>CM062833.1:20225126-20790890 GCA_031772345.1 Himalopsyche anomala | reverse complement strand
AGCTGAACCGACGAACTTAGTACCGCCTCAGAATCAATAAATGTTGTGTTCATTTATTGGATGAGTTAAATTAAGTTTGAATGAATACTCAAAATGAATTAAGTTCAATAAATGTGCAAAATTAAAAATGAAAAGTATTTTAATTACATTGAAATGATGTTATTCACGTGGCACAGTCGATAGATTTAAAAGAATGCAGTGGACCAACGATTTGATTTTGAATTGTGAAGTTGAAATGATACACATCTTTGTTATTTGCTGCAAGAATTGCTCGTTCACTCAACCAATTATGATGTTTGTGATTAGCAATGATATTCAGGAACACTTTGTTGATTGTCCTTCGATGAGACGAAATTTCAAAAATTTGGCAAAAACGAAATCAATCCATTCGATTCGTCGACAGGAACACGGCCGTTACAGATAGTCAGCAAATGCTTGGAGAAATCTGCGGCAGATGGTCGTTTAGAAATGCAACTCGCATGTTTGTCGTTAGCTGAAGTTTCTTAACATAGCGCCACAGAGTCGATGTTTTAAGTCAAGCGTTTATTTCATCGGCAGTGGTCGATCTTGGAATAACTGGTAGTGTTTGGCGAAAATCGCCAGATAGTAGAATCATTGCGCCTCCAAAACATTTTGAGTCATTGCGCTGATCTTTCATAGTTTGGTTGAGTGCTTCCAATGCGGAGGAAAAATAAGCCACCATTTCCCTCATCAATTGCCTTCATTAAAGTATCGTACACTTTCTGTTAGGGGTTCAACAGTGGTACATTCGTTCGAAGTGATTGGTTCAATGCATCTCGATCATATTCACGTTTACGTTCCGATTTTCGATTGAAAGCGTCGTTCATTCCTCGATCTGGCGACGCATCATGCATCGCATGAGGTAACACATATCTTCGATCAAAAGCAACGCCTGGTTATGTATCTCCTCATTCACCTTGAGATCGGGATTCCCTGAACTGACGCGAATTCGGTGTAAAGTGTCTTCGGACATGTCATCCTTGTACTTTTTCCACAATTCACGTGGATTCGATGGGAAGCATGTCGAAAAAAAGATAGCAAATAATGTGCGTATCTGACTTGGAGACGCAGAAACCATTGCTTCAGCGATTGTCATGTCCCAATGAGTTTAGTTTTCAAGCAAATTGAGCTATTGACATGCGGCACGAAATGTTAGGCATACGACGCCATTGACAGTTCGAAATGATTCGAAATGTCGACCCGAAGGGAATTATTGGTTGTTTTTCAGATTTTTCATGTTCACAGAACTGAAAGACTCTTAGAAAACCATTCCGAGCACTCTTACTGATTGGTTTAGAAGTACTTGGCATAGCTAATACCTCTTTATTTCACTGTATTTTAAATAATAAAATTACATCTTCACAATGTTGACAAACGACTACTTTTGTTTGACAGTAACTGTCAAAGAAAGACTGTTGCTAAGAAATGTGTTGGTCTAGGATAAATTCGTTCTCAATGCTTGTCACCAACATAATGACAGGGATCTTTTCAAAATTATTCAAATAATACTTTTTTATAATTTTACGAAAGTTCATTCTAAATTTTCATATTTTTTATATTACGAAATGACATAAATTCTCATTATAACAAAGAACGCAACATTTTCCAAATCTTCAATATTATATTTATGAGATTATCTTTCATTAGAAAAAAAAAAAAAAATTGTTTAATGTTCCACACATACAAACAGTTATACAGTCAATCCTGTTTTTATGCGGTATATGGGTTCCACGAAATATCGCAAAAAAAAAATCGCATAAAAAAAACTTGACTTCCATAGAAATAGTGGGGTGCGTTACTTAAATTTTAAAATCCGCATAACTTTGAAACAGCGAGTTAAAATATACACTAAATCGCAAAGTATAAGAAAATTAGGGGAAAACCACGGCGTAAAAATATTAAAAAATAGTCACTGTATTACAATTCTATGTGTGTTTTAAAGCATGTGGTTCTAAATCACTCTTTTTCAGAAGAAATAGTATGCGCATCAATTTCATAAAACTATGGTTGTTTTCTAACAATAAAATTAGTGATCAGAGTTTGTTCAGATTTTCTTTTTCGATAATTAATTGTTTATGCAGTTTGTTATACCCATATAGATAATATATTCTAAAGTTATCGTTGAAACTTGAATGCGCGATCAGAATTTGAATCATTTAGAAAGAAATGATCTTCTAATTTACTGAAAAGTTGAATACCTTCTTCAATTATTTTCGCAGTGAAGGAACTGGAATTTCTTTCAGTTCGTCATTGTTTTCTGGTTTTTTGTCAATAATTAAATTTAAATTATGAACATCTTCGTCACTTATAGCTTTATCTGTAAGTAATTCGTCGATATAATTTTCGCTAAAGGTATCAAACCTTTCTTCGCCAAGTTCAGGTGCTAAAGTAATCATTTCAGCTGATATTACCGATGCTTCAATGGTTTCATCGACTGTAACACACCTAATTAGGTGGACTTAATTCAGCGATGGCAGATGCAACATGATTTAAACAGTCCGAAATCGTATTTTTTTTTCAAATGTCGGTTGTGTTTATGATTCTCTCTATTCTATCCAATATACAACAATATATGCTCTCGATATAATATTTAACATTTTTATATATCGTAAAATATGGTACATTTAAAAAATGCATTTCTAAAAAACCGCATTACTTCGAAATCGCATAAAAAAACCGCATAAAAACAGGATTGACTGTATATAGGGATCAAAAATAAAATAATGATTTGATAGTATTCTATGATAATATAATATACATGAAAAGTATACTGATTTTTTTTTACAAACCTTCTGATTTTATGTACTTTCATTCGTCTTTTCACATTTCAGTATATATTTTAGCGACGGTGATGAACATGAGACATAAATTCCTAAAAGTTTTTTTTTTGAATGGATATTGAAGATTTAGTTTCGATTTAGTTTAAAGTTGGCATTCCTAACTTGATTAACAAAATGCCTCACATGAGGTAACACATGTCTTCGATCTAAATCAAAGCCTGGTTATTTATCTCTTCATTCACCTCGAGATCGGGATTCCTTGAACTGACACGAATTCGATGTAAAATGTCTGTAAAATTGGCATGTCCCAATAAGTATAATTTTCAAGCAAATTGAGCTCTTGACATGCAAGTAGAAACATTCGTCATTTTTCGGATGAACTGTGTAAATGCGAGCAAGAGCATTCGGGTGATCAGGAACCGCATCGCTTTGCTTTTGACGTTAAAATTTCTTCGATATAGCGTTCCAAGTGTAATAACGTGTCATCTCAGAGTAAAGCAACGTTCGTACAAAATATTGTTGTCAAAAATTTATCATACCTAATTATAAACATAACCTTATTTCAATATTATCCGATTTTCTTTCGTTTTCATTTCATATCATCGATTTCTTTTATTCTTATCCATATTCTAAATTTAAAATTTCAGTCGTACGCAAAAGAAGCAAAAACATACTAATATAGAAAACTGTGCGATCTGGTGGATTTTTCTGAAACCAGCTTACGACATTTTATCGTTTGATGAAGCTATTCGTCATTTGAAAATTTTATTCTGTATGAAGATATTTATTTTCTTTATAATTTCTTTTCCGTGATGTTTTTCCGATGTTTTAATGCTTATTCTGCTATTCTAGGTAAATAAGAATTTTATAAATCAAATATCATTGAAATCCTTGTAGTAATTCTCGAGATATACGTGGTGTAACTAACCCCACTTTGTTTTATATATATAGATGAACATTTGTTATTTGTATCAGTATAACAGTAGCATTAAGAGGATTGGGTGTACAAAGAAACACCACCTATAGAAGTTTAGTAGATATGATATTCAATTACCACATTCGTGCATTGTACATTTCGTGTGATTTATAAATAAAGTCAGTGTATGTCGCACCAATGGTTTGTATTCACTGACGTAGTTAAAAATTAATTGATTCGCCTCCCGAGTTCCATGATTAATTAATGAGGTTTAATATTATTATGTTCCTTATAAAAACCTGCAAATATTTTTTATATATGTATATTTTCCCTTTTAATTACAGCAGTTAGGAGTTTATAATAACAACATGTTAATAATAAATGCCGTATTTTAAAATATACTTAAGCAATGTAAAATATATTTAGTAATGTACTAACTTCCACAAAAATATAAAATGTGTCATTCGACAATATAATATAATATTATGTAAACTTTGTTTTGTAATCAACGTTCCCTCTCAATTTCGGACATCTTAATAAAAGTTATTTTTGCGAGAAGTGTTTGTTTTTTAAGCTTGATTTTAATGTAATTTATTTGTCATTGTAACGTTAATTTAATCAATTAGCGTTAATCCTTTTTCAAAATTACTTTTTTCGAATTTAGTTTAATCAATTGCTTTTCTTTTGGGTTTCATTGATTCATTTTTAATCTCAAGTTTATTAAACTGAGATTCATCCAAAAATTCCTACGACTATTTCTGTCTGTTTCTTCAGGGAAGTTTGATGAAAGTCAGCAATTTAATCGATGATTTTGTATTGTTAACCATGCTGCAACTAAAATGCTTGATTAAATTTTCAGGGAACAGCTTCCGAGGTCCTACCTCCAGCTCAAGATGGACAAGCAGAAGGCGTTGGAGGAATTCCAAAACGCCAACCTCAAATACGTGCAGCAAGCTAAAACAACGTGAGTACCTACCTGTACATGAAATAACGATTACCATTTATTCTGGACGGCTATATTTGATATTCTCATGAATGTTACAATCTCATATTGGCAATCAAGGTTCCGCGCTCAATTCTTAACAATAATTATACAAAAATGTGTTTTAATTTATTTATAACATGGGTGGCTTTCAACGTTCCCTCTAATTTTTCTATTGTGTGTGCGGACCATCAACTTCTATGAGCAGTTAATTTTTAGTAAAAATAAAAAATGTGCGTAAATATGTAGGAATGTACTCACTGTCTTATCACTGACGCTATAAGACTTGGTAAACTTGAAAGTATAATATTTAAGCAAAAATAAAACTTGGTGAAACAAACTTCTTTTGACAATATTTCTGTGTGCGGGGATGTAAAAATGTGTGCGGCCACATTTTGGGCGGGAACATTGGTGCCTTTCCCTTTTTGAGTTTTGACTTAAAAGGATCATTGAGTTAAAATTTTACATTAATTTATGTCAAATTAATTAAAAATATCTGGCGCATTGGCTGTTATATTATATTATCGTAATATCTATATATATTTTAAAATTAAGTTTCAATTATGTCGAGAAAACGTTATATTTGCTCGAAGGTTTCAAATTGCAGTTGATTTTTTTACATCACAGCTTCTTAACCATTATCAATTCTTGGTCTACTTTTTAAAAATTCAAGAAAACTGCGACGCACGCCCTTCGTTCTCAAATACAAATCTAAGAACATTGTTCAATATTCAACTTCAATTTTCGACAAGTTTTTCGTAAGATTTTTTGTGAGTAGATACATATTTATCCTAATCCTATCTATTATTTGGAAAGTCAGAACTTCCAGAGAAACGTACGTATAATAATAAAATAAGGAATTTAAATAAAATGTCTCTCGGCGGCATTAGAATTTTTTTTTATAACATGACATCCATATTCATAATGCTTTTATTTATATTCATAATCCTTTCCTGTGATATTAAAGTTTAATTCAGTGGCAATAAGGAAACGATAAATTTGGGTGAAATGTTAATATATTAATGTTACCACGCAGCTTAAGGTAGCCATTGTTACAAAATTCATCCACCGCCCTTATAGATCCGTGGGGTATGTTTTTTTTTTATAAAAATGTTTTTTTACTCAACAATATTGTAGTCAGATAATCACATTAAAAAAAAACTGTTATGCGCTATTGGTGATTTATTATAAAATATATAATTTTGTAAACTTACTAAGTTTCATTTATGAGAGCGAGTCAGATGTAAACGAACTGTGTGTATTTCGCAAGTGTTTGTTTTTCTTATTTCTCCGCATATTTCGCTTTTTCGTACTGAACCATTATTGTATCAGAATATTATAATTTAATCATTTGAATAGTGAATCTAACTGCTGAATTATTAAATATGGTTGGATATTATTAAGTAAATAGTTTATCGGTGACCAGTGCAGGCGCGAGGTTATTTGGCGCCCTAGGCGACACTCACCATAAAATCGTGTAGAATTTCGGGATTCGGGATTGGGAATTTCCAATTTGAAAAACCCAGGAATTTGCGAAATTGCCAAAATTAAAAAATGTGATTTTTTTCTTTTTAGCTGGCACAATATTTTGTTTCACTATGAAGAGAAGTTCTTTTATGATGGCAACGATTTTTTTAAGTTTTCGTGCTACTGCTTGAAGCTCACTGCATAGATATTTAATATTATTAAAGTATACAAATTTATTTTACTCCTTCATTTATAAGCCCTCTTATGTTTTGTGCCTTCGGCGGTTGCCTATGTCGCCTCTATGGTGGCGCCGGCCCTGTCGGTGACATGGCGTGCACAGAGGGAGGACTCTGATCGAATTATAATACTGAAATCAATTTATATTTCCATCGCGGTTGTTGGAATAAATGTTTTTTTTTTGTAATGTTAATAGAAATTGATAACTTGTCAGAGAAGATTTTTTTTGTATTATTGTACATGAATATGACAGAAGATTCAACTTGAAAAACGAACTGGTTGCGTTAATATTTTTTCCCGTGCAAAGTCAAACCTTGATACGGATTCGTTGGATTGGATTCGTCTGGTTTTTTTTACTAAAATCTATCTATATTTCTAACGATGTTTGATTTTTAATTGTCCTCCTATTAATTTATGTTATTGTTGTTACAATAAAATGTAGGAACTTCTAATGACAAAAGGTATTATCGTATGCATTCGTTTATCTCGCATAGTTATTCTAAGATTATAGTTAGTGCTGTTTGTTCCCAACATGTTTGCTTATCGCCATCTCTCTCGGTCACCTGTTTGACAGCTCTCTCCATCTCTATCGAGTGATTGTTGACAACCAGTTTATGGCAGCGATGACAGAGTCACTAACCCTTCAGATAACAAGTCCTTCCTTCTTGGGATTTTCTTTATTCCAGTACATTTCAAACTATATACCATGTTATATACTGCCCACTTAGCAAAGTGGCTTTGGGATCATTGATTTTATATTCAAGGGTTGTAGACTACCTCGTTACTGATCTGTGTAGGCACAAAGCTTTATCTCGTAAATATTACCGTTTACAAGATATTGTCGGGTATATCTACAAATGAAATTATAATGTTAGACGCACAAGGTAAATCACCTGTTATACCTTAATAAATTTAAAACTATGTTTTTGAAGATAAAACATTTTTATTCTTAACCCCTCTCAATAATTCATTTTTTTTTCGACTACTCGACGAAAAATATCACTCTTTTTATTGAAAAAATGTAACAAATTGATTGTTGACTGTCCCACCACCATCCGTTATGTGTATGCAGCCGCTGATTCACGGTCGCCTTCCACAACGTAATAACGATCAAGCAAATAAAAAAAACATTCCTCATATTTTTGGCGCGATACAGAGCTGCACGGATTTTATCTTTTAACCATGCATAGACTAAGTGTAAATAGCAGTTAATAATAATAAATATAATTTGTATTTTTATTGTTCAAAATTTGTCGTCCGTAAGTTCCAAAAGGTTGGCGACCGCCGACCGATAATCTAGTTTTTTTTATTGTGTTTTGTCGACTTGATAAATTATCCGTGTTCAGTTTCCTTCGAACTGCTGCTTGGAAACAGTTTGGTATATATCCGGGAATCGGGATCAATCCTGGGTTCCATTTTAGTAATATTGTAATAATATATCAGTTCAAGTATATATGAAGTATGAATTCGTTCCATAAACACATATGGCCTTCCCGTGACTGAAGTGGAAACACATGCCCTAACATAATTACTACTCATGATGCATCGATGTAAAAAACGTGACTAAAAATCATTTAATCTCGTTTGACTACAATTTTACTTACTGGCCATCTTAACATCGTTAAAAACACTTCAAAAAGCTCACACATGGAGAATGATATCATAATGAAACTATATTTTAAATCATTTGATTTTTTTTATTGATTAATAGGTTTTTGTGATGCCTCTTCTCGAATTGATCTCAAGTCTTTTAGGACAATTATCATTACAGTTTATCTCAAACGAGTTAAAAAATTCTCTGGTCTTTGTTGTTAGCTGTAATTGTAGATACATTTAGAAAAAAATATTATAAAAAATGAAAAATAGCCTATCAGTGCACATGGTCAATATCATTGTGTGTTACCCAGTGGTGTAGTGGGGCCAGGTCGGCTACCTGGCACCTGAAAATGAGCCAGGGCGCCAACCTGTCACCGTTTTGACCTGTTACTTAATTTTCAGGTACACATATTTGAATATATTACTTATTTTTTTATTGATTTAATTGTGAGATCTTGTGTTTTTTATAACCTCGGACGGATATTAAAAAAAATAATTAGGGGAGAAATCAATGACCGACCTGGTACCTATTTATTTACCACTACATCACTGGTGTTATTCCATTATGTGGTGTATTGAACATCATGTTAGCGTCGAAAAATCCTAACAAAAATATATCCACGATGATTAATTATTTCGCAGATTGACGAGAACAAATGATTTTGTGTGTCGAGATAAATGATTTCTATGAAGAATATCCAATTAGCTTTGTTTTTTTTTGCGCATTCTTAATATTAAAAATCAAATAACAATACGTTACTGATTCTTTGCACTGAAACGAAAATAAGTGCATTCTCGTCGTACCAGGGCTGCAGGAATCCTCGGAAGAGGTCAAACCCGATTACTTATTATATTGTATTAAACACTTTGAGAACGAATGTATATATTATATTTTTACTTACATCTTTACAGTCACCTTGATTTCTCATCAGTATATTATAATTCTGTATGACAGGACTAACAATAGAAAATTATCAAATTTGTTGCAGTGTTAAATTGATAATGCTCGCACGCGTGTTCAGTTGATAATGCTCGCGAATGGGATGTCCTGATCAAATAAATTATTTTTATTTTATGGAATAATTACCGCCCTATAGAGCTTTATTTCTCAATGAGGGTGTAAACGCCTCCCTGTGGACGTTGGGGAAGTTGTTGAAATCCGAACGAATAATTGAATCGTTGCATATCACGATGATACTGTCAGTCGTCTATTTCAATCCTTGCCTTTTGCTTCCGTGTATCCGAGTTATTCTGTAATCACAATTAATTATTTGTGTGATTTTCATTACATGCGAAAGGGTATTGTATGTAAAATTACTTTTATTAGATTTTGACAAAATGTGGATTTATCGGCTTTTGGTTTTAAAGACCTTATATTAAATATTTTTTTAATATAATAAATACATCGCTAGCTTTATTCATTTGGTCAATTTGAGCATTTTCATACAGTATATATAGGGCTTCCGACCCGGGTAACCGGGTACCCGCACGTTTTTGAAATAATCGAAAACCGGGTCACTTTTAATTAAATTTAATTTCCCGGGTCTCGATAATTGGTTTCTCGATATTAAATATATAATGTTTCAAGATACAAACACCGATTCTTTAATTCAAGAAATGAAACATACAATTATTTGAGTTACAAATATTGATTCGGAGACTTTACCAAAAAAATTTTAGGTTGTGGAATGTACTAATAACTGAAAACCAATTTTAATTAAGAAAGCTTTTCAATTGATTGCTTTCTCTTATTTATGATCGTATGTATGTAACGATATAAAACTGTAAATGTATATTGTTTTTGCTTTTTATATCTACCAGTATTACTATTTTTTGTTTATTATAACGAAATGTGTGTCCATGAATATTTTGACTATAACAATATTGTTACATCATTTCTATATTTTATTAACTTTTCCGATTCTAAGCTCAAGAAATGCGACCCCAATACCCACATTTTCTTAAATATCTATTTTAATATGGGTAATACAATGTTTGTAATTAATGTATTCTTATATCATAGTTTTTTGGACCTTTTGTAGTTTATATAAATACGCGATAACGCGATAACGAGATAAGCGCCCGCTTATCAGCGATCGTTCGTAAGATAGCCGGGCTAAACGCGTCAGTTGCAAATTCATATTTGTGCTGGGATGACGTTGAAATTCATAAGAATAAGGCCAATTATGAGGAAACCACTGGGGTCCCTAAACGACCCCCATCGGCAGAGAAGTATTTTTCTAGTCTCCGAGCCGCGAGAGTTAATGATTTTTTTATATTTATCATAAATTGAAGCAAAATATTTTAATCAAAAAATTCTCTATATATTATACATATTCGTATATTATGAATTTCAAACTGACTCAATATATTGTAAAATAAATAGATTACAAATATTAACGGTTAACCCGGTTAACCGGGTAATACATATGGGCGGGTATTTGGATGCCCTAAGTAAATATACACTATGCATCATGTTGTGTATGGTTTTATTAAGGCACTTTACGTGAGAGCGCAAACGATTATTCCTCAATAAAATAAAGCAAACATTCCTTCGCAATAAATTTTATTTTACTGGACTTGCGAATCCGTGGCGGCTCAAGGTCCGTTTTCTCACCTATGTTTTGATTCTTTACCAATAATAATTAGATCGCACGCTAGACCATTAGCTGGATTCAAGTTATGTTCAATTTGGGTTCACGACCTCGTATGGAAAGCACATAAAGTTCACTGCATACATATTTCATTGGACAAAAAATAAATAATATATTTCTTTACAAAATGATATTAATAGTTCATTTTGTAACGAGCAATTCAAATACAACAACTTCTCATTAGAAGTTCTCAGTAAATGTAAATAAAACAGTAAAAAATACTAATGCAAAAAAAATTGGGCTCTGTAAATCATATTGCAACGCAATTGACATATGAATAACACAAAGTAGTCCACGATAACTTTTTAAAGAGTTGTTAGTCTACGTGAGTAAAAAGTTCAGTTCGCGCAAATCCAATTAGTTTCTCTGTCATTTTCGCAACGCAATTAAAAATCAGTTCCAAATATGTACGCGTCAAAGATGAATCTGTGCCGGCTTCACAACGGAGCACAACGTGGAGCAGACGCATGCATGCGTTGCACGGGCCTGCGTATTAGTGTACGCGGCCCTGTGCTTCTTGTAATACAAAATTTGTGCTGCACATGAACACGCTTAGCCTAAACTTAGTTTTTTTGATACAAATTTAGTATTTAATATTTCATAAGTAGTTAGAATGGTGTTTTTCTTTGCTCCGTTTTCAAACAAAGTATTTATTTGCGGCCAGATTTTTTTTCCGTGTTAAAATGATTTAACCTTAGTTCTAATAGAATCTTCCGAGTCAAGCTGTCTGACGAATGTAAGTGAGAAAATCACTTGGAGATTTATTCCCACCGTGCTGTGGAACAAATATAAATATCGTGTTAACATTATAAAACAAAGCAGCGCTTTAACATGCTTTGAGGAAATAGGTGCCGTAAAAATAATAAACACGTAGATTTATGAACACGCCGCGTGGATATTTGCATTGAACATATTACAGTCATAAGCTAATCGAAAAAAAAATATTGTTGATACAGATCCGGATTAATATGACTACATGATTAAATGATATGTATAAGGGTCCGTACAGAGTTTCCTGTGTTCTCGCTGAATCGTTCGTAGTAAAAAGTTATCGCATACATAGTTAACGAGATGAATTATTTGGTGTTTAACGATAATTTAAATTTTACAGTAAATTGCAAGCCATAGCTCTCACTCAAAGACTACATCTTATAGATCTAACATATTATAAATACTATGATCGATAGATTTTGTTGATTTTGCTTTGTAATGTGACAATTTTATCAATTAGAGAAACGAATGGCTCAACATAGCATTTTTAGCTTAAATCTTAATTAGGATTTTTTCATGTATATGTAAGTATTCTAAATTTAAATAAATGTAAATTTATCTGTAATAAACTTTGTATCGGTAAATAACGGGGATACGGAAATCTCGCGATTATGTTAATACATTCTTTTAAACTTAAGAGTAAATTATAAAAAAAATATAAACCAACGAATCTAACTCTGCATTTTCACTGATAATCTTTCTATGTTATTTATTGTTATCGCAATAATCTGAACACATCTTCAGCAAAGATGAATTTATGATAACGAATAACTTAAGTTAAAAAAAAAAAACACAATGTCAATACAAAATAAATGTTATGGCTTGATTTGCCTAGAGGTGCGCTCTTGTGGGAAAATATATATATATAAAATATAAAATATTATTTTTTCACGCATTTTTACGCCTACTCATTAGTTGCAATGATTTTTTTAGATTATCTAATAATCTGTAGTAAAATAGAGCTTGATTTCTACAAGATCGCAACGCTAACCAAACAAGCAATATAAAAATATATTTTTTTACTTTTGAAAAAAATAATCCTGCTCGTTTCTCGAATAGTCACCCCTCGATTACACAATATAAAATATAAATACATTTTAGAATAGAATTATGACAACATTATTTTTCCTCAGGCCCTCATATTTTGTATAAAAAAAATAATGGCCAGTTTCTCTAAAAGATAGCAAATAAAAATAGTCGAGAAAGATAATGTCGAAATAATCAGATTCCATAGTACATATAGCAAAGCTTATATTTTATCACACGTAAAGAGTTCTGCACGGGGTGGTATTCCGCAGTGTAATATTATGAATTGACTGAGAGGACCCGAAGGACTGGTCGTCATATTATCGCTATACGCCCAGTTTTTTTTATTATTATTATATAATATTGTTCCGGGATTGATTCATCCGACACACACTATGTCCGAATTATTGTACGAAAAAAACCATATCTGACCAAATGGTTAAGATGGGATTCTGCCGATGTTCACCGTGATTGCTCGCACGTTTCGGTTCGCATCATTGCCACACCCATTATCCAGTTTCTGTTTAGTTTCATTCGCGGATACAAAAAAAAATATTACACATATTGTATGCGTAGTAGGAATACCGTCCCAGATGTAAGCTTTGTAACAATTCTTAGTTTGAAACAAATTGTTAAAAAATTACATTACTTAAAATTAAATAACAACCCCCCCCCCACTCCACCCCATACATACAAGCAATTTTAGGGACTCGGAGAAAAATATATCCAATTACTTATATGTTACCTTTAAATATTGGTATACAGTTTATTTAACAGATTAATGTATACATTGCATATTTTAGTTACTTATAGTATACACAAGAGAAAAATTGAAAACTTAAATCAGTCAATGTGTACGTAAATTATGTACTCGGACGTAGTGAAATTGTTTACAAGCATAACAATAATTAAGCGCGCACTCATAGTGTGCCAGACACATGCAGTTAGTCGTTGTGTTTAATTGTCATCTGGCATTTTACAAAACTTCAAAAATTTCAACGTCTTGTTGTATTTATCGCTCGCTCTTTATTCAACATCTAATCTAATAACACCTAATCTAACCTTAGGCGTAATGTCATTTCTACTTTGACTGACGCTTGCCACTATAACAACATAACCATAATGTCATTTCTACACTGTCCAGCGCTTGTCGGTTGACTAGTGAAATTCAATGATTTAAACTTCAACTAAAACTTATGGTTAATGTATACATTGATGAGATTTCACACACTAGCTGTGCTGCTACTAGAATTTATCAGCTTATTGTTTTAATACGCGAGTGGTCCGGATATAAATCAAAGGTGTGCTATTTTTCTTTTTCAATAACGCCGCTCCCAATCAGGAGCGTCCCGTAGGTATGGATTATCTGAACCGAAGTTTTTAATGTTGTTTTGTTATTCAGTCAAATCGATTAAAAAATCAATCATGAAAATGTCCATACTATAAGAAAATCGTTACCAGTGGATGACGAATATGACGAAAATCCGAGACATATGAATGTCTATCTGTAACAATACATCAAATTCTGGGGCTGGTGGAGCCGAGCTCCAATTTCCCTTTCATCTGGTGTATTTTAATGTTGCTTTTCCCGCGTAGCGTCCCGGATTATTTACTTGGTCGCAGGAGGGTGCGTGGTATGAATGTATCCAGGGCCTTCTTTTTAACTGAAAATAAATTGAGAAAAGCTTGCTAAAATTCCGCGCAGTGCACTATTGCCGTGATTTTAATTTCTGATTCTTATTTTAAATTTACTTAACACAATGTCGTACTAAGAAAAAAAGGATGATTATTATGATTATCGCCTTTCTGACCGCAGTTTTTTTTAATCTCTTATACGACATCCTTGCACACTGTGCGATATCCCCATATCCTTATTTAAAAAAACATCAAAATTATGTTGTTTGGGTATACGCAATATCTCAACTAGGGCTTTTGCAAAAACCGACTTTAGACAAAACCTGTTTTCGAATTCAAACATATCCCAAAACTTGGTTTTACCCGGTTTTAGAATACGACTAATTATACCTTCAAGTTGGACTTGAGAAGTGTAATTGAGTATATATAACTAAAATATTTTTCAAAATAAACATAAATATAATATTTTCAAAGCAATTTATTGATGTGTACAGATTTTTAAGCGAATGTCAAAATATCAACGGTTTTTGTGAAATAATGAATAAAAATGTTTATTAGTTCTAATATGTTAACTTGAAACCGTGTTGAAAAATCCGGATTTCAAATTTCGCTAAAAACCGGGTTTTCAAAACCGATAAGCCCTATTCTCGACTCTCAACGCAGGATGTTGTGGTAGTATTTTTGGATTGAAAATTTACCTTGTTGATTTTCATACTCTCGTGTCTGTGTTAAAAAAGAATTGTAGGCTTGGCATATTTTTAAATGATGATAACTGATAAGATCTCTAGTTCGTAACCAAGCGACGCAGGAATGTTTTTATCAAAGAAATATATTGTTATTTATCTTTTTAAAACTAGAGACTAGTCTATGAAAGCAGAGCCTGTTCGTTTTCTAGCTTGATGATTCATTGTATAAATCGAATTGTGTATAAAATAATATAAGGATTCTTTTAGTATTATATCGGCGTTTAAAAATAAATCTTCCCTTGTAAAACACGGAATACTATCTATTATCATATATTTTGTTTACAAAAAAATATTGTTCAAATATCGTCAAACTTAAATATTTTTTATTTTCAACAGATTCGGCGGTAGCTTTGTGGCAGTTCGTTTTTAATATCAAATTAAAATAAGTTTATACGTACATAACCTTACGATTCAAAAGAACTAAATATCTTTCTCAAAGGGGCATTTCCATACGTTTTGTGACTAACGACGCGGGTTTCGCCTACCGGCAACTTCAGGCATTTAAGTGCACGGATGAACTTGTAATGACTTTTGGTAAATAGTTGTATTGTGTATATATAAGAATACAGTTTCTATATGTATTCGAAATAACATACATATTGTGATTATCGTTTAAAGGCAATTCGATTATAAAAGGTGATATTAATTAAATGTCGTAATTTTAGAAGAATTGGATTATATCTCTTAGCAATATTTATTAATGATTATCTTCTATATATCTTCGCGCCTCCTCATCCTTTATTTCATATAATAACCATGACACGTTTTAAAGGGCAAAGAAGTGATTTAAATTGTTCGAGCTACCTTTTGCAATAGTCCACGCCTCCCAGTTTGCAAAATCGCTGATATAAAGGAAACACGCTTAGGAACATATATACCATACTAGGGATTGCGGTGGGAAAAAAATCAGCAGTTAAACGAAAAACTTAATTTCTTGACTATCATAGCTATTTACCCCGACCACATAATTTATAATATACATCGACGCAGCGGCATCACTTTAGATCGCAACCTCTTCGGGCATCTCCCGAGGCTATCTTCTCCTTGCACTAGCTCGCAAAAGAGCGTATTGACGAGACCACTGAAGATCTGGTTACAGTGTATATTTAATCCTGTTCCCAGTTCTATTTTAACTCGCTCACGCTGCTAATTATTTTAACAAGTTTTTTTAACATATAGATATAGTAAGATCGTAGATCTGCTCCATAAACCATGTGAAAAAGATCGATTTTGTATTTTTTCTATATAGCATTTCATCTTTGATTTCGGTATAGTCACAAATCAATAGAATCACAGAGTTAAGTATCTTTCATCGATTCATATTTTTTTCGTTTCGAACAATCGACCGATAACAGTTATTGCTCACATTATTGTACTTGTTTTACACGAAAACAAATGATCAACTGTCCATGTCCGCGGATGTACAACACGTTGTTATAACTGATGACGTATTTGTATATTCGGCGTGCGTCCATTATTTATAAACACGTACCATTCGGACAAGCGCGGTGTGAGAATATTTAAAATTTAAACGGAGGTCCCGAATGGGCGGCGATAAATTTTACGTGAATGGTTTCCGAAGGACCTCGTCGGATGACCGCCCCAAGGCTTCCACCTGTCCTCGGTGGAGCGGGCACTATCAATAATCCAGCATTCGTGAGTTATATATCTTTTGATTTCACCTTTTAAGTCTGCAGCACCGAAATATAATTTATAATATTTTATTTTGCAAAATGGGGCATATTGATTCAATTTTCTGCAGTGTGTGTCGTGTTTTGTCTTCTACTTGGGTTCATATACTTGGGTTCTCGCCCATTGTCAGTGTATTTGAAGTCTCGAGAAAATCTATTTCCTCGTTCCGATGTCGGGGGGCGTCGGTGTCGTTTACTTGATAATATAAATGAGTGTTAATTGTTGGTCTTATATCTTTCAACCTTAGCATAGCCTCGGTCAGTGGAATAATAAATACGATAGAATAAGGGTGCTTGATGGCACTGGGAAAATTTATATTTTTATTATTTAACGCCTTTCTTAATAATTTCATTTATATTGGTAATACAGAAGGCTCCAATAATATCAAATATGTGGTCAAATATTGCATATAGAATACATGTATATTATCTTCAAAATAGACAACATTTAAAAATTTATATTCACAATTTCGATAATAAGTCGGGTCCTATGGCGCAGCGATTAGCGTTGTGGGCTTCCGTACCGGATCTCACGGATTCGAGTCACAGTACGAGCAGCATTTTTTCGATCGATTTCTGTTCGAAGGCATGGGTGTTTATGATGTCTAAAAATTCCCTCTCACCCTTTCCGATCCTTTGAAAAAGATAGGTTGAGCGACTGAGTAACAAACAGTTCTCGTAGAAAAACCTACACATTGGGAGCGGACATGGATTAAAACATATGTATTTTTCGACATCACGCCATCGTCAGTAGTCAATACTTAAGTAAATGAATTGATGCATGATATATTATTACATCTTTTTATACTGTACTACCAACATCAACCAGATCAGAATCAACCTATGTGCTCTAGTGGTAAGAGCTTTGCCCTATCGACCAGTTGGGTCTGAGTTCAAGTTCCGGCCAGGTCAATTAAATTAAATTAAATGTATAATCTTCCACACAGATGTTTGTGATATCATATAATTTCTCTTCTAGTCCAAAAATCTAATTTTCCAATATCGAAATATTTGACGCATTGGCAATACAGATAATTTTTAATTAAAAATAAAAAAATATATCTTAATTATGCAAATGTAAGACATTCCCACTCATCCACCCGGAAATATAATTTATTTTTCTTTCAGTCCTAATATAGACTGCTAAAACTCTTATAGTAAAATATTTTTTTGCAATTGGTACAATATAAACTGCCAGTCACTTGAGTCGCTTTGAGATTGAAGTGTAATGTGTACATTCTTATTTGGGCTTGACCTATGACAGGTTGATAGCGCTAGGCTCTATAGTGTAGATAATATTTAATTGTATTTTATTTTTACAATGTCATCGAGAGTACGAAGTTAAGAGTGGTGCTCAAACTTTGAGTTGGGGGTGCGTTGCTATAACAACAGGCGGTGTTTTGAATCGTCTCGGGGTCGCCATTGTCATCCATAACACTATCTAGCCGAATCGTTGCTGTTTAAAAAATATATATGAGAAAAATAATGTAAATTATAGAATAACTTTTAGGTGTGGCTCTTTATAAGATATGAATAACTCTCGCGGCTCGGAGACTAGAAAAATACTTCTCGGCCGATGGGGGTCTTTTAGGGACCCCAGTGGTTTCCTCATTATTGGCCTTATTATAATGAATTTCAACAAAATAAATAGTCTAAGGGCTTTAAAATATCTCTCTGCATCATTCCTCATACATTTTTTTATAAAAATCCGTGGTTTTTTAATAAATAATCATATTTTAAGTTGCGCGTAAAATATACGTCGTTTCAATGCAAATGTCAATGTGCGACTGGCGCGTTTGCTTAGCGGTGTTCAGTCTAGTTATCTTACCAACGATCGCTGATAAGCGGGCGCTTATCTCATATCGTATCGTATTTCTATAAACTACAAAAGGTCCAAAAAACTATGATATAAGAATACCTTAATTATAAAAATTGTATCACCCATATTAAAATAGATATTTAAGAAAATGTGGGTATTGGGGTCGCATTTCTTGAGCTTAGAACCGGAAAAGATAACCTGAATGTGGTTCTCATTGATCCCACCCCTAGTATATACATTTGAATTAAGGATATTCAATAATGCCTTAATTGAGTAGTGGCATTATGTTCAATTGCAAGTGCTTCATTGCCTGTAAAGAAATATTCGTAGGTACGGAGTATTATTTAAAACATATTTTTTTTTTTAAACCATGTCCGCTCCCAATGTGGAGCATATGGACTCCTAATGGAGTTTATCTCAACAGAAGTGTTTCTACGAGAACTGCTTGTTACTCAGTTGCTCAACCTCTCTTTTTTCAAAGAGAGTAGGGATAGAAGGATAGGGCTAGGAAAGGATTAGTGGTAAGCTAATCGCTCTCGATGCGCCCCCGTTTATAGGATAGGATGGGTGAGAGGGGGGAATTCAAGACATCACATACATCCATGCCTTTGAACAGAAATTCATAAATCGATTGAAAAATCAATTTATAAAACCGTCCGTACCGGGATTTGAACCCGGGCCCTCCGTAGCCGAAGCCAACAACGTTGACCACTCGAACACAACGGTGGCAAATTTTAATTTACATATATTAAATCAGTGATGCACAAACTGCGGCCCATTTTGAATTTTGTGGCGACCCTTAAATCTCTTTCTCAAACATATTTTTTTCACAGCTTTTTCTTCTATGAAGGAGAATAAATCGGTTCATAGAAACAGGCTTACAAATATTATGTCAAATTGAAAAAAAAATAGTTAAAAATTAACAAACACCAAGAACGCATTAACTTATGAATTGCATATAAATGAAACATAAATATTTCACAATGAAACGATTTTTAATAAGCGAGTACTCATAATCCCTTTTTTGCATGGCTTGTTTATTTTCTAAATAACACGGTCAAAATAATATAATGGAACCTATTACTCATTTATCTAAATTCATTTAATTTTGTTTACACGATTTTAAGGTTGTTTTACATAGTACGTACATATGTTCTGTATTAAAAAAGGATTGAACGTACTTTAAATCATTTTTTTTTCTTTGCGGCCCGAACCCACGATAATTTGTTTTATGCGGCCAGCTAGAAGGTAAAGGTTGTGCATCAGTGTATTAAATAAATAAATCATTATGTTCTACGCCTTAAACAAAATTAAATATTCTAAACCCGTTGTTTGGTATAAAAAAAATACATTGACAAACAACTGCAACTTGAAAGAATAACCATTTCCTTATTACCATCAAAATATGTTTTTACAATTCATCCCAAACACAATATTAATCGACATCATAATTCCAAGCACGCATCACAGATTGACGCCGTCTGGTCCTACCAAAACGATCTACAATTCTTTTGATTGGTCACTGCTTGGGTTAGGTCAAGTTATGAGATGGATGGGTAGAATGGTAGATTAGGTAGGCAAAGTTGGGTAATGTTTCCGTGACTTCGTGATCAAGTTAAGCCCGCTAACTACCTGAGTATATTTCTACCTTTCAATCCGGTTTGATTAATCGAAACGCGGTAGAGTTTTGTTGTTGGTTTATCAAACCCCACGTAGGAGATTTTAGTGAGTAATGGGGCATTTGATATGCCTTGAAACTTGAAGTTCATGATCATTAGTAAGTATTTAGTACTAAATTATAATAATGAATGAGCACGAGGAAACTTTAGGAAGTGATCTGCATGTTACATACATACTTTAGGAGGCCTTCGGTACAGTCGAGGTGACCACTTTTTGTGATTGAAAGATGAAGACTTGCATTTTTTTGTTTTACATTTTCTATGTCTCATTACGTAGATTTTTTATGAGATAATACTGAAATTCTTAGAGAAGTTTACGCATAAGTGATTCGCATTTTTTAAGACCATTCGTCAGTTTTAGCTTATTCATTATAATTGGCCAGGGGTCGTAAACGCTTTGTAAAAAGAGCTGGTAGCACAATAATGTAGAGCGGAGGTGGTTGATATTTCAGTGTTGATACCACCCCCCCCCCCATTCCGCGGGGTTGGGCTTGGCGTTACTAAACCGAAAAATATGGTTAAATAGATGGCAGCGACTAACGATTCTACTGGCTTACTTAACTAATTTTGCTTGTTCACACCAGATCAGTTACGAACCGACTAATTCGCTTTAATAATCGACTAGTGGGAACAAGCCATTTGTAAGTAGGTGAATTGAATTCTGTCAATTCTTTCAACCGCACTTCAACTGCAAAGTCAAAAATAAAATGAATAAATTAATTCTTACATTATAAGTGAGGCTAATTTTTGCAAACCCTGCTCCTTCCAAAATGGTTGAAAAGTTATTTTTGTTTTACATTACTTTAGAACAGGGGTGGGGAACCTTTTCATTTATTAATGCCACATTCATTTATCTGATTCAACTCAAGGCCGCAGTAAAGAAAACGTTGATCCCCCCCTCCCTTTTTTTCGACTGTCGAACATATAATGGGTTGATTAAGATCTTTTTCCAAACGGTTGCGTATAATTTTTTGATCAAAGTGAATATATTGCATTATAAGACTATACTTATTTAAAAAATATCCAAATTTGTTTTTTTTTTTAATAGCACATGTCAAAAGGCCGCAGTTTCCCCACCTCTGCATTAGAATGATACTTTGTATGCTATCAAGCCAGATTTGAGACAGCTTTCTACAAATATTTTAAACATGTATTTTTATTTACTAAATTACATTCGTGGTTTTTTGTTTTATCAATTTTGGAACGATTCGGGTTTGCAAATAGTAGGCTTTTTTTTGTTTTTTTGTTTGATGCTGCTTCCTATAAAAACAAATCACGTGTCACACTATTTTATAAACACACAAAAAAAAACATTCACAGAGAGCAATCTTCGAATTCGGAGGAAGTACAATTAATATTCTTTAATAAGTTCGATTTTTTTATCGATGGGCACTTTTCCTTTGATTTAGATAGGCCGGCGGAAATTCGCACACTCTTAAATAGGAAGGTAATTGTTAATTATAATTGATTCATTATTACTAATAAATGGATATTCCGTGATCATTCTTGGCCACAAATCATCTAATGGCCATGAAAAACTACTCATTTGCCACCACTCGGTAAGCACCATCTTGTGGTTAATTGACTTTTTTTCTATCCACTATATCTGTGTTTTTTATGTATTCCTTTTACAAAAATAAATTATTATCCACTGGTCATCGTTCAAGTATTATTATTATTAACTTGCTCCGATAGGAATTTCATTAATATTTAAATGAAAATATGACGCAATCTTTCTATTATCAGTTTAAAAGTGTTTATCACTCGAACAGCTGTTCTCGTGTGAACAGTGTAAAAAAAAACCTTGAAATACTTGCACTCTTTCAAAAATATGTTGACCCCATTATCACTCAGTCTGAAGAATTTAGGATGAAAAATTGGACCTACGTAACTACGTACCTACTTGGTTATTCTAGTCAAGCTTGATATTCTCTTTGACAAAAGAGTAAGCTTTTGTTATTTTTTAATTGCTTTGTATTCCAGTATATAATATGAAGTTAAAAATATTATTTTTATGTTAACCATGTTATTACAAAAACGTTTGGAGCTAGCTCAGCTAGCAGATTTTTAATGAATTATATTATGGTATGGGTTTTAACCCTATTGTGGTAACGGACGCATTTAATATTTGAGATAATAGTGACGGACGAACGACGGATTTCTAGGAAAACACTATTTCAGAAATATAATATAAATAAGTAATATTCAATGTTTATTGGTTAATTGAACGGTAAATTTTACATTTATATGTCTCTGGGGGCATATACAAAATACAAAGATATAAAATATTTTAAAAATAACAAAGCACAATTACTGCGATATTTGAATTTGCAATTTCACTTTCTAAAGTTGGGGATGTAAGATTACCATCTGAATCTTAAACATTGATATTTTTTTATGTTTTTTTATATTACATTTTTTGTAAGGACGCATGAAAATAGCTCCGTGGGCGCGTGCGGGCACAGGGTTAAGACTTACTGATCTGATGTGGTGTGTAGAACCAAAAACGCTTGAAATGTTGGTCAACAATTTGTATATTTGTGAATTTCACTTTTTGGCTTTCACTTGTTCGAGAAACATCTTCAGGCACAGAATATATTATATAATTAATTATCTTGTAGATATACGAGTATATATTATTTATTTAACTATCAAACGTATTAGACATATTAGGTGGAACATTTCAATCGTGATCATACCAGGGGAGTGTAGGCTCGCGCGCTCACAATAATAGTAATTTGAGAGGCTTCGAATATAATTTACGTGTATTTTTATTAGTTATCCTGGAAATTGACTGTTTTTTTTTATTTTTTGGACCTATAAAAATTAAGCACTCATTATAATTATGACGTTGTTACGCTTTAATTGACCAGAGCTAATTGCCTCTCGGAAAAGATACGACTAATGGGCATTGAAATTTATTGCATAATCCAATTTCTTATTACATTGTATTTACATTTATAGTAAACATTTTACAAAGTAATGCGAATAAAGTGAATGTCTTATAATTAATTGAATAATATTATTATTTGAATGTAATATAAATAAACAGCAAGTCTGATTGAGTGACTCTGTGATAAGTGAACGACATTTAACCCTTTACCTGCAGCATTATTTATGGATGCTAAAACTAAACACAAACAATTTTTTTTTAAATCTATTTTTTACCAATTGATATAGCTGAAGCAATAAGATCAATTTTGTCGAATAAATACTTTAGCTGTAATCTTTAGTAACTTATTTTAAAAACGCTCGTATAAATATATTTTCTTCATGTTTTGGCCAACCGTAAATCGATTAATTATTATTATCACTAATTTCTGCTTGTGAAAATATGTTAATAATAAAAATTGATCTTTTATAATTGAATAAATCTAGCAACCATCCGATTAAATATATACATTTAATCTTATATCATCATAATATAATAAACACCATTTTCTCAGAATAATAGTTATACTGTTGAATTATTTTTCCTCTTCTTTTGAATTCGTTGAAATAAACAGCTTACAAAATATGGACATAAAAAACAAGGTAAATAGTCGACATTAAAATAAAATCCGTTTAAAAAACAAACAATTAAAATTATTAAATATAAAAATAATATACATATGTCAAATCGGCTGCAGTATGATACATCCAAAAGTGACGTATCGTTATATCAATTATATGTAATTTCGATTCACTTACATTTAAAATATCAATCGTTTGAAATATCCATTATTTATTACAGACAAATGTTTTAGTTTTATTTCTGTTATACGAGTTCTGGGCATTAATTGGGCGCTCAATTCGCGACGAGAAATGTTGTCCGTGCGATAAAATATCCACGTGGACATTTATCTTTTTCTTTCATTTTTTGCAATCAATATTACACCAACAAAACATTGCCAATGAATAGAATTTACGTATAAATGACAGGTATATCGAAATAGACAAGGAATTTTAAAAGCATGTCCTAAGATATGAATTTTAATAAATTGCACATAGTTTACGAAAAGAAAATACACATGAATAAGAAATGACTATGTTTTACCATATTCCGAAACAAAATTAAGACGGAAATATAAATAAGATAAATCACAAATCATTAATGAAGTTGTCAAGATCTCGCTATAGGCGTCTCATTTAATCGGCAATGACAACATGGAGATAGAAAATACTTGGTGGAAGTTGGTGGAAGATCGATTTTTTAAAAACTAAACGCTTTCGACGCATCATAATATCAGAGCGCTGCGGGGAAATGGTTAAATTAAATTCTGTTTGATATATTGAATGTGTCTGGGCAGTGCGTACCCGTTGGCTGACCTCACACACATCCGGTCGGCGTTATTACTATCGTCCACCAGATAACTGCATACTATTTTTGATGTTATATCAAATTAATTTTGCCAATATAAATTTGTCTATGTTTCAAGTCATCGCGTGTTTTGAAAAAAAAACATTATTCATCTTTAAATGAGGAGATTAATCAATCAAAACTCGACCATATCGCTAAATGACTAAGATAAGCCAGAGTAACTATTCTCAGCATGGGCTGAGAGATTCTTTCCGCCTGAGATTCGTAGCCATTAACTTTGTGCTGGGATCATGTTTTTATTTTTATTTTTTTTTGTTTTTTCAAAACGTAACAATATAATTTATTATTGTCCAGCTTAACTTCTACAAGTTTCAATATTTTTAAATTTTGTATTAACAACAATTAATATGACTTAGTTGATATCATATCACAAATTCGATTGCACCTTTCTTGTACACAAAAAAAAAACGAAATCGAAAGTGAAGTCGTATTTGGTGGATTGTAAATATTTTTAGTTCTAAAATCTAAATGATAAATTGTAACAGAAAGCAATTATTGCGCATACATTTTAGGTAAGTAGTACATCAAATAAAATCTGTTTTTGTGGTAGTCACAGTGGAGTTTTATTAGTCGGAAATAAATAAACATACTTAAACACCTGCTTGCTACCTTGCATCAAAGATATAAAATATATTACATTCCAAGTATATACATATATTGGAGGTAAATTTTTCTTTCATACGTCATAAGCACACGTGTACTTTGCATTAAAATTCATACATTCATAGTATGACTAAATTATCTCGAAATATGTCCAACTTATAAATATATCTAAATATTTAAAATCAATCAATTGGATTTCCATATTACCCAATTTGATCATTTTCTTTTTTTCCATATTCAAATTTTCTTCGATGGAATTTTGTTTTTTCGTTACCACCCAACCCAGTTCAGTGCTCGAGAATTAGTTTTTTGGTTTTAGTACACACATCTAACCGTCGAATGCCTCAATGAATCTATTTAGTTGTCTTTGGTCGAAATAAAATCTGGTTACTCGAGCGGTTCAGTGTGAGGACCTACACATCTGTACAATTTGTATTCGCGTATCATTGAGCTTAGCTCAATGAGTTATAAATTTAGTTCATGAATTTCATTCGACAATGGTTTTAGTGAAAACAATTACAGCGGTGGTGTCGAGTGACAGATGCAATTATTTTCATGAAATTCTTCTATTGACTACACGCCAATAATACTAGGCTTGAAAATAATTTAGTAATGAAATATGTACAACAATGCTTATTTGTTTTGCAAATTTTATCGTGACCATAAGGAAAGTTTAGTTCTAAACAAATCTTCAGTAATGTTTTATTAGGTATTTTCCAAGCGTACTTAGATGTTGATTTTTTTTGATAATTTATCGTCCGATATGTTGTGTGACTTGGGATGTAATTGGTATACACATAAGGTATGAAACAACCGCAGGGATATCCTAACGAGGATAGGTTGATAAAAAAAATCCCATAAAAACAAATGACGGCACAAGACAGATTCCAGGAAGAATAAAAAAAACTCCTTGCAGACTCGTCTATCAGTAAATAGATGGATGACATCTAATTAACGACTACGACCATTCCACTATAATAGTTAAATATTGACGATGAAAGCTTATTTATATACGTGTACGGAGAATAACCTCGAGAAGATAATATTAAAAAGAGAAAATTCACCCCGAACGATTTAATCGCAACGTAAAAATATATTTTTTTATAATGTATATTGAAATATAAGTTATAATAATGAAATTTCCCTCGCAATTATTTGACTTGGCGACGAATTCGTGAGGGATAAAATTTCGCGTTTCATTTTATTTTGTTGATCGTCTGCGCTAAATCTGACTATGTTTATTGCATTAAATGTATTTATGTATTGCTAAGTCCAGATATGTATGTTTTAAAATGCAATTTAACACGGACATGTTCTATGTAGACCACTTTGCAATTTTTATTTAAAGCTTGGCGAAGTCACGATTGTTCCATTACTAGTTTGCCATTTTTTTGGGTATTAGTTATAAAATCTGATTGTGGTTTGGATTTAACGGTCCCGATATATTTTTTGTTGTTTTTTCGAATCGTCCTAGTGCCATTCATCCTTCAAATGCTGACGTTAGTTTGCTGACACTGTCCAACCAAGTCAGCTAACATCAAACGGTGTGACCGGCAACTCGAAAAATATTTTACAGTTCCATAATATATGTATTTTCTTTGCTCGTGGAAAGTGTCTAATCCCTACTTGATTTCATAAAATATCATACTCAGATTCGCTGTTTAAGCTTTCACTGTCAATTCATCAGGAGTCCTGATCTTTATTTTAAAAATGCAAGACTGATTTTTCTTACCACGAGCATTGTATACTAATGATAATGCACGTGATGAAATAAACTAATATATTTTTTATTTTTTTATTTAGTAAAAATAATGTTTTATTTCTTAACTTATTACTCCGATTATCAGAAAATGGCATTGTTTGGAGCGCCATATTTATCATCCAACTGATTTGGACAGTTGTGGTTGTGTTCAGGTATTTAGTGTTTTTTCGAAAGATCTGCGTTCACTGCATTCATTACTTATTTGATACCTTCTATAACTTTTTAATATGTTTCGTTTCGTTTTATAGATACTCACGTTCCAAAGAATTTATATTATATAATACACCTAAGCGTACGAAAATCCGTTTAATATGAATTCTAACGATGGTGTGATGAGAGAACAACTAACAGCAACCGTTAACAGTCTGATAAATACATATGTTTTTCGTATTATCATTAAGAGATCAAATGGATATAAGTTAAAGTAAACTAAACAACAACAATATTTCGCAAATTCAGTGCTTCCTAAGTCATATTTGTGCTCTTTGTTTGATCCTCGTATATCCCTGGGATATATTGAATTAGTTAAGATAGAAGATCCTGGTGAGATCTTTGTTCAGCAGTGGAACTACATATCATAATGTTTTTTTTTACTTCATGGGTGCTGTTTCTTTAACCGCTTCAGTACCGTAAGGCCACTGGTGACGGCTACATACGAACGGCGTGAATACCGTAAGGCCACTGAAGACCACGAATGTAATTTGAAAATATTAATCTATATATATCATTTTATAAGTAAACTTTTAATATTCAAAAATTCAGTCCTATTTTTTACAACTATTCAAAAATTATTAAAAACTTGCGGTAGGTATGTGACTGAATGTTTTTTAGCTTAAAACATCGCAGTACTGAAAAGATTAAATTGATTAAGGCGACTTTGTTAATATGTTGTCAGTCTTTAACCCTACATAACAGTTATAACTAAACCATACCGTACTTAAAATTTTATATATTTTTCAGTGTTGGAATATGATAAGTTTTGTATACTAAAATCCTTTCGTTTAATATTATAAATCTACGTAATACTTACTTATGTCAAGCAATATTACATTAGCTTACGATTAGAAATGTTTACGGTCACTGATGTTAAAATGCAGTGATCGGAATCGTCAGCCTCCAGTATGCTTTTTTTTGTTCAATGTCTTGCGACCTACCACAATAAACTTTTTTTTTTGCATACGTTTTTCTTTTCAAATAACGTTTACCTTCGATCGATACGGTTTTGATTAATTCGTCACTGTTTCGTATTTGTCATTGTTGAATTAAACCAAAGAAAAATAAACTTTAAGGATAAGATTGTATTCGATGTATTTGTTTATGTTTCAAGATAATTATAATATATAAAAATACAGGTAATACAGATATTTGTAAAAAATATTTTCATGAATTTTATCAATAATTTATCATTGAAATTGAGGCTTCTGCACCCGGCTCATTCCAATATTATTAAAAAATAAATCTTGAGTTTACATTTCGTAAGAAATATACATTTTTTATTCTGTGTTATTTTGAAATGTTTTGCTGTATTTAATCAAGCCTAGCTTGAGACTTTGCTGTCTAAAAATACTTTTAAAGTGTATTTTTATTTTGAAAAATTACATTCGTGGTTATTTTTTTATTTCGACTTTGTATCGAGCCAGGCTTTCTAATAGTAGCCTTAACTATACCTGTTTTGTTTGTGTCCGATCCGTAATGGCTAGCATTACGGTATCTGACCGCTTTCATCTGCCACTGTGGGATTAAGGCTTCGCATCACCTGAATTATTTTGACTGTGCACATCAACCGTGGATCATGTGGACTCTTGATCATCCGCTCTCTTCCGAGTAAGTATTTATGAATTGTATGAATGAACTAGTACCTAGCTGATCGCTATCTCCACACCTTGTATTCAGAATCAGATAGGCGGCTTGTGGGACAGCAGTGACAGCACGAAAGCATCACAGACATTCAAACGAAAAATCGTTGTGAGAAATGTCCATTCAAGGATTCTCAAACCCTTGAACGCGCAGTCGAGTAAAACGAAAATCAGAGAAGGATTAAAGTTATTAATAACAATACAACACAATTCGTAGTGTATTATATCTTTAAAAGGACCCCACATTTAGCACAGTCTTCTGCAGTACGATTCCCCCCGTGTGTAGTTAGTTATTTCACTTTTAAAGGGGTTCACTAGCAATTGTTGGTGGAAAGGCATTATCTTAAAAAAAAAATTGGTAATAATTCCACATTATTTAAAAAAAAAAACAGTATCTGTTTCCGCTCATCACGATTATTATAAACTGAAATCGGACATGAGATTCATTAAAAATAAGTTGTGTTAGTACAAAAAAGTATTTTATTTTCAAATTTTATAATTATATTAAGATTTCTTAAATAAAAACAATTCTTGTATACATACATTATCATACATATACGCGTACACTATTGGTTGATAAAGTTATCAATTTTAATTTTAAAATTTTATATAGAAATTAAATTTCTACAAATCCACGGAAATCACTAAAAAATTGTGAATGTAAAATAGGTCAAAGTGTAATATGATATTATTGAAGTATTTATAATGTCCTGTACTTAATATTTTACAAATTACTATTTAAAAAAAATCCCACACTTAAAACCAGTGCGAAGTATCCCTATTGTACACTCTCGAATTTCGCAACTTTATGGGGGTGTACAAATAAATACTGCGATCAAAGCCGGTTTCGCACGGCGAGTCTTTCGTCAATATGCGACTTTGTATCTTGAAGACACGCATTCAAGGATGCAAGGTCTCTCGTAGGATATTTCAACGAGTAAAAAAATGCGTTCAGTCCAGGCATAACCATCTCAATTAAGCACCATTATCCTTTCACGGGCAGCGTATGATAAAAATATCAAGTACAAAACGTAGTTGTGTACGAAGGGTAAACCACAACACTCACTGAAACTGGTTTTCCTCGCTGAGGAATGAGAGTTTTGTTTACAAAGCGGAGGAGTACGAGTTAATTTACTGGCCGTGTTTGAATAACTACATTACTACGGAATATTGTTTGCTTTCCCGACTTCTATGGACTGCATAATATGGTTATCTTGACTGTGTGATAATTTACTCTCTGTAAAAGGGCGTCGAACACGGAATGACGATTTCATTGTGCCTGTGCCAGTCCCGAGATGTTGTACTTGGTAAACATATACTATCATGACAGTTTATACCAAACTGATCTCGCGAATGGGTTACATATTATAATAACTGCAAGTTTGAGTGTTTCGTTCGTCGTTTGGTAAATCAATTTTGAAGCAGTTATTTTTTTAATCTCCCATGTTTTGATTTGAAATTTTTGACTTTTCTTTCATGCCGAAATAGGTCATCTGCAATTCCAATATCTTTTGTACGCGTAGATTCTACAAGATTAAGATCCGTAGATAAAACACTTATACTAATAAAAATCTCTGATGTAGTAAACAATTAGATTTTTGAATTTTTGTTTTTTTTAAGTTGACACGTGTTTCGATTATTACTTAAATGCATCTCTATGAATTAAATTATTTGTTGTATCCTAGATGTCAAGGTTGGGACTTTTCTACTTTTTCTTGTTTGAAAAGTAGGGAACGACTCAATTTTGTGGACGAGGGAAACTCGAAGGAACTGAATAGAAAAGGGTTTAGTCATATTTGAACTGTTATTCAATAGATTTTTTTACTTTAGCAAAATTATCTCAATTACACATAAAAAATAATCTAAGAAAAATTTAAATATAAATCTGGTGGCTTAGTTTTGCTATTAACTTTTAAACCGACTAAAATCTTTCAAATGGTCATTTATTAATATGGTTAAATATAGTTATGACAGCATATAAATATTTCATTCAGGACATCATATCCATATGAAAAAATCGCATTATTCTTTCATCTCATAGACGTTAGCTCCAACGTGGTGAGTCAAAAAATATGTATGTGTATGCCATGCACGCCTCATAAATCCAATTGCGCCCCGCTCCGGCAATAATAGTCCAAATAGAAACATTGCTCGCTATTAAATTTGTTTATTGATAAATTGGCCAAACTTCGGCGCTCGCAATAATTTATTTATTAAAGAAAGAGCCACTTGACTTAACCGCTGATTCAGTGATGGAGAGATGTGATGAAACAGTATTTTTGTATTCAATGAGAACGTATCGTAACAATTGAGGTGGGAATCGGATTAAATTAGTAATCGCCAGGTACTAGCTATCGATGTACCATATCGTCTCTGTACCTTAAACCTCATATTTGGTTCGAACCACATCCTGAGATAATCGATAAAAACGATAGATGCTAATAATATATTGAAATATTTTTTGTAATATATTAATTATTCAATGAAAAAATCGTGGATTTTACATGTTTTTTTTCGCATAGGATTAATTCCATACAATCATATTGTGTTCGCATATGATTATTTTAATATTGACCTACTTTTGGAAGTTAATTAAGTAGTTTTTTTTATTCTATGAATATATAAAATTATATTTTAACCAGCAAATTACACCCCAATCAATCGCAGACAGGAACCCGGAGAGGACAGACTTTTATGCAAGACCTCACTTTTTGCACATATTTATGATATAGTAAATGGTGGTAAAAGTGGTTTATATATATATTTTTTAAAATAAGTTTTATTTTCTTTCTTATTAAAAATTTGATACTTTGTTATATAGATAATGTGTTGCGTAAGTTGTACATGCACAATTTACAACTGCCGACAAGGGGGTTAGGTTAGTCCAAGATAACAAGCAAGGTAGCAAGATAACCCACCATGGTGTCATTTAAGACTATCTCTATGATTTGACTCGAATTATACATCGCAGGCTTATCTTTAATCTGTTAAAAGGTCTTTAGCTAAATGACTCCTCCTTATCTTGGTACCAGAGGCTCACTGACCCCTTCTTATTTTGTTAAATAATAGTTGTTTGTAATCGCATCTGGGTCCGAATCCCAGTACGGACAGTTTTATAAATTGATTTTTCAATCGATTTATGAATTCCTGTTCGAAGGCATGGATGTATGTGATATCTTGAATCCCCCCTCACAATCCTATCCTATGAACGGGGCGTATCGATAGCGATTAGCTTACCAGTAGTCCTGTCCTAGCCTTTGGAAAAAGAGAGGTTGAGCAACTGAATAACAAGGAGTTCTCGTAGAAACACTTCTGTTGAGATAAACTCCTTTAGGAGTCCATATGCTCCACATTGGGAGCCGACATGAGAAAAAAATCGCAACTTTGTTTAAATATGTTTTTTAAAAAAGAGCAAACGTGCCTAAAAAACGTTTTAAAAATTGTGTAATTTTTTTGGACGGGGTAAATTTTCAAACGAATTTTAAAGTTTCTTCTCCTTCAATGTTGGTAGTATTAATACAGACGTTGTAGGAGGCAACAGTTTGACATTTGAGCCCTGTATTGGAGACAGGAAAATTATATTATCAAAACATGGATTGCATAATGCAATCTTCGCTGCAACGGAGGATAAGATGCAAGGTGCCAACCAGTGCCCATCTAATTTATTTATTTATTATTTATATTTGTGATGCAAATTTCTCGCAATTTTATTTACGGGCTTGCACTCCATTAGCATAACGTTCACGCCAAAAGGATGACTATTCTTTTGTTCAACGACGGCGTTTCAATTTAAATAATACGTACAGTATTGCGGGTCGCGCCCAACATCCAAGATGTCTTCCTGGTGCTCAAAATGATGCCGTCTCTACATGGGAGGAATATTAACTATCATTTATTTATTCACACATAAGATAAAATATTATTCAATAGTTAGATGTCATAATATACCTTTCAACTAAAATTGAGACGATATCTTTTATCACTATTTATATTTATTATAATTTTAAAATTACAAATATATATGGAGAATATTGTATTGGTGCACGAATCAAACTATTTGATTGTCAGCTTTAATTATTCCTAACTGTTTCAAAAAAAAAAAAAATACAAATAAAACATGAAGAATTAAATACTCCATTTAGTATAGGATTAAATATTAATACATTGGATTAGAATCAGCGGTGGGCTGCCAATATCTTAACAAGGGGCTCGGTAAATCTTATCCATTTATTTGTATCCATTTTCGCTCCCAATGTGGAGCATATGACCTCCTAATGAAAGTATCTCAAAAAAAGTATTTTTTTTCTACGAGAACTGTTTGTTACTTAGTCGCTCAACCTCTCTTTTCCAAAAAAAGTAGTTAGGATAGTATGATAAGACTAAGACAGGACTAGTGATTATCTCGAACCCATGAGGTCCGGCACGGAAGCCCACAACGCTGAATGAAAAAATGAAGGGGCTACTAAATCTTGTTTTATAATAAAATTTAACCATCTACAGAAATTGCAGTTAGGTGCTGATTTGATCTAAGACGAATGATTTTCTTATCTTAACAAGGGGCTCGCCGGCCGCGCTGAAATTTAACAAGGGGCTCGCGCGAGCCCCCCCGAGCCCCCTCCAGCCCACCCCTGATTAGAATCCTTAAAAATTAACAGAAAACTTTGTTTTATTTTGTATCGCACCGAAGGTTAAATCTCATCAATGGGTACCAAACAGAAATCAATTATTATTTTCCATGGATTCTTTCCTTCCAAACATATGTACGTACGTAAGTTATATGTATGTAAGTTATATGTACCTGTTTTGCGAGAGCTTCTAGAATTATTAAATTACATTAATTTATTAATATTTATAATTTATGTTTTCTCTACTCGCTTAGTGCGTTGAACAATGGGTTTACTCTAATAATAGTGCAGAAAGCGTTGCATCTGTCTCGTTAACACAGTATCCAACTTCTGTACAGGTATTTCTTGCATTAACTATTTGCCCGATAACTTATATTAGAAAACGGATGAACTTCGCTAGAACGACTGTGAAAAATAAATTAACCCTTTCGCTGCCTAACCGCTGAACACGAAATATCGTCTCACACCCAATATCAAAATAATTATTTAAACGGCGAAATCAGTATTTATAGATTTTAACAACGATAAAAAAATAATTGCAATATTATTTGATCACTTTTAAGGTGTTTACTGTCAATTATTGGTAGAAAGGTATTGTATTTAAAAAAGAACTTTTGTACTTATGCCATATTATGTGTTTAGATAAGAGCCGGTTTCGCTTATCGCGAGCATTATCAACCTTATTTCTTATTTTAATAAACGAATGTGTTATATCTAACATACGCTGTTTCGCTTGTTTGCATATTCTTTTAATCTTTTTTAATCAATCATTATAACGACAAGAAGTTGTCCAAAGCATGTTTTAGACTGGGGGGATACAAATCCTTAAATTAATTATTTATCCATTTCGAAATCAAAATGTTATTCGTCACTGCGTCTTACGTTAAATGTGTACCTTTTCTTTTCTTGAAACGCGGCACCATTGTAATAAGGAATAAAGTTAGGGGTAGGGATTCCAACTATTCGTCATTTTCAACTATCCGGATATCGAATAGTAAAACTGAAACTATCCGGATATATCCGGATATCCGGATAGTTTCAGTAAGTATGAAAATAACAAAACATTACTACATATATAAATTTATGTACTAAAATAATACATTAAAAACGAGTTCATTTGTAATATAAGTCATTTATTCAGATTTTAACAATTCATATTTTAAAAATAAGAGAGCATTAAATATTTGTTCGTAATTTAGTTTTAACTTGTCCTGCTGTTGAAAATACTCGTTCCGTTGCAGTTGATGTTGGTTTTATTGTTAGAAGTGTTTTAAGCAACACGTCCAACTTTTCCGTCCTTTTTTTAAATTGATCTAAGTATTTAAAATCTTTTTTCAGATTATTTGTATTGTCATTTGTATTGTCGTCAGTTTCCGCGAGAGATAAAATAGAATTAAGCATTTCATGTTGCAATTCGGAAGTCGAAAAAGAGAGAGGTGTTATTTCTACATCAGAGTCCTGAGAGATTTCATCATTACTAGATAACAAATTTGGGTGAATTCTCTTAATAATACTTTGTGCTAAAGAAATGGCCTCATATTTATTTGAGTATCGAAAATGTTCATTAGAACTGGGAACATTTTCACTTTGTAGATATATCACGAGTGTTATTATTTTTTTTATGTCGGCGTTCGTTCATTCTCTTTTTAATCGCATGTAAAAATTCTTCACTTAATGAACTTCTAAATTTTTCCAACTTATTGAATACAAATTTATAAACTCCCTCGGCCGTTAATAACGTTGCATTATTATTGCTAAGTTCTTTATTATTATCCTCACTAAATCATTTCCCACTTCTGAAATGCCTTAGATAGAGACAATACACATTTCAATACTATTCCATCATATTAAAATATTGAAAATTTGCAGCTGCATTAGATTACTGCAACGGCATTTCTTCAATGAATGAAATTTCGGCATTAAAAGCTTTTTTTTCCTCGAGTCCGAGCCGATTCGTAGAACTTTTAAGTAGTAAGATAACAAGGTGAGATATTTATTCATAATATCCGAGTTTGGGGAAGGTAAAAAAAACACTACTCTTAAGTAATGGTTTCTCACAGGTAGTAAATGCTCCACTATTCATATCATCCTTCGCCGATTTTGTAAAATATTTCATTAAAAATTATAACGAATAATATCCGGATATTTCCCCAAATATCCGGATATCGAATAGTTAAAAAGGGGCGGATATATCCGGATATCGGATATCCGGATATCCGAGTTGGAATCCCTAGTTAGGGGTGATCGACCGCCAAGGGTGGAAGTGGTAGACGTACCAACCCGGAACCGAACCCCAGGCGACGCACTACTTACGTAATCGCCGTATGATCCTATCCTCTGGGTTCGGAGAGACTTTGAACTCTACGCTGGCCATCTGCCTCGGATATGTATTATTATGCACATAATCTTATCCAGAGTTTGCATTTTTTCAACAACAAAAAAAAGTCGTGACTATTCTAAATGCGAGGGGGCCTCCGTAATAATTTGACACATCGATATCGAATTCTCTCTACTTAGTACATATTGAACGAAGAAATAGTATTATAGATGATCAGAAACCTTATACATATTATGTAAAATTGTATCGATCTCGACAATATTGTATAAAAAAATCAACAAAAAATCAATGAACCGGTTGATCTTTACTTCTGATAAAGAGATTCTTTTCTTAAAATTTCAACTTTAACTGAACGCATTTTTTGTGGTCTTAATAAAGTAATATTTTTTTTTCAACCATGTCCGCTCCCAATCTGGAACATATGGACTCCTAATGGAGTTTATCTCAACATAAGTGTTTCTACGAGTACTGCTTGTTACTCAGTTGCTCAACCTCTCTTTTTCCAAAGAGAGTAGGGATAGAAGGTTAGGGCTAGGACAGGATTAGTGGTAAGCTAATCGCTCTCGATACGCCCCGTTCATAGGATAGGATGGGTGAGAGGGGGGAATTCAAGACATCACAAACATCCATGCCTTTGAACAGAAATTTATAAATCGATTGAAAAATCAATTTATTAAACCATAATAAGGTGTGTGATACTCATTAACGATATTGTGCTATTTAAATTAGCGTATTTTTTTTTGTTTCTGCAGTAATATGTCATTGAAATTATCGTACAAAAAACGAGTTGCGTGTTACCTAACAAATGTAGAAAAATAATAAATGTTAGTTTTAATTATAACTTTGTACAAATTAATTACTACGTCATAAAGTAAACATATTTTGTAACAGTTATTATTTAATTGGAAAATATGATATTAGCAATTAAATTAATTATATTTTTTCAGTTTCGCTTTGGGATGGTAACCAGATGTTATGATTATTTTTCTAACTGTGCTCGGATATAACAATAATTTGTCCGTTTTCCCTGGCAGTGATAATTTAAAACTATATATATTGTTATATTAATTTATTATTTAGCCCATGGTAGTAAAATATAGCAGGTGACACACTCTTGTCGAAGATTTTTTGTTATGTAATAGATTCACTAATAAAACAGTGGCAAATGCAGATTATATGCGTGAAACGAAGCATTGTAAACGAATTTCTGGCAGAAGAGATTTTCATGGCTCATGAATCTTCTGGAAAATTATTGTCAATACTGTCGCCGATATAAAAATTCGACGAATATTTCGATTGACAAATCATCTCGCTGAATATAAACCAATTCTTTGCCATATAATTATTAAAATGTTTTGTTTGCGTCATATTCCCTCGAAAATTTAAGTTGCTCGCGATGTGTATTTTTTTTACGTAAGAGATTGTTAAAGGACCATAAGGGATGCGAATTGTGATTCTATATATTCAATGATGATTACAATTCCAATACAGTTTTACTTCGGCTGTCATTAAAAAGTCTTACAAAATATTATTTTTTTAAATATAATATGTATCATACATTTTTTCTGGTTATATCCAAAAAAGATAAGAAAATTAATTCTGTATCTCTTCTAAGCCAGTATATATATATACGGATTGTTGAAGTTAATGTAAGCTTCAACATAATTCTGACGAGGTCGTAAAGACGAAATGCTATCTACTAAATTTAAATTTAAAATTTAAGTATATTTCTATTTTTGTCTGTATTATAATGGAGTTCTACCAAGTAAATGCCAATTTAATTAACCCAATGAACCAATTCATAATAGTATTACACATGTGTACAATATTCGGATTATGGCACAATCAGTACATATTATACAAAGCGTTGTTAGTAAGAAACTTAACTCATAAAATTTATTAGGTTTTTACTTCAGATCTCTTGTACCGGATTTACGAAAAACTAACTCTACGAAGACATATTGGCAAAAGACGAACGTCTTGGCTCGTTCGCCGGCAGTTCTCCACCACCCTCAATGTGGCACGCGACGCATTCGGAAACATCTGCCTGTCGCTGCTGGGCGAAACACAGCACCGGGTATCAAACCCGGCGCGGCGCAGCGGTGTTCGATCAATTGCCAAGACGACACCTGGCCATTGTACAACCAACTTCCCCGTCTTAATGTAAGAATGCATACTCGATATTCTTAACATTTATGTCTGCTAACGGGAAGAATTGTCCAATATGAACCATGGGTCTGTCGGACACGGCGAATCAATTTTATCACGTGCACATCACAAAGAATTCAAAATAAATCATGGCGTACCGTGGAAAGCGAGTACATGTGAAATGTATTCAATAAATCTATATACGTATACAAATGATGGTTTTATTGCTTTCCCAATTAGACGAATGTTAAAAAAAACACTAAATATAATCAGGGAAATAATGCTTGATTCCTAAGAACAGGAGAATTCCCATTTTACTCTAAAAAGGTTGGTTAAGCGATGGAATTACAATTCAGCTCTCACAAAACAATTTATTTTGAAAATAAAACAAAATACTTTTTTGAACTGTATCAGGAAAGTTTTAGCTCACCAAGAGTGTTTTATTTTTTAAGATAATGCCTTCCCACTGAGTCAATGATAGTGGACATCTCAAAAGTGAAAACAATTTATGTAGAGATGTTCCATTTAACATTCTATATGCTTTACATTGTGAACAGAAATGATTGAAGAAAACTTTAACTGATGACATTGAAGTTTTAACTTATAAATTTATACACAAAATGATTGTTGGGGGTTTTTACTATCAGCCATTTTACATTTTATTTTTGGACTAAATTCGTGGCTTTTTTTTTACTTAACTAAATTAAAAAATATTTCTTTCTTTTATTTGCGTTTTCTGGTGTTGAGTGAATTTATTTTAATCCTGTTAATTAAACTTGAAATTCAAAAACATTATAAAAATATATCGCTTTGTCCGAAGGTGGTAATAATAAATGTTTCCTCTTTCTTGGTCAATGAAAGACGGCATTACCATTTTCCACCGTCAATTAATATAAATTTAAACCCTAACACAATTAGGGTGGAACGGGTATTTTAATTGTTTCGTATAACGTCGCTTTACTTAACTTCCGCGGCAATGTAATAAGGGATCTAAGATAATGGCGAATTTAATTTAAGACATACTAGTATCTATAATGACGTGTATTAGTGGTAAGAGGTTCTGAACTCGAGCCCCACTAAGGTCCATATCAAATTACATATTTTTCAATTCATGAATGTTTATGATAACTTTTCTAAATTGATCATGTATGATTTTCATATTTTAAAATATTTGGTGTTTTGACATTAGCTGTAATTCCAAATATAGAACCCTTACATAATTGGCGGATCCAGAAATTGTCCCAGGAAGGGGCTATTAAATTTGAAAATAAACATGATACATACATAATATATTAAAAAATAAATGATTTTAAGCTAATATATCTACATAAAAATAGTCAATACATAATTAAGTATGTATTCTACAAAACATAGTAAACTAAACGATTAAGGAGCCTATTTCATAATAAAGTTTTAATAAAATAGAAAATAAATTCTCCTTAGGGGGGGGGCATGGCCCCCATGGCTTCCCCCTTGGATCCGCCAATGCCTTATATAATTCCGAACGTAGTTACTAGTTAGTATAAAGCGAGATATCCAATATTACACTGCTCGGGATTTTTTTTATCCATGTCCAAATCATTGTATAAATATATCGTATACACTGGACTCGCTTTTAACATGGTGTATACATTCGATGGAATACCATGTACAAAAAGTATTTTTTTATCCATGCCATAACCTTATGTGAAGCATATGGCTTCCTAATGATGGTATCTCAACTATTTTTTTTTCTACGATAACTGTTTTACACAGTTTCTCAACCTTTCTTTTTTAAAGAGAGTGGGTATGTATGTAGTGATTTAAGTATAGGATTAGGATGTGTTTAGCCAATCGCTCTTGCTACGCCCGTTTAAGGATAGGATGAGTGGGAGGGATTTAGACATCACATACATCCATGGGCCTTCAGACAAAAATCCATAAATCGAATCGAAAAATCAATCTATAAAAACTATCCGTACTGGGAGTTCAACCCGTGACTTCCGTATTCTAAGTCAACGATGTTGACATCGACCACGCAACCTGCCAATGCTCGGGAATGATTCCTTGGAATAAGTCATAGCTGAAATACTCCTTTATTGAACTGTGCTACAATGTACACTACAAAAGGCACTCTTGTGCATCTCTGCTCGATTTGGCCAATCGTTATCATCAGATATCGGCAACAAATTTCAGTAAATAGTCAATTAGATTCATATTTAGACTGCTTCCAATTAATTATGTGTTTGATTCCACATTTGCCATCCATTTTGTGCGTGGTTATCAGATACTTAATTCAAGTTAAAATTGATCACTTCAAAAAAATGTACTGCCAATTCTTCTTGAAGGGATACAAATGATACAATACCAGACGACAGCGCCACGTGTCAACATTCGCCCAATTCCCACGATGCGGCTACATTAAGAAGAGAGTACATTGAAATCAAAACAAATTCACTTAGTATGCATTATTTCTAGTTTGAACGAAACCGGTCCTAGGTAAGTAACTACTATAAAATGTTTTAATGTCGATTGTTTAGCTGTCTTGCCTACGTGACCTAGTCACCTGGAATGCGTTCTTTTTTGTCTTGCAAGCATCTATGATTTTAAAAGATCCCCTGAAAAATCACATTTCATCTGCCCTATGAAATAACATGTACCACTAAAAAGACAATGCCGAAACAAATTGGAAACTGTTCGATTTATACAATATTTCCCAGATATTTTATTGTAATCATAATATATTGATAAAGGTCAGACTGTATACCTAGCTAGCGACTATTATTTGAAGAAAAAATATTCTTTGAGATCTGTTCCCCCTTCAAAGGTGTTATTTTAGAAAGGTGAAGAAGGAAACAATACCTCTAAATTTGAACACGTATTTTGTAGACTAAGGAATATTTGTGTATTGTTTGCGCAACGTTAGGTACCGAGAACTGTACACCGGCGTTCTTCCTAAGGCAGTGAATACCAATCTTTTTAAAATTCAAATAGCAAATAGGTTTACAATGCACAGTGAAAACAGTAACTAACTTGTCAAAAATATTTTGTAATATTCGAAAATACTGTATTTCAATCAGCATGTGAAATATCATAATTAAGATTTAATCTTGAAGATTACGTAGTTATAAAAACATATATTATATCAACTGTGGCGAGTCAAAAAGACGTAACCCAAACAATACAAATTTTACACGAGACACAAAAAAATGATGATTTTGCGCCGAAATGCGCCTTTGATAAAATAAGACAACGACTAATAAACTGGTGGATTAATGGCTCAATATAATCCTAATTTAATATATTTTTTAGAAAAACTTTTTGTACGCCCTTTTTCCTGATCGCAATTTTCAACGAACATCATTTTAATCATAACAGTAACGTAGAAATACTCCATCGAGTAAATAAAAAAGGCTTAAAAATGAATAGTTCAGAATTTTTAGAAATAAATAAAAGTATTAACAGTAAAGAAATATTATTAAATAATATCTTGAATAAAACAGGTGGTTCGCCACTGTTAAATATATTTTTTAACGGTTTAACCCGTCCTAATTGATGCAACTCATTAGTTAATCATTTCTTAATGTAAATGTCATTTGTATTACCATTATCGTTTGTTTGTTTTTCTATCATCCCCTCTTTGCCTCCCATTTTTATTTGATTTTTATTATAATATATCAGAATAATAAAATTAAAATCATTCGTACTTAAGCAAGCATTTGCAAAAGTAGTTGTCTGAGGATGCCTCTGAAAGAGGCGAAACACGTGTCACAGTTTGTAACACAATACGTGGAATAATCTAAGTTATTTTATATTAAAATGAACTTCCACAAAGTTACCGCCGAATCCATCGGAAGTATTGCTAATACTTACTTACGGTAGTACTTCGAAAAACGAATAATAACTTAAACGAAAACATCTAAGAAATAAAGAACTGTTTGTCAGTTGAAGTTATTATAACATACATTTGCATTATTACTACGAACTTATTTTCCGCTCGTACATACATATATACTAGGGTATCCAATCCTGGATCCTTCTTGTGATTCCGGGATTCATAACCTTCCAATTCCGGTATCCCGGAATTCATAACCTTTCAATCCCGGTATCCCGGGAACGATTACTTTTCAAAATTTCATGTTTATTTTTTTGAATGCATCCTTATTTGAATACAAAAACACCCGCGTTCAAGTTCTCAAATTGAAATTCAAAAAAAATAATCGATTGCAACTGAAATTTGTTTTAAACTATGAGAAAAAAATAGTTGAATTGTGACTGCTACAAAATATGGGTGGGAGTAAGACTACAATTCATTTATTTTTGATGTTGGTATTAAACAACAATATGTTGACTGTCGGGAATTATTTGATTATTAAATATGGCAGTAAATCAGGACGTATGTATTTACTCAGATTTTACTTTTTTACATGTTATAGTGAATCCAGAAATCCCGGGATTATCTTGATCGGGATCCCGAGAATAAAAACCTTATTTCATTCTTATTCGATCAATTTCAATTGCACAGCTGTTGTGGCTGTGCTATTCGGGGAGAATATCCTATCTATGCTAGATAACCTTTGTACAAGGTGACTCATATTTGATCAATGATTATAAAATAAGCTTTGTTATTGTTACATACAATTTTATTCGAGGATATTTTTTTATATTTATCGCAAACATTCTTGACAAATCATACATAAAATATGTAGCGAATTCACACGATATGCAGAAGTAAAAATTGTTAGTTTATTTTATTAAAGCTGTCATTTTGATTGTGATTACCCTAATTATAGTGTCCTTATTATATAAAATATACATAGCCATATGTCGAATCGCACCACACTGTAGTTCGATGCAATCATAACAATTAAACCTCTAAAGCCGACACTGGCATTTGTGGTCGTTAATAAATATTATTCAATAGTTTTTAGATCGTATTCAAAATTTCTTGACTATGAAACATCGTCGATGAAGACGAACTCTACTCGTTATCACACAACAAGCGTGTTCAATGGATTCTAAATAAAAAAAATGTTATATCGATCGTGGAAGGTTAAACGGAAATATCGCACGACAATTAAATTACTCACTTTTAGGGTGTTCACTGTCAATACTTGGTGGAAAGGCATTATATTAATAAAAACACAATAATCCTTTGTACTTCATTCCACTTTATTTAATAAAATAAAGTGGAATGAAGTACAAAGGATTATTGTGTTTTTATTAATTAAATTACTAATTACAATGAATTCAATGTGTCAAATCATTTGTATGTTTTTTTTTATTGAAATTGAACTAAAACGATTATTCGCCAGGTTCATATGAATAAAACGGGGGGAATATCAAAATAATTATAATATTATACCACAAATTTAAACTAAGCCATTTTTTAGTTACACATTAAAATAATGTCAAACAATGGAGAATGTGCGCATGTACATCAATTTCTCGGTAGCTTTCTTCTACCGGCGTTCTTGTTTTAACAGGATGTCGTCGCGCATGTGCGTTTTATTTACTTCCACAAATACCTCTTTGGTAAATAACTCAAACCACTTTATTGACCTTTGTTGGCGATGCGGATTTTTTTCATTCCAAAACGTATTGTATGCGCTGCATGTATGCATTAATAATTAACTGCACATTGCATTTGTTTCGTAAATAGTTATGGCTTTAAACCCAAATCTAGATCCGAAAAACAACAAAAAAATGGCTTTTGTGACTACTCGACATTCTACAAGACCTTATCGATAAGATAACACGTCCTTTCACCTTCTCATCCTACTATCCGAAAAAGAGATGATGGACTAAAAAACAATCATTCAAATTACTTATGTTTAGTTAAACAGTGCCCATATGCTCCACATTGGGAATAGATATGTTTGAATATACATAATCTCACTATTTATATAATTGTATATAAACCAAGAAATTCTTGATTCAGACGCATGTCATTTACAGTAAATACCTTTTTCAAAATTGTTGTAAAAACAAAAATATATAGTTTCACAAAAAAACTTTTTTTGTCCATGTCCGCTCCCAATGTGGAGAATAGGCTTCTTAATTGAGGTATCTCAGCGGAAGTTTTTCTACGAGAACTGTTTGTTAGTCAGTCGTTTAACCTGTCTTTTTCAGAGAGTAAAAGGTATAGAAAGGTAAGGCTCTCACTATGCCTAGTTATTTAAGGAGAGAAATGGTGGTAGGGATTTTTCAGACATCACAGACATTCATGGCTTCGAACAGAAATCGATCGAAAAAGTGCTGTTCGTACTGGCACACGAACCTGTGAGATCCGGCACGGTAGCCAACAGCGCTAACCGCTGCGCCATAGTACTCGACAAAAATCTCTCAGAATGGGTAAAATTACACTTCTGATACCTCCTTAAAATCGGAGCATATATCCTTTTTCGTCTACATTTGACTGAAAATGGGTTTTAATGCATGAATTTTACCAATCAATAAATTATTAACATTGACTGCCTACGTCAAAATTAATAGAAACGAGTCAATAAAAAAATATGTTTGGCGCATCGCAATACAAAAGTCACAAAATTAACAACTCATGTATAAATATGAGAAGGTCTTTTTCTAGGAAGAACTAAATCTGACATCCAATATTGATGGATATGGATGAGTTTGGTTTTAAAATAGAGACATATTGTTATATTATACATATATCTCTTTCTGTTGATCAATGTCTATGACATTTTTTTCATACTTCCATAATCATTGAACTGGTTCCGGCATAGATGTAGTTACTTTCCTTACCTACCAGCAAAATGAGAAGAATCTCAAACAGGAAGATTTTTGCAGAGCTTTTAAAAGGGAACTTTAAAAGTTGACAGCTCCAAATTAAGCAGGCTACTGCAATCTTTTTATATCAGTCTATTTGTATATTAACAAACATGCGAAGTTTTAAAATCTTGTATGATTTAATGTGAATTGTTAATGGTGATAATCCAGCAATAAACTTTCAACTTTCTGATAATATTTGTATTGTATACACCCGTGGACTTGAATGTTTGGAATGAACGATTTAAATTTGATATTGATATTCTATCAAGCAACTTCTGCCGAGATCCTTAAATTTATTATTGAATGTAATCGGATTTATATGATGTTTAAACTAAATCGAAAATACGTTAAATACTATAGCTATATATTGTCTTATATTATATCAAAATCAAATATCGATAAATAAATTAATTTCATTAATTATTATATTAAATTGTATTAATTATTATATTAAATTAATTTTCTACAAACATTTATGTCAACATTTGTCAGTTTTAAATTCACACATATTGCTTTAATTCGTATCCCAAAAAAACAAAATTTCGCAAATAATATGGTCATGTGCTATTTATTATATTTAGTATGAAGAAGACGGTTGCATGAATGGAAACGTCTTGCTTCCTTCCTTATAAACTTCCTCACAGATATTGAAGACAAAACCATTCCAGTGGTGTTTTAAAACGATCGAAATTGATAGCGATAACGGTAGAACAAAGTACATTTATGTGTTTCCTGAAAACTTATACGTTTTGAGATACAATGCTGTAGAAAATTACGGACGAAATATGCTTTGTATAGTTCAGACTTAGCAGAGACTTTTCTTACGCGCGTCCGATTTCCTGCGTATGGGCCTGACCTAATATAATTGGTAAACTAACTTCCTTCCACTATTTTAAGGATATAAACGAAAAAAATAACTCATGACGCGGGTTTGTGAAACCTGGTTCAACCGGAACCGGTTCCTTGGCTCTTTGCCGCAAGAAGAATAAGGAGTACACACTTATGTAGGGACATTCCTGAATTCCAGACGAAGTCGTTAGCCTTTTGCCGAAGTTCTGCGACGCTGGAACGCCCTAGGGGCTGCAAGGCGCAGACTTACGGGACCCTGCGATTTTGTGCCTCACCATATGTAATTTACGTCGAAGATTGGAATTTTAATTACTCTAAATGGAAATATAAAAAATATGACAAGATCAACATCGAGTGCCGTTGATTTCGTCAATCATTGATTTTTTAAGAAGTTTTTTTCCGTCGCGATTTTTTTTATAAATATTGAACACTTACTGAATGAAGTAGGTACTCATATTTTTTTACATCATACTATTTATTATAGGAAAATAAATCAAACGATCTATGTTGTAGTAGTAGCACTTTGGGCTACGTCTATGCTATCCGAGAAGATTATTTTTTATATTTTTTTGTAATAAATAAATTACATGTAAGATTACTAAATATTTACATCATGTGGCTTCAGCTTACTTTACTGAAGAATTCTCACTGTGAACCAAACGAACTTACGACAAACAGTCATTCAGCTATTCATCCTTTTATCTTGTATTGAAAACGCGAACTCTTTTTCAATGGACTTTATGATTATTAGTTTTGATCATATGGCGGTTTTTCCGGTTTCTCGAATCTCGTTCCTCCGCAAGTCCACTATACAAAATCGTACGTCTTGTTTCATTTATTTTGGCGAGTCCTTTGATGCGTGTCAAAGGACTACGCTCTTTGTGATAATATTCAATTCAAATAACTTATTATCGGCGACGTCTGATATCGCTTAATGAATACAGTTATTTTCTTGAAAACGAAACCAGAAATTGCATGCGTGCCTTTTGTGTCTTGGTTTTAATCTTCGAGAGAATTTCGGGTCGGGGTCTGTCCCCGGAAACGACTTTCACCTGCCCTTCATTAGCAATGTTTTATCATTCAAAGTCAAATATATTTAAAAAAAAACAATACATAGAAAACACACACACACTTAATATTTAAAATCTCGTCACGTAAATTAATTATTATAATATAAATTATACAGTGTTAATATTATATTTTACATGACTAATTTAACATAAGTAATTTAAATATAACTAATTGTAAATCAATTACTCTACCTCATTTTTTAAACAAAATTATGTTATGATAACGAAACGACATCTAATATAGTATATACTGTAATCTAATCAATTTTCTACATACCAATTTAAAGAATGTATATGAAAAGAGAAGAAATTATCACAAAGACATTGTCATTGAATAAAAATGTATAAATCATTAGAAATAATGCAATTGCAAATGTTCATAAAAGTCAGTAATACTGCCACGTAAATCGCCGTTTTTAATAAATTAAAGAAATTTATTGGTAGTATTTATCATTTTATTTTATTTAAAATATTTAGCATCTTTAAGCATTGAACAATGCTCTTTTAAACAGGGGTGGTTTAATTAAGAGGGTTTGATGCCAATAGCAAGATCGATTTATTACGATTAAAGTATACTTTCAAACGATTTTTCATGTAGGACATTAATTTTAACGGTAGGTAATTGAACGGGAGCCAGGTGTTAGCTATTCGCTAAACTTTCTTACTTAGATCGCATGGATAACGATGACCTTAAGAGCGGCAAAAAGTATCCTTATATTTTTTGAAAATTTACATCTGGAAATAATTTTGAACCCCCTATCAAAACACGAAAGCCTCCGTGTGTATGGTATGGTATGAATTACAACACTGCGGTCGAAATATTATAATACGTAAGTATTGTAATAGTTTGATGTACAATTACATCATTTTATTGCGTCATTATATAAAATTCACACACAAAGGTGGACGGTAAGGAATATAAAAGCAATTACGTGGTTTTTCCCTTTTGTTTTATTTCACATGTCACAGAATACTTCGTAATGGTGTCAGGTGGTCTCGAAGTTTATGGGGGCTTCCTACAAGGGAATATTCATTATTTTTACCATGGGGGCTAATACCCTCTGTCTTTCCCATGCTCTAAGTAAAATGCTGTCTGCCTTGGATGTCCAATTTGATACCATATGCGTGTTGCTTGATTACTCTATTTAAATGCGAGCGAATTAAGTTCACTGGACTTGTTTCTATACAGAATGGCGACATATTGTACAGAATTGTTAGAATTTTATTTTATCGTGTTTGCTTCCAATGTGAAGCAGCGATTGCAAATATTTTAGGGGTAGTATACAAAAAAAATACTAATATCTTTTATCATAAACTCTAAAAGAAACTAAATAAAAACATAATTCACTATTTAAAAAGTAGTACACAAACCTTAATATTCAATTGTCTCGAAACTAATATTGTCGACTTATCCCACTGTTGCTTTAGGGTAGCGATATATATGTAGATGAATGTGTCCGAACTCTTGTCCACGCATCCGAGTAGAATTTGATAGTAGTGACCACTTGGCTACAAGTTCAAAATAATAATCATAATTTTATCCAGCATATTAGGAAAGATATCTTTTTATAGAATTATCTAAACAATAGTAATTCTGTTAACAACCCAGCTATACTTGACGACATAATACTTTTTATCACACGATCTTTTCATATAATTAATTACATTTCCCACCCTTCCGATCCTTAAATAACTGGGCGTAGCGAGAGCGATTAGTTAACCGCTAGTTCTGTCCTAGCCTTATCCTTCTTTCTCTACTACTTACTACTGTCTTTGGAAAAAAGAGAGGTTGAGCGACTAAGTATCAAACATTTCTCGTAGAAAAACTTCTGTTGAGAAACCTCTATTAGGAGACCATATGCTCCACATTGAGAGGGAGCATGGATAAAAAAAATACATTTCAATAAACTATAAGTATTACTTCGAAAGAGATTGAGTAATAATTTAATCGATATATTCTCAATTAACATTAATTCAGATTAATATCAATTAAATATTATCAACAGAGTGTTTCCTAGATATTAGGTTTGCCACCACCACCACTCGTGTGTATGCAGCGCTTGTTTCATGGCAGCCTTCCACAACTCCACAACAAATAACAAAGTGGACACTGACAAAGTCTCTGCGACAAAACAAGCACACTTAGGTAGTCTAAGCTTAGTTGTTTTAATAATATATTGTAAATCGACCACGAAACAAGACTAAATAATATTGCATTTTAATAATCCAATTTAAACAATGGAAGACCCCGTGGGAAATTTCAGGTCCTTTTAAATGCACAATTCGGTCAATGTCCCGGTAATTATGCACCAGCATTGCACATCCAAGAATCATGCATCCAGCTACCGCTTCAAATATATTTAAATTGAACATAATTTATACATAAGTGAGCACTGTCACACGTTGTTAAGGAGGGGAAAAGAAATAGATGACATGGCAGTAAGTGTTGTTATTCCCTTATTGTAATTTTCTGACCATATTGCACGACGTTTTGCATTAATTTTATTAGGCACAATATGGCTTTTTCGGTATTAGATAAGCGCACGATAAATTTCATGGTTGTTGCTTCTAAATTTAATTGCACTATACATACCCCCTTATTGCGATTTTTTACACGGTTTCTAAATAACACGGTGCTACATCCTTTGCATGTACTTACTACTCAGTACTATGCGCGAGGTTTATTTCTAACAACCGACATTTTGGAAGGAATATTACAAAGGCTCTGGATATCTCAAATGATGAAAACGATGTCGTAGACATCTACTCATTCTACCAAATATGTATGCGTTGACGGATTCGTTTACTGACTTGATAGTGATGGTGAATAATCATTACTTCGAAGTATTATTTTTTTTTCAATAAAAGATACAATAAACTAATGAATTTTATTTTTTCAACACTTGAATTTATTTTTATACAAGGAAATCTATCGATCATTATTTTAGTATACTTTTTGTACACGGTTTTCCGTGGAATGTATACGCCGTGTAAAAAACACATCCTGTGTATATTACGTCACATTTAAACAATGATTCAAATAAGAATGTGGTCTTCTAACGTTTGCTGAAACAATATTCGTAATAAAAGAACTATCTTAATGTGTTTTTAAATCTTTTGAGTGTTTTTAATGTAATGATAGCGTTATCTAAATATATCAATATTTGGAAACCTATATTACAATATATAATAGAATAATGTCCCCCTATACATAAAAATACTATGTTTGTAAAGACCATAAGTTATTGTCTTCCGAGTCCTGATCCAGTCGTAAGTTTACCACGCTGCATCAAATCATGTCAGTGCACCAAAACGTGTTACGACTTGCATTGCATAAGGTGCAATTTTAAAGGTATCTGTTTGATGCAATTACCGGTTCGACGTTCGGAAATGTCTCCCCCTTGTTTTTGGCAACGCACAGTAATTCGACGGTACGGTCGGCAAACTAGAAAGAATCAAACTGCGAAAGCAAACATTGAGTAGTGTCACCATCTTTCGTCCGCCATGGGTATTGGCTATTCACACATTCTAACTTGGCATGAAACATCGGCTAAAACATCGGTAAACATGCCAAAAGTTTCACGGGGAATACCACCGATAGTAGAGAGAGAGATTAATAATATATGTACATATATTATAAATGTATATTGTAAATTTCATAATTTTCTTTTAATGAGGACTGATTCTGAGAGATTGTCAAAAAATATGTATTGTCCGTTTCCATCAAATAAATACCATTTCAATAATCGTAAATGAAAAACTATTCTTAGATTTTATCAGGGCTGTGGAGTCGCTTGAAAAAAAGACGACTCCGACTCCGACTCCAGCTTTAAAATAATTAACGACTCCGACTACGACTCCGAGGAAATTTTTCAATAATTTCATTTTAATTTTTATATATGTATACCATTAGATCATGAAATGTTAACACTTTTGACTATTTTGTTTACATACACATCATATAATATATTTTTCAAAAAAAAATCGAGCTGCTCATTTTTCACGACTCCGACTCTGGCCAAAATACCGCGACTCCGCGACTGCGACTCCGACTCCACAGCCCTGGATTTTATGAATGTGAAAACCGTCTGCGCATTGCTTCCGATTGTGCAACCCTTACTGCAGAATGCACCTCGTCCTATCGGGGGCATTGCATCACCTTCCCCGGTCCCCGAATAGCATTTCTAAGTTCTGTCCGTGGGGTGGTTTAAGAGTCTTCGCCATACCCACCCCATCCCACCGTGGGAAAGAGCACAGCCCCACCTCGTACCCAGCGGCCACCCTTCGTGAGCAAGCCCCGCGTATGGATATTTAAGGAACACGCAACATTCGACTTGAGAGCGTCTTTATTACATTATATTTCTGTCTGCACACAAGACAATATTTTTGAACGTAAAAAAATAATCTTGCGACTAAATTTTGTTATGAAATTAGTTTTCTACATATACTAAAACAAATTGTAAGTTACGAGATGTAATTTTTATTTTTATATTCATTACATTGATTTTGTATGCATCTGTATGCAAAGCATTTAGGTTTATGGAAAATATATATCCTTAAATAAGAATGGCAATTTGTAATGTAGGTTTGCTTACCTAGAATTTATAATATATAAAAAAATAATGAGGAATTAGTGCAATTTTTTTATTTTATATTCTATTTAATTTATATGATTATTAGTAATTATTATTGTTTTATTCATTTATTACTCTTATTAATTTCAATGAACATTTTAATGAACTGTTATTATTAACATTTTAATGAATGTTAGTCTTCGGAATATATAAATAACAGTGCACATAATGTTGAATATAGCCAAGAGATATTAGCAAAGCCTTGAATAATCAACTTTTCTGAGATTAGGGAACCCCTTCACCTACCGGCACATCGCGAATAGCTGAGATTAAGAGAGCCTCTTGTTAAAGTATTGGCAGCCCATCGCTGGTTACATACAATTGAATAAATTGTTTTAATTGTTTTTGATTCATATTTTTAATTTCATTTATATTAATAAAATAACACCTGATTTCGGGAGCAATCCCGGGATCAACGTTTTGGCTAGGGATTGGATTCTCTCCTTTTGATAGAACGTGTATCAAGTTGTATACATTGTCATTATCGAAAAAAGATATTTTGAAAAAACTGTGGGTTACTTCATTTTTCCTTTCCACAGTCGATATGCTTTGGCCGTCTCTACGTGCCCAACTGTTTGGGACCGCTGCGGGCTGCCGCGAAAGTGCATGATGGTTTCCCACCGTCGAATTCACGAGGAGGGTGCCATTAGATCGCCGTGCATTATTGGCCTCGCTGGCATTAAAATAAAATTTACCTGCCTGCACCTCACTACCCAATACATCACCGCGCTTTTGCTTATTGCATTCATTATTCAATTTTTCAAATAACTCCGGCCTTATGAATCAGGCCTATCATTGCAATTTCGTACGAAATTGGATTTGGCCGCATTTTGGAATGCTCATGGGATGACAGCTTACTGGATTGTATAGGTATATGAAAATCGAGTGAATACCTTCTTGGAGAATGCGCATATTCTAACTTATTTTAGCATTATGATTGATGAGACCGTCTCATTTTTTTGTAATACGTGAAGTTAATTAACTACGAGACATCTCAGTGGATGAGCTATTGCTGGCCGTCTCAATTTAAACACACGAAATACGGGTTCTTACTACACATTTTTTTACGAAGATCAAGACTAGTTTCGCTCATCGCTAGAATTTTCAATTGGTGGTGGTTATCAATTGATAAATTCTCGCTATGGTCGAAATCGTTCCTGATCATTTTTTAAATATGCAATTAGTAGAAAAAAATTTTTTTTTTAAAGTGTTAATGCCTGTTCGTTCGCCTAACACCTTATAGTCGGTTTATATCTAGGTTCAACCTAAAATGTCATACTTTTTTATAATAAAATAATTTCGCACATAATTCAACACGACACCGCATAAAGTCAATACAATTTATCTTGGCTTTGAATATAAAATGACCAGCGTGATATCCGAATGAAATGATAATATATGTAGGTGTGAAGAAACGAAAACCATGTGCTTTTTAATTATAATAATGATCTTCCAAAAGACCGAACGTGTGCTTTTATCTTTTTGACACAGCCTGAAAACAATCACTTGCGAATTTATTCTACTTCACTTTACAATATTCGTGTGTACGGGACCACAGTCTGAATGCATGCATATCGCTTGCAACCCCTAGTTAAGCCATTGGTTTTTTTAACAGCTGGAGTCGATAAAAAGCACGCGATGCTATAATTTTCAAAATAAATAATTAATGTTCTTCAATCTCTAGGATTTTTTGTTTGTATTCAAGTAATTAATATAGTTATGAACTTTGTTAACAATATCACTGGTGGAATTGTATGTCACCATATTTGGAATAGAAGTTAGACAGGCATTTTCTTTTTATTCCATTTTCGTTGTCCCGCCTCGTGTTTTACGATGCTTTTTTTTATTTTCATTCTTTAGAATTGTCGCAAGCGTTTTGTCGATTTTTAACTTTCGCATTATGATGTTAGCTTTACATTCTGCGACGAAAGACGCGCGATGTCATTAGAGATAAACAAAGAGAGTACAATATTATTCATTACATCATTCTGCGGACGGGGAGGTTCCCAAAATGTGGCTCGAAACATTTCAATCCGGTGAAAATAGATTGTTATAAAACGATATCCAAAAATCCTTGTCCAGCCTTTTCCTTTATTATACTTCTACCCACAACGAGAGAAACGTATCTAAATTAATGTTTTATATCTTATTAACTTTGTTATTCAGCTAACTTCTGGGGTTTTCAATTAACTGAATAAACTGTTTATCGTCGCGAAGTTTCTGGCAATCACGTTTAAATAGAAATCGACTAAAAACATAATATTATCTCTATTTTAGCAAAAATGCAATTTTCATTTACATTTTACACAGGTGCCAATTTCTAAGAATATAATCAGCTTGTTACATAGGTCTCCACGAAACTTTGAATCATGCCTTTTTGTACTTAATAATGATAAAATGGAAGGTAGAATGAAAAACAAAATAATTCCCGTGGGAGTAAATTGTATCTACTCCTTGTTGAATTTAAAGAGGAATCAAGAATAATCCTCTTCCCCATATTATAGTGTTGCAAGTTTATCGAATGGTCAAAGTTGGCCAGAAAATTTTGGTGGGAAAATTCACATTAAAAACAGAATGACAGTAGATTTTGCCAGCAGACTGAAAACTGTTAATGCAGCGATCACTGTGGTTATTGCGCTTCTCCGAGAAAACAAATCACCGAAAATACAACGTGATCGTTAAACCAATTGCTTTTTTTGGAGATATGAGGGGCTTAGTATCATAACTCACATTCTCCAAACATCGAGATAGAGAAAATCGCTAAAAACCACAGGAGCACAATTTTTCGTTGTCGTTAAGCGGCAACGTCGGGTTTGAGTTTTCCGGGCTCGGATCCGGTAATTTTGTAAAATTTCGGCCCGTGCAGATAGATCTCTACAGGAAAGGGCTATTTATTCAAATAAGACTTACGTCGCTCACCCTGTATCACTGAACGTATTACATTTTTTTCAACATGTTAAGTCGAGTCTTTTTGCGCTTTTTTCTGTGGAACGTATCTGTGGTATAAAAAAAATATACTTTAATGTACAGTTCGGCGAAATCGCTTTTGTGAAAATGTTTGGAAACTCGTGTTAGCGAAATCCGGTCGCCTTGCTCTCTGTGACATCTTCCAATTGCTGGATCGCTTCGTGACCGTCGACCTTTGTAGCGTTGAGCATACAAATGACAAATCGCGTCTTCTTCACTAATTAATCGGTGGACAAGCGTTGGCATTCTTTGTCCTTATATGTATGTTGCTACATTACACTGCCTTCGTGTAATATTATAATTAAATTCAGACCATTGTTAAACACAAAGAATTATATTTACAAGTGCTTTAAATAAGAGCTTTTGTTTTTATTGTTTCGTTAACCCGTCGGCATATGAATAGAATGCATAAGATTATTCCAGGGCTGTGGAGTCGCGTGAAAAAAAGACGACTCCGACTCCAGCCTTAAAATAATTGACGACTCCGACTCCAGCTTAAAAATAATTAACGACTCCGACTCCGAGGATTTTTTTCAATAATTTCATTTTAACTTGTATATATGTATACCATCAGATCATCTATAGTCAGCCAAGCATGAAATGTTAACACTTTTGACTATTTTGCTTAAATACACATCATTAAATATATATTTTTTTTTTAAATCGAGCCGCTCATTTTTCACGACTCCGACTCCGACTCCACAGCCCTGGATTATTCAGTCACAGATTACCGCTAAGCAATATTTTTCATTATGCACTACGTCTGAAGTAGGCAAATCCTAAGTAAAAAAGTATCAAATAAAATTACTATATTTATCGAGGATGTAAGTTTCAGATAGCGCTTGTTGGTTCATAAAATTCGGTTTCGTTGAGAAATCAAAATTTCCGTTGCGTTAATTATTAAAAAAAAAAAATTGTACGATGATTATTGATTATCCCACCACCACCCGTTATGTGTATGCAGCTGCTGTTTCACGGCCGCCTTCCGTAACGCAATACGATCAAGGAAAGAAACGAATTTACTTCTCATATTGTTGACCCTATACAGAGCTGCACGGGACCTATATTTCAACCGTGCACTGCTGTGCTTAAAAAAATAAAGATCGAAAGAAAAAGAGGATGTGACTTGCTCAACCATTGCGTTTAAGTGATATTAAGTATCATGTGTATCCGTATACTGAGAATCCGCCGTGGCGGAAGAGTTTAATTGAAAGAGGAATCAAGAATATCCCGTTCCCCATATGATGTTCCCCAAATTTATCGAATGCCTCAAAATTAATTATTGATGAAAAATAAATATAAGGGAAATATTGAAATAATAACACGTTAAGATAAACCCTATTAGGAGTCCATATGCTCTACATTGGGAGCAGGCATGGTTTAAAAAAATATTCATAGCGTACACATATATAATTCAGTCGATAAAACTAGTTGCGGTTTCTGGCTTTGTACCCCGATGTCGTTTCTTTGTAGTGGAAATAACCACGTTAGTCTATAAAACGAACATAATATTGCAATTTGAAATATTAATATGTCCGATGTGCCATCCACCCTCGCGTCCATGATAATATGTTTGCGGTCTGTAAAGTGCGTATCGGAGGCGAGTTTATTATCGAAATGCCATCATCATGATTCCATTGTGTTATTGTTGCGGTGCTGTGTCGAACTGCGGGCCTCTTGTTCGACAAACAATGGGCCCTCGCAACTAAGCGTCTCATCATAGTTTATCGCTTTATATTGAGCATCTTTCAACTTTCAACCAAAATAATGTCTCTCGTGTTTTTATTCATATATGAAGGTTAGAAGCAAAGGTCTTCTTGATCTTGCAAATCTTGAAAGAATACAATTTTCAATATGTATATGGATGCAGAACCAAAGAGCTAAAAAATCTTCAGGTTGTGAGCTGATATTTCAGCAGAAAACGATTTCAGCTTTTTCACTCTAAACCGCCGATACTTACCTGCGGCCCATTCAGATTTTATGCGACACCCAAAAAAATCATAGTCACCAGATGCATATTTTAATCATCTGGTATTGTTTCCAAAATTTTATCAAAAGTATTTTTAAGGACCGAAATTTCTTCATTTTTTAATACAATTTTCCACATAGATAACATATTTTTGCATGGATATTATTCACTTTTGTGATTTAGTCTTATGAACTATCAATTTGAATATATACAAATAATAATGAAACCCTTTCGTCTAACTTTTAATATACAATCTCATTGCCATAAAATAACTCAAATACGCGTTTGCGAAAAACGCAACTTCAACGTACCAGAGTAGAGTAATTAGATGATCTGTTTTCGAAATAGTTTACATTTAACTCCAATACCGATAATGGCATTTGAAGTAAAAAAAGTCTAGACGTTTCTCCCCAAAAGTTTGATACACACAAAAACAGTATTTGGTTACTAAATTTATTAATATCGAAAACTTCTCAATTTATCGACCCTTGATATATTACCCACCATAAGGGTTTGAACACTTTTTTTAATTCGATAGCTTTCTCGCCATCCCCCATCAACATAATCAGTTTTTTTTGTTGTTGAAGGTACCTAATGTTTTCATATGCCACCTTTCCAAATTTAGTACAGACCATCTGTTTATATATGTACTTCAGCAGCTTTCAATCAATTTCGTGTAAATTGAATATTCATATTTTATCGTTTCTAACATCAACATTATATACCTGACCACTTATTAATACATTGACAAACGATAACTTGATGAAACAAAGTCTAATTGTATATGGCTTAAGATGCTTCTCAAAGAACCGAAATTTGCACTTTTCGGTTCATCTTGTAAGTCTAACTTAATAACCCTGTATGTCTTCATCCAACGCTTTATACTTTATTGTTGCTGAAATGAGAATATCGTGATCACTTTTTATGATGATTACCTTGATTGAAATTGAATCGGTCACACCATGCTGCACAATCAATACTCTTTCGGTGACTCATACCCACTGCATAAAATCGTGAATTTTTCTAATGTCTGTCTGGCAAAATTATTATTTCCCTAATTGTTAAACTGGTAGGTACATCATTGTAATAAAATGGGAGAACACAATAAAGTTGATAACGCACGGTGCACACATTGCACTGTGCCACGGAGGGGTGGAACTCCACTACACAATAATGTGTATTTATTGCCAGGGTGACCATCATTTTTGCCACACGAAAACAATTCTAAAGTACTCAATTATCTTACTTGCAATAAGGGATAAAATAGCTTATTACTATTTAAGAAATCATTGTTTGTTTTCATGTTTGCTTTGGTTTTATAAAATATTATGTAATGTAATGCCAGTGCGTCAAATATTTTGAAATTTAAAAATTGAGTTTAGTGTGAAATGTCACTCGAGATCTACTCAATGAGACATGATATTATATTCACCGATGTCCAAGATCTTAGTTCAAAATATAAAAAAAATGTTTGCCTTGACGAAACTTGCAAATAAAGTCACTTTATCTCTATGGTAGTGATTTCCAAACTGAGTCGTGCCTCCCTGTGGAGGCGTAGACTATTGAAAAGAGAGGCCCGAAAAGTTTTTTTCCCATTTAAAACGTGTTTTTATTATTATATAAGTAAAGGATGAGTAGGCGCGAAGATTTTTTTTTCAATTGGCATAGTAGCATAAAGTTTGGAAACCACTGATCTATGACAAAGCTCTTACCACTGCACCATATTTTTTTTTATCTATATTTAACAGAATTTTACACTTACTAGTCATTTTATATAGAGATGTAAACGTATTTTTTATCAAAAGGTAACAATTCTGTATTGGCAGTGTAAACTATAACTTACGAATCCAATCCCGGACATAACATATTGCGGAAACTCATTTTGTATAATATGTTAAAATATGTTTAATAACGTAAACAACTCAATTAATTGTATATATTATAGTGTGTCAATTTCACAACTTTTTTTCAGTACATAAATATCTCATCGATCTTTTTATAACATGTTTTTTTTTTCAAATTCGTAGAATTGATTTCTTATTATCTATCAATCGATATTGTTTCTAACCATTAGATGTATACATATTGACAAGCAAGGCAGAGTTTTGTTGTTCAGTTATTTTATAAAATGCTTCAGATATTTTCCACTTTACATCACTTAAGATAAACTCAAGGTGGACCGAATTTATCCATAGTCAATCGAGGAGAAAAGTCACCGCAAACACTTAAACATTCAATCTCAAAAGCTAAATAATTAATTATTTTTTGATTTTTGCCTTACCAGCATTTGACTCTAGGTCCAACAGAGGTTGATTTTTTAAAAATTAGAATTAAAAATAAAATTGAATGTATTTTTTTCATAATGCTTTTAAAATTTGGTCACATGACGTTTCATTCCCTCCTCAACGAGCCTTGCACCTTTCGGCTTGTAACACCCGTCAGCAGATGAGGACGTCGTGGGGGATTGTACTAGTCGGCATATATATTTTTATATTCTATCGATTAACATGTGCTAAGTTCACATAGGAGTACTTGTTTAATATTATTTTTAGACTCGGCCATCTTTATAATTCACTATCAATTATTACCATAGAAGATAGTTCAAGCAGTTATGTATGTATTTCAATAGAGCGCGTCACTTAAGTGCCTTCGGTGAGAAGATGGTCATAGGAATACTGTTAAAGGTCCCAAACATTTTTTTTCAAAATGCAATTTTGTCCGTTTTGTAAAAAGTATGCGAAAACATAAAACTAACGAAAATGTATATTATATAAACTAGACGAGAATCAAACTTAACCAATATGCCAATCAAATAATAAATGCTGCCTCTGGGCTCCTTTTATTTATTTTTCAATTATGAAGAAAGTATGAAGTCAAATGAATGTTATGCAATTTGTTGAGTATTGAGTATATAGAGGGGCTTAGTGTAAGAATTCACTAACCGGTCAATTTCTTGAAATTGAGTTAAATATCACAGCGAGCTCAATTATAGTCTTCTGTAAATCCAAGAAGTCAGAAACTTCTATCTACGTCACATTTGAGAAATTCTAAACCACATAAAATCACTATTTCAAAAAAAAGTTCTTTCGTAGCAACAGAATAAATGTATTAATTAAGTTTTTTATCGACGGTTCAGCAAGTCACTTCTTGCACTAAGTCGATGATATGTACCTTTTAAATTTTCAGCGATTTCAATTTTTAAAAATAACTTATTTCTAATTGATAGTTACATGGTAGTATATGCTTGACAACAATGTCAGTTTCGCTCGTCTAGTCACACACTTAAAACAAAGTTTTGGGAATTTGTTCGCAGGTCTTGGGGTTTTGCCCTACGCAATTTCGGGGTCAAGAATTCGATTTTACGAATGGGAAATTCCATAAATTGAAATTTAATAAGAGAGTATATAATTTTATTTGATGACTGCGTGTCCGGATGCTGTAAGCAGTATATAAGCATAATTAATTTTATGAATTAAAAAAGGTGGTTTAGTTTATAATAATTTACAACCAGTTTTCCGTTGAGATGTTCCACTAGTCGTCAATATTCTCCTTCATTGATTGAATTGGCATTTACCTGGTTTCTAGAAGTCCATTGTAATAAGGTGAAAAAATATCAAAGTATTTTAGTTATAATATTTGTTTTTAATTAGTTAGTACGATAATATTTTTTCACCTTATTCTCCTTCGTGGTAAAAATCGTTCAAATAAAAAAAAATCTCAGTGTCTTTTTCCACCAAAGTTGAAACAGTTGCTAAACATAAATGCTAATGAATTATAATACTTATAGTTATTTTTTTTCCAGTGTCGTGAAAGTGCAGTCCCCGACAAAAGCATTTGCTGAGAGTGCACGAAGGTTAGATATGAAGATCCATTACATTAAAAAATAAGGAGTCGATATTTAATATCTATATATATTGACTTAACTCAAACTAAATAACTGTATTTTTTAATTATATCCAAACTTATTAGTTTCGTGTAAACTTAGTATTGTTCTGATTGATCTCGCTGTTCCTATTCTCCTGCAATTTTCACTGATTTCTCGCTGTTCGAAGTATGTATAATAATTTATATGCATTTAGCGTTCTTGCTAAACAGAACTTACTATTACTCCTAGAGGCGGTGAAATTACAATTTTGACAATAGAATCAGACATTGAAATACATGCATAATATTCTCAATCGAAGAATTGGCGACGTCTTACTTGCATGACTTCTCAACTCACAGCCCTACATTATCCACGAGTAATGGAATTTGGGTTACTGCAATTTAATAAGACAGACTTTTTCATACTCGAGTACGTAAGTTTTTTCTTGCTTTCAATTTTATTGCTCTATATCACGCAAAAGAAAGCATGTTTTATGAGTTAGTTTTTTTTTACCAAGAAACTTTTCATACTGTACTACTGACGTGTATCTTATATGGGTACATGTTGTGAAAAACAACCTTTAATCCCCCTTTTTATAAGGGATGTAATCGCAGACAGCTTGCGATAGTATTAAATTTTCAGGTCAATTTATAGCAGTGGTCGATAGCGTGAGGTTTCGTTACAGAACACTGTTGACGGTCGAAGATGCATAATTTATTATTATTTTAAAAGGCCTCGAAATAGACAAAAATATACCCAGTACAACAACAGTAGTATTATAGTTATTTTAAAAACAATATAATAATCAAAAAATAAAAATCAACGGTTTCGTAACATGGCTCGTGCTATTTTTGACTTAACTTTGAATTATACTCGTTGGTAATAATGTGTATAAACATGTTTTATTGTGATACTGTATATGGTTAGTCTCATGCAGCTCTGCTTGAGCCATTAATGCAAGGGGTAGACTCCTTTTTTTGTGACACCGTTGTGTAATGCGACCATAAATTTGCTTGTTAAGCTTCTTGCGCTAGCTAAGTTGATTTTAAGGTCTGATTGTACTTGTGGGTATGCCAAACTGGACGTTAATCACGTTCTGACGAATTTTTGATAAATTTAAAACGAGCTGAATGACTACGGTCCGTCCTCATACTGGCCCGATAGGTCTTAATTGCATCATTGTATTTGAAAAATTTGATGATTTATTTGGTCATCACCGTACCTTGATTCCGAGCATAATTGATATCAGATTCAAATGACTACTTCTTATGCTTATTGTGTACGGTCACATTTCAGAAACTTTCTTATCAATCGAATGAATGACACTTTTCCCGTTTAATTTTATATTAGCCCGATAGCATTTTATTGAAGGTAATGGGCATTTTTTTAGTAGCGCAAACAAAATGTTTTGAACACCAATACCGGGCTGCAAAGGGCACGAGCGTAGTGCAGCTGCCCCCTTTGCCATGCAGATGTTGCCAAAGCTTTTTACAGTATGTACTACTATGAACTTTGATAATAACACAGTACATATATCTTTAATCGGACGATGTGCCTGTATTGGTACATGAAAATAACAATCTTTTATACATGTACACGGGCGATGTGTATCAGTAATCTAATCATTTATGTACATACATATATTCTAATTACAATGTGCATGTGTTATATTTTTGAATGTGGGTGTAATGTGTATAATCTAATACACACTGCGATAAAATGACCTATATTATCACAAACTTAACCTTTAAGGTCTGAAGCAATACAGTGTACAGTGTAAAAAATAAAATATTTATGCACTTTTAAATTGAAACATTTTAATAAAATAGAAATTGATAAAATTATTATTTCACTGTTTGTATTACCAATCACGAGAGCTTCGATTTTTTGATATATCGATATATCGAAAAATAACATTACCATACTATGCTGTTTTTTTTTGTATAAATTAAACAACTTATTTATTTTACTTGTTGAAAATCTGAGCTTAATTGCAATTCAATCTAAGTAATACTGATCAATTTGAATTGTATATTTTAAAAACTTCTATCAAGTTACCGCTCAATCTATTGACAGCATTTTCAAGGTGTCCACTGTCGATGTTCAGTATATAGTCAATCTTCTTTTTATCCCGTTTTTTTTTTTGTGTGATTTCGAAGTTATGCAGTTTTTTAGAAATACAATTTTTTAAGAAATGTATTATATTTTACGATTTATAAAAATGTTAAATATTGCATCGAGAGCACGGAACGTTGTATTTTGGATAGAATAGAGAATGAATCATAAACACAACTTACATTTGGGGAAAAAATACGATTTTGGACCGTGTCAATCATGTTGCATCTGCCGTTAAGCAATTAACTATCGAAAAAAGAAAACCTGAATAAACTTTGATCACTAATTTAATGTTAGAAAAAAAAAACAACGTTTTTTTTAAATTGATGCGCATACTATTTCCTCCGAAAGAGTGATTTCGAACCACATGCAAAACGCACTTAACATTTTCAGACAGTGAAAGTGAAAGAATAACCAACAAATTTTATTTTTTAGTAAAAAATATTTTACGCCGCGTTTTTTCCCAGATTTTACTTTACTTTTTTATGCGATTTTGGGTATATTTTAACTCGCCGTTTCAAAGTTATGTAGATTTTAAAATTCATGGAACGCATCCCCACCTTTTGTATGGAAGTCAAGTCTTTTTTTTGCAATTTTTTTTTATGCGATATTTCGTGGAACGCATCTACCGCATAAAAAGAGGATTGACTGTATTGTACATTGTTCGTTAAGATCACTAGATCAGTTTAATGTCTTCACTGTCAATACTTGGTGGAAACTCATTATATTTAATTTAAAGAATAAAATACTCATTATTACTAATTCAAACTTTATTTAATATGATCAAGACTGCTTTCGCTCATGCCGAGCATTATAAACTGATAAGAGAATACAATATTACAGTGCTATTAATTATAGTCAATTTAGCGCCACTGATTTTATCTCTGTCAATTCATTTCATTACCAATTGTTTGTTACAACCTAATATTTTTTTGTTTTTTGTTTTGTATAAATAGCACTATAATATTGTATTCTCTTATCAATTAATAATGCTAGTCATGAGTGAAGCCGATCCTGGTCGAATTAAATAAAAGTGGAGTTAGAACAAATGAGTGTTTTATTCTTTTAATATTTATATGGTCAGTAGATGTTTATTCGTATATGTATTAAAAATATGAAATGAAGGTAGGGATTTTTCTTTTACTTGCGTAATTGTATATGAACAAATAACTCAGTATCAATTTATATTGTTATCAGTTCACAATGCTTGATAAACGAGAGCGGTCCTGATATTTAATAAATATTGTTTTGTCAACACTCAAACAAATTACTTATTTCAAACGTAAATTTTATCTTTTTTTATATTCAATGCTCTTCTACTGATGGAGGGGCTGTGGGTGGTAGGGAACTTGGTATCAAAAAATTACTGAGGGTCAACTGACGCCTAAAAAAGTTTAGATATAATATATTAGATTTATGTATATTTGGCAAGACCGTGCGTGCTACTTACTCATATCAAACGGAAGACAACACTCTCGTCAACCTAACCACTCTCTGTTCGTTATCTCTCCACCGTTGTTATATCATGTTTAACCCTTTAGGCATGAATGCCTAAAATAGATTTTTAATAGAGGTTGATACGTATCCAATGGATAGCAGATTGAGCCGAAGATGAACTAATAAATAAATGTAAAGACTGATTTTTCATTTAAAAGAACAATTCTGATGACATCCTGGGCAAATAATTTTGAAACCAATGGTTGTCAAGTTTTTTTTTATTTATTTAAAATGAATACCCGCAGTCCGGCGATTCATTGTCGCTGTATTGAAACGATAAGAACTCTGACCATAGTATCGAATATTTTTTTAAATAATTCCTTATGTTTAAAAATAAATATCTTAAACATCAATCTTATAAGAATCTTTATAAGAAATCAAGTTATTTAAATGAATTTGGTTAATTTTTGTTATTATAAGTGGACATCAAACCAGAGTATGTTTTTGGCGTTTTTGATTGCTGTGCACGTCATCCGTACTTAAAGGGTTAATGTCAATAAGACAACTTTATTTGTTATCGTATTTGCATAATTATATCATTGAATATACTCCTCGTGATTGTCAGTATTACGTCAAGGATTGAATTTTGTTTTTAATTTTCATTCATGTTCTTCCACCCACTTGCCGTTTCATTGGTGCATTTTTTCATTCATCTTTATACTGCGAATTTAGCTCCCACGCACTAAGGCTTGCCTGAATGGTGCGTGATTAAAGTTCCTTGGTAGATAACCAGATGCTTTTGTTATGAATGACGGTTGTTTCAACAAGGGAGTGTTCGCTCCTATCTAAAATATGTTTCGTCACTGTTTTTTTATTATTTACCTACTAAAACTTGATATATGAATTCTGATTATATGAATGCTATTATTTTCGATAGATTCGACGGTAACTTTGTGGAAATTCATTTTCAATACAAAATTAAATTTGATAACTTTGTTATTCCAGTCGCTGTCTTAAAAATTCTGACAAGTGTTTCGCCTCTTTAAGAATCATCATCAGACAGAACAAAGCAAGGCTTACGATTAAACTGAAAGCTTCTTAAAGCGGCGAAAAACACGTGTAAGAATTTGTAACACAAGTGAAAAAATAAAGTTACGAAATCTCATTGTTATCATTTGGTAATCAAAAGTTTTGAATTATTTGTTGGGCGTGATGTGATTTTAATTTCGAAAATTACGCCCTTGTAGCAAGCCTATCCGATTTCCGACATTACTTTCAACTTTCAAGTTCATCATTCGCTGAAAATAAAATTTGAATCTGAAATTCGATAACTATAATGAACTCCAACGTTCATGCTATTCGTAGCAATACATATTTTGCTACTTAGGAGACCATTATCACACTGAAAGTTCTTTACTGCCTAATTTATAAATAAAACTTGGAGTCATGTGAGGAATTTAATACTTTGGTTAAAGTCCAACATCACATAGAATATTTTTACTGCATGAATTTTGAAAAAAATACATTTGACTTCAACAAACAAAAGTTGTTATGACATTTATATTCTCGCCAAGTAAACGTTATCTATGGTATTTTTGACATTTTAAGTTTAGGCGTACTTAATTTTCATACATTATGTCCACATTTCCCCCCATTATTTACTCACGTATAATTTTTTGTCGAAAAATGTAACTGGAGATTGGGGAGACTGGGGACAGGTCATTTACTCAATAATGTTGAACATTGGAGTTTTTTTTCCGCCAGTACTGACCAGTGCCATAATAGGGTCATAATTTCATAGTCGCATTTGTCAAAAAAAAAGAGTTTATTATTAAGAATGCTCCCTTCTGGGTCAATTCGTACAAGAAGCTGTATCAAATCTTCCCCATATAAGAGGGATAGGCACGTTTCCACGATTTTAAAAATAATTTCCACATATTATTTATGTTAATTAAAAAATATTATTGTTAAAACGATGCACGCATATACCATGTGTCATTACTGATTTGGTATAACTTTTTTTTCGTTTAAGTGTCAGCTTATGATCAAAAGGTAACAAGTGTACCCTGTATCCCCTTTACTTTTTCGTGTAATCGATTCTTATCATTAAAATTGAAGTCTTACTTCGATGTATCTAGAGTGCAATGCTCATAATTCGTGAATACTTTTTTTATCATAATATTTCACAAAAAAAAAATAGATGTCCACAATTATATTATATATAAATATTATTATATATAATGATCCTTTATATGATTAAATCAACATTTTTACGATTTTTCGGATGAAAAACATTTTTTTAATTTTTTTTACAACTACTATGAAATAGCAAAAATATTATACATTAAAGTGGTATTTGTAATATATGAGCGTGCGCTATTATTTTTAATAGGAGGAAAACGTTTTTTTCTTCTTTGTAAAGAATGTGGGTATTTAATATGTATTTATTTTTTTTATACACTCAAATATTGATGAAGCTGTTTTTTATAACGAAATGACGATGTCAAACTATTATGCCGAAATTTCCAAGGCACAGCTGGTTATAAATTGTTTAGCATAGCTGTTATAAAGCTGAAGATTATAAATTGTATAAAGTGTACATATGTAAAAATGATAGATAAAAGATTTTAAGCTTAAAGCGATATCCGTAAATATTCTCGCATGGGATTTTTATGCGGATAGTTTTCATATTGGCATCAGTTTTTTAAAAAAATACAGAAATGCCATTCAAAATTATTTTCTAATATATATTAATAATATTCAAATGATTACACCACTAAAATCTATGTTTATTAATAATAATATAAATGGCAACACTAAAATCTATGTTTTTAGTCATTCATGCTTGCTTGTGGACGATTTTAAATGTATTATCATTTCTACCATTTTCAATGTACATATATATATCTATTTCTATCTAGCCAAAGCGACGGATTTTTTGTATCGATCTTATACAATTATACGCATAAAATATTAAATCAATTTTTTACATACAAATTTAATAACACCGTAAAATTGTATTCTCTTATCAGGTTATAATGCTCGTCATGAGCGAAATCGGTCATGATTTTTAACAAAAGTGGAATTAGTACAAATATATATATATATAAATATAAGTACATATAATATTTGAATGCTCTCTAACCGAAATGATCCGCACCAACAAGTTTCCAACAAAACGTTCTTCCAATACATTACTACAAAAATCATTTTATTATATTTTCGTAAAAATATACATGCATCGCAAAATTTACAAATCGTCTAGAAAATATGTGGGTGCGCCGAACCCAGGCGCCCCAGCCACACTACGCCACTGCATGAAATATTGATAATGCATGGTAAAATTGCAAAATGGAAGGCATGTGACACAGTTCATTTGACAATAATTTCGTTAACATTAGAAAAAAAACCACTTAAACATAACACGTTGCCCAAGTGGCGTTTTTATTTTTAGGACTGACGCAGCTTCCAGCGTATTTGATTTCAGCAGCGAAACAAAATGTCGCGCCTATTCGCCAAACTGCCTGAGCTTTGAATTTTTTCAATGCTAAACATAAAATCATAAAAAAACATTTATTTATGTCTACGAGCTAGAGGTCTGCACGGGCCGAAATTTTACAAAATTACCCGGTCCGAGCCCGGCAAACTCAGGCCCGACCCGGCCCGGGCCCGAGTCTAATACCACACTTGTTACCCGAAGCCCATATTTATACTCCTCTGCCCGAAAAAAGCCCGTTTACAAATTTACAACATTTTACGATTCACTATAGAACTGGTAATAATTAAATCATGGCTGACTTATGACACGAAGGTAGTCTAAAATATTTTTCTGATGAAATAAATTCCTTACCCGGGCCCGGCCCGAGCCCGAATCTCAATTGCGCTTACCCGCTCGAACCCGGCCCGCGGGCCGGGCCGGGTAGAAGCCCGAGGGCCAGGCCCGGGGCCGTGGAGACCTCTACTACGAGCAAAATAAAATTATATTTACATTGTTTTGCCATAGTTTAGAGGTTTAGACATTGAAGGATTTTCCAGTATATTTTACGAGCGCCAGCGTAACCGATGTGATCATCATAGGATACACACTTCTAATTTTAAAAACTTTTTGAAATAATTTGTCAGTTATTTTTGAATACTTACTTCCATTGACTGATGATGTTCTACCATATTGTATCATAATAATACATTTGGGGTTTCACGTATCAAACACAGCCAAGTCATGTTTTAACCGATGTATACTTTCTTAGTTAGTCGGGTAGGGAACTATAAGAACTAAAATTTAATATGTCGACGCTTTATAGGCAGAAATCGTAACCGACAATTTATACATTTATAAAAGGGATGTTTTTTTAAATTACTCTTGTACTAAGTTCGATCAAGGAATTCCTTAAATGCGGTTAGTAAATAAAAATATATGCCTATCCTGATATTATACTGACTACTTTCAGTTCTCTAGATCTGGGTTTCTCGTATTTTATTAATTATAAGGTAATATGTACATTGGCGACTATGCCGGCTGCGTGTCGAGTGTCAACATAATCGACTTAGAACATGGAGGTCACGGGTTCGAATCCCAGTGCAAACAGTTTTTATAGATTGATTTTTCAATCGATTTCTGGATTTCTATCCAAACGCATAGGTGTATGCGATGTCTTGAATTCCCTCCCACTCATCCTATCCTGAAACGGATATAGCGAGAGCGATTACCTAACCACTAGTGTCATATCGTTCTATCCCTACTCTCATTGAAAAAGGGGAGTTTAATCAACTGAGCAACAAATTGTTGTCGTAGAAAAAAAAACAGTTGTTCTTACTGGAATTCGAACCCGTGAAATCCTTCACGAAAGCCAACGAAGTTGACCACTGTGGCATAGACCCGAAAAAAAATATACACATTTATATACCTTTTCCTTATTTATTTTTTTATTTAATAAAGGTATATGTGTATACGTAATGAAATTAAGACAAAGGTTTCATTAGAGTCATCCAAAAAAAACTTACATAAACATTGCTTAGTTTTTAGTTTTGCATTAGATATCTTTTAATAAAAATGTGTTCAAGTTAAATGACAACAAAAAAAATATTTACTGTATGTCCGCTTTATGCTAATGAGTATTTTTTTTAATGTTCCTATATTTTTTAAGTACCTTATAGAATAATAATGGAATCAGGTGTTCATAAATTCATGTTGTATCTTATTTTAAAATTATAATGTGCGTATACATATATACCAACCGGGAAACATTGACAACATGTGTAATGGCTTGCCATTTTTTCATAGCATACCGGTTGACATAAATAATTATGTGAATTTACATGTGTAGGTGACTTGGATATAAATAAATTAGATAATAATAACACAGGGTCACTCTTAAGACATGAAAAAAAAATCAAACAATAAGCATAGTAAATAACTTGTTTCCTAGAAATATGCGTCTGCGATTAAACTAAGTAAGATAAAAGATGCATTGAAAGTTGACATGTTGCTTCACTGGGCTGCTTATTTTACAGGAGATGCCCTTAGTGATGCGAGGTCATGTTGTCATTGGCCGTACATGATGATAGCTACAATCAACCAGTGAAACAATACATTTAACTATTTACATAAGAGCTGGATATCATATCATAATAAGATTGTTTTAAAAGTAAAGCACATACTTAAATGGTTGAAACAATAAGCATTATTATAAGTCAGTTTTAAGGTTACCGATGTCAATTTCTTATGAAAAGGCATTCTAACAGAAAACAAAATGACTACTTTTTGTACTTATTCAACATATTTTATTATTTATCATATGTAAGATCAAGACCGGTATCGCCATCGCAAGTATTATCAGCTGATGAAAATATTATTTGATACAGGGTTATTTATATGTAATAAATTTTGTATTTTATTGTATATTTTTTGTATTATTGGATATTAGTATTATTTTATTTTACCATGCACGCTCTCTGTGAAGCAAATGGACTCCTAAAAAAGTTTATCTCAACAGGAGCGTTTTTTACCATATCCGCTCACAACGAGGAGCGTATGGGCTCCCGATGGAATTTATCTAATTTATTATGGAACTGCTTATTTCTCAGTTGCTCAACCGCTCTAGGATGGGTGTGAGAAATTTTTAGATATCAGATAAATCCATGTCTTTGTACGGAAATTCATAAATCAATTTATAAAAACCGTTTTTACTGGGATTTGCACTCTCGACCTCGCAGCTGACTTGCTATAGCTAGGGCGGAAAATATAATACAATCTTGCCTGGCGCGGCCAAATATCTAGCGCCGGCCCTAACTATATGTATCATCTCAAACTAATATAAATAACCTCCACGATTATGTTCAAAAAGGGACTGTATTTCTTTCTAGAATATATTACCAAAAAAACGCATTGCTCATGTGTACATATACTTCATTGACTTTTGGGATTCCGAGATTGGGTTCTTTGAACTGATTCGTCTGCTTTTGAAATATTGTATTATATTTTTTTAGTTTTTCTAGTCCTTGTAGTATTTTTTCGTACATTTTATTATTTATTTTGGAATGAGCACGTCCTTTTCGAAGTACGTATATGACAATATAGAAAACACCTGTTCACCAATGTTCTCCAGTAGTTTCACCAATTTTATATTATTGGTGGTCATCAGGGTTCAACAAAGCAACAAACCAATAGGATTCAGGCTCGCCGAAGGCATCCAAAGCGCGTTTCCAAGTCAGTTCCACCTCCCAGGTCACTTCACTGACTGTTCATTTTCTTGAAAAATATTCACACCTCTACAAAAGTAATTAATGTTTGTTTTGATTTTGTATGTTAATACTATAACCATAGCAACCAATAAACAGGAAAATAAATACTGGGGCTATAATTACAATGCTCAGAATATGCTTCTTGATGTTACCTGCCTTTTTACCTATGACGGCAGTGATGTAGACAAATTGTAGACAGCGTAGACTCATCTTAAATGGTTTGTATTCATGTGGTCAACCGAGGTTGTTCATTCATTCATTTATAAGATGGAAGTGGCGTGGCGACCTTGGGACTAAATAATAATAATATTATCTTGTAATATTATTTATTTTGTCACGGTTGTTAGTCGCTGTATTTGGCAAATTCTCGATAGGATAATGATTTTTTCTAATTTAACACTCTGGGTCTCACTCCGAGTTTTTTGTGAACATGATATTAAAGTATTGCATTAATTATGACTTTGATGCTAGCAATACAAAAGTAGTTTTTTCAGTCAAGTTCACTGTCAATACTAGGAACAGTTGAAAATGCCCCGCGATTAGCAAAATTAGTCCTAATCATGTTCAATAAATGTGGAATTAGTATATATATATATATTTTAATACTTCTAGTTAACTGATCACTCTCTGCGTGTTGTTTTTCATGCGTGTTTTCAGCACTAAACGTCTTCATCAAATGATATCTTACGTTAAGATATGATAAGAATGAATGAAGATGATTTTTTTGAGAAGTCACTCGAGATCAACTCGATGACTTAATCACAAACTCCCATCTCAAATTAACATTGAAAAAATGTCTATTTAATTTTTCCGTTGCAAAACTCATACAATTACTATTTTAAAGCTCCGACCACTGAACCAACGCTCAGAAACATAAATACACTGAAGTGACACAACAAATCGTTTTAAAGTAGATAATTAAAAATCCATGTGCAACTTAAAGCAACACAAATATTTCATATATATAAAACAATTTTATTCACAATTAAATATACCGTTTTTTAGATTTTTACACATTTATGTCTTTTTGTGGGTTAACTTTAAATGTTAAAACCTAAATATTTGGCTGATAATCGAATATTTTTAATTTGATGGACATCTTAGAATTTTCGATAAAGGCTTAAAATTTATTCATCGAGGCGAATGTCTGCTAAAAGTAATCCATTGTACCGAAAACACTAAGAAGAGCGCATATACATATTATTAAGTCATGAGAAACCCCTCCTGAAGCAATCTCAGTACAAAAAATGAACTAACGCATAATGTTGTTATGCAACGGAAAACAACTGCTTCAGAAGTATGGCCGTGGCGGGTGGTGGTGAGTCATTGGTTAAATTATGACAATTTTTAATCTAATCATTTAATGTTCAAAGATTATTAATTGTAGTATCGTATCGGTATTTTATATGGTGTGCCGTAAAAAAAAAAATTCATGCCACCTATTGCGCGCCAGTCGTGCTACTGAGTGGCATATGTAACCTAGATTTTCGACCACTATACCTAGACCAGTGCTTCCCAACCTTTTTCATTCCACGGTCCCCTAAATCTGAAAAAAAAATCGGCGGCCCTACTTAATAAAAAAACGTGTTCTGCGACGGCCCCCAATCTGGGAAGCACTGTACTAGACCACAGGCGTTGAATATTGAATGTTGTGTCACTTTTTGTCACCTTTTAAAATTAAATATGATCATAAATTGAATTGAAAAAAATAATAAATTTCTATGTACACCTTGGTCTTCGGCGTGTTCACACTTTCGCTGTGCACGTCACCGGTGTGGTATTTGTTCAATACATTGAATTGAGAATTTGCATAATTGAAATTTTTGTTTTCCGGTTTCGAGGGTACGATGGCACTAGAATATTGGCATTTATAATGTATCGCTGCGAGACCGGTTGTCGCTCAAAATACCCGCCTACCTAATATCCTGAGAATATCTTGATATTGATTAACAAACAACCTTCTTTAATCGTCTTAATTAAGTATTACATTTTAAATTTATGGCAGTGGTTTATTAGAGTACGTGGGTGGCACGACTCAATTACTAAATGCACTAACTACATTTTTCTCGCAAGTTCAACTTACTTAGATAAGGTGCCTATTTTCTAAGCTCGCACAGACCATTACAATATTTTCTCACATTATTTTTATAACACACATTCTATGCGGATTAACAAATACTCTCAAAGATTATTATTTTTAAATGATGTCATTATTTATAATCAATGTCTACGTTATAGTTAAAAACCTGACGAGGAACTTGGTTTATTAAATTTAGTGTATTTTCTATGATTGCTTCAGTATTTTTTACCGTCAACAGATAAAGAAATTGTACGAATTTTTCTGGACCAATAATTAAATTTTCCCAAAAGTGCTTTTGTTACATTCCAATACTGAATAGATTGTTGTGTATCAACTTTTTCGCTGTCTTAATAACCTATTTAGCTATGTAAAGCCTGAAAACTGGGTTTTCAGTTTCCTGGTTATTTTTTTTATTTCTAAGGTGCGTACTGGGTACAGTACAGAACAGAATAGACGAAGACTTTATACCTCATATCAGTTATGTTAGTATTTTCTTACTAAAGATTCTTTTATCGCAAGGTTTTTCAGCGAGGAAAACAATTCACATATGGAAGGCCTCTTACTAATGTTGACTGCTGGTGTTCAGGTAAAGTAAAAGTGTTCGTTACGTGAAAATATACGGAGTCCTAAATCATCATTTTTGTGTATAGTAGTGGAAAATATACAAAAGGTAAAATAATGGAAATAAATGTTCGTGGATACCCAAATAACTTAGAACTAGTGAAAGTTGAACTGCGTGGGACATCGTGCGCATGCAATGGGTTCAATAACTCTACACAATATGGCGAAGATAATACCTTTTTTTTATTAAAAAAATTGAAAAAGATACATAACGATAGGTATGCAAAATATATGAATTAATTATGAAAATAAATGTTCGAAATATGGCGCGACATGGTTAACCGGTTTTCGCTGTAGTTGTATATATATATCGACTTACTTCCTCAATTGTTTTCATATGAATTGCATATTTTATGATTCCTATGTGTTTTATATGCATTTTTTCAAAACCACTTAAAGCGTATTTTATTCTCATTATAGAACATTAATTTAATCTCAATATTTTTTTATTACGACTTCGAGTCGAAAATTAATTTCAACATACATAGGTCTGAATGGAAAATTTCTTTGACCGATGCGACAATAAAGCATCAATTAATTATTTTATTATAGTATAATTTACATCAATTTTTCCCAATAATATTCAGTTACCTAACCGATTTTTTTGATTGTCAAAAATACGATACATGTAAAATGTTGTTTTCTATTTTGGCGTCATCGTGCATATTTTTTTTATCTTCCAATACCTTTGAAAAATAACATTTTACCCCCCCCCCTCCATGGAAAACTACAAATACAATATTGTTATTATACTTGTCATCCATATATCATATTTTTAATATTTTCGCATACGGATTTCAATATTTTTTGGAGAACATAAAATCGTCAGAAAAATCCAAGTAAAACAGTAAAAACATATATAAAAATCTGAACAAAAAGTATATGAGTTATATTAAATAAGCTATTTTGAGGCCACTAAGATTCAGAGGCCCCAAGCGCGCGCCTGATTTGCTTATATGATAATCCGCCACTGCTCCCGCACATTCCACCGAATTGTTTTCAAAACTATTGCTTTGTGTATATCGTATTTATTTCCGCAGTATTACCATTTACGTATTTAAAAAAACTTTCATCACATTAGTGAACTCAAGTTTGACAGCTAAAAGTCCTAGATCGGTTATTTTAATTCCGACTTCTGCCGGCATCCATGTTATAATGGTAGACCCATACAAAATATCATTTCTTCAGTACTTTCTTTGGCAACTTAGTCGTGAGCAACTTATTCTCAGAGACTCTTTCATAGGAAAGTGTTACATCAGTCAAAGCTGTGAATCAATTCCATCTATTGGTAGATTTAATGTTGATCGTCTCCAACCCAACCATCCCTTGTGCGTTTTGTAGTATGTTTATCCATGCGAACACATCGTCATCAAAGTTTCTCATAAATCGATACTGCAATTTTTGACTTGCTAACCTCGATATCAAATACCTGCAACCTGGCCACAGATGTGGTCTTTCTTGCGCGCAATTCGATCCGAAACGGAAAGATCGTACCACGTTTCTTGGCCATACACTGCGACCGACTTGAGGACTCACAACCATGACTAAAAACACTGTAAAATAAAGATTTCAGTTGCTAGAATCATGATGTAGAGATAGTACTTATATAATGTATCAATTTAGGAAAATTTTGACCAACAGTTTTTTTTAAATTTCCGATCCTCAAACACAAACGTATTGACGACAAAGTGACTTCAACGATCGGTCTCAACTAGGGATTCTTGGGATTGTCGTAATGCCAATTCCGGGATGTTTGGATTCATTGCAATATGCAAAAGAAAACAAATTTAAAATACACATATTATGATTTACTACCATATTTAATATTAAAAAAATGTTCTCGTCAGTTGACCTCTATTTGTTTATGTACATACATACATGATTTTTATAATACTTAAATAATTAATTGAATAATTGTGACCTGACTCTCACAGGAGTAGACAACTTTATCGTTTTTGTTTTTGAATAATTTTACACAAAACTTTGTATGGAAGATTGCAGCGCTTAAGGAATTTACTTAAAGCGTGACGTTTCGTGGCCCTCGGGTAATATGTGCATCGGTACAGAAAATGCCGCTTATTATGTCGGTCCCGTTTACCGAGAAACAATTTTACGCGCATAGTATTTAAAGAAATATATATTTTCCCATGGGCTAATCTTTTTCGCCAGCTATGGCTTTAAACTCAATGATACATTTATTTCTTATATAAACACGAAACATTCATTTACTAAGAAGCTTCAGTTCAAGTTCACCCGTGCACTTGAACGCCTGAAGATTATAAATCTTAAATTATATTTTCTATGTTAAAAAAAATTCTGTTTATTTTTTTCCGAGATGGCCTACAAAAAATAGTAAAATTTAAGTACGTACTTGTTCCACAATATTGCAATACGGTTAGGGCTAGGGCTTTAAATCCCGCATCCTTTTTTTGATCCCGAGATTTTGGAATTCGCATTTTTTTCAGGATTCAGTTTTTCGGGATCCCGGGATTGATCACTTATCATTGTTTCAGAAAATTTAGATGAAAAAATGTGTCGAATTAACAGATTCCAGAATTATTCTGAACTCTGAGACCTTTTTTTCGGCTTAATCATTTGAAAAACTTACGCCTGCCTGTGAGCTTGTTTGAGCGCTGTTGAGCTTTTTTAAAAGTTGTTTTTCAGTATTCTTACGTCTTTACTGAATTCCGATATCCTATAATTGGAACTAGGACGTTCCCGGGATTACGGGATCGCCAAATTGGTCGGTATCGCGGTATTGCAAGTCTTAATCAGGGCCTGTTTGTCTATCAACGTTGTATACATAATAAAACGATTAACTTGAAATATACTATTTTTACTAAGACCGACGCTTGATTTTGCCATTTATATATAAATCTTCAAACATATCACTTGTTGTATGTGGTATTCCTTATTCTTTGCGAGATTTATTCTTGTATGTACAGATATTCGATACATATTTAACTACCTCTCTGCCAATCGATCTGGAACCAAATGTTAATGCGATCATGCAGCTTGCGAGAAATATCGATGCGGGATGCAGTTTCACTGCATGTAACACAATGGCAGGGTGAGTGGCGGAGAACTTGTTTCTGCTGCGGTTTTGGTTTTTATCATAGGTACAAGAAACCGCCCAAGATCCTGCCGGCTCTGCCTTACTGAAGCGCAACATCGATTACCTCAGGACAACGAGCCAATAAAACTATCACTCGGTCAATTTTCATCAGTGGCGAAGAGTGCTTTTTGGAAAAACATAAGTGATGGTTGACAGAAAATAATAGTGGACAGTATGACAATCGACTGCTTAATATTGGTAAAACAGAATTTGATCATTCAATTTAGAGAATAAAATACACATTTGTACTAATTCACTCTTTTATTTAATGATGTCAGGACCGGTATCCGGTAGCGAAACCGGTCCTGATCTTATTTTGTTTTTTTTTTGTTTTAATATTTTGCCTTTCCACCAAGTATTGATAGTGAACACTTTAAAAGTGAAGATCTTTCAAATAAAAAATTTGGTGTTTTTCAAAATTATAAAAAAATACAATTTCTGAAAAAAAATAAGAGCTTGTACCGTGAAAGATATGAAATTTTAATCGTTCAAATTTTGTACATTCGCACAAGTTTTCTCACAAACCCGGGCTTCGCCTTTCGCCATTAGACAAATAATTAATTAAAACTTATTGTCAGTCATAATGTATCTTTTAGATTTACCTTTGTTAAATAGTCTGTTGTTAACAATGTTAGTGTGTTTTATTTATTTTTTATTGAAAAAATGTATTTTACTTATCCGCGTTAAAGTGAATCAGCGTAAAACGAGTCTCGCACAAATCGAAGTATAGGTATATATCACAATTTTAAAACTGTCAGGAATTTTAATTGCTCCCTTGAATCTTTCTATTCTAACAGCCTCCTAATTCATCCCAGATTCATTGTGTATGTTGTACCAATAATTCAATTCAAACTAAAAGTGAAAAAATATGTAAGCAAACAATAAATTGAATTGCGCCAGACATGCTATTGCGTGTTCATAGTACCCCAAAAAAACGTCCTAATGATACGAGAGTTCTTTTCAAAATTATTTATTGTGGGAAAAGGCGAGCGTGATCCTTCGCCTAGTAAACAGGTTACGGGGTTACTAGACCTCCTTTCTTTTCGTACAACGGGGATGAAAGGGAATTATAGAAAAATCTCACGGATACCTACCTATCTACGATGGGGCAACCAAGTTGCTTCATCCTTATGAAACCGATAGAGGAATTGTGCAAAATTTGAACAAATAAAATGTTAAATGTCAAAAATCGGAAACAGTATAGCCAGTGGTGTGACGAGGAAAATTTATCGCCAGCAATTAATCACTAGCATTTAACGGCCGCGTCGATTGATCGCAGAAACGTTTTGTATCTTACCAATAATCGTTGGAATATTTTATCGCTAGGCAATACATATTCTAATCTATATAAATGTATTGGTCGTTTTTTGTAACATTAACTATTGTTCCATTGTGTATTTTACTTTCAATATTGATATTTGGAGATCTTTCTGTGCTGATCCCACATCCCTGCAGCGCTAACCCTGGCGCCGCCGTAATTACGTCATTGCCAGTAGCCACATCGCGGACGACATAGAATGATGCTAGATTTTTTAGTTATAATACATATTCCTTCCTTGTATTCTATTTTGTGATTTTTTAATAAATGGTCTTAATAATTTAAATTTCAAATAATAATTAGCAATCGAATAAAACAGTGATAACACTTTTCGGTGACAGTGTAATATCATCAACCTAAATATATTTATAAAACATAAACAAAATTTTATTATCAATCTGCTAATTTGATGAATGAACTCGGTTTTTGTCTTCAATTAAATGGAAATTTACAAAAAGATGCTATAAATCATTCATATCTTTTAAAACAGTTCACTTTTTTATTTTTAAATAAGTAACTAAGTGTTAATTGAATGAAACTCGCAGATGGTGTACCGTATAACAAACAATTACCATTGTTGATCATATTATTGTGATTTCGTTTATTCTATGTTTTCGAATGTATAATTTAATAGAATGGTCACCGTAGCCTAGTTGAAACTAGATAATAGTACGCATTAGAATAAAATTACTTGAATACAAAACAAGAGTGCACTTAAAAGCTTTTTGAATAGGTCACCGGGCTCTTTGTGTTTGACCGAAAATACAATTCAAAAAGTCTGATATAAATCAACGCAAATTGTGTAGAAATTTAATCACAGTAAATTAAATTATAGACTCACTTACCACTGACGGTGTATATTTTGATATGCTATACCTGTGTATCATTTATCGGTGAAAGTAATAACCAATGTGTGTGTCCAATTAAATTTGTTTATATAAAAAGCCTAACAAAAATACAGTATTTATGTATAAAACTACTTCTGCCTCTTTTGTCTTTACACCGTTAGCACAATAGTGCGAAAGCGGACCGGTACGACGAACATCCTTATGATAGTACGGTCCGCTTTCATTACGTTTCCGTGTCTGTGTGCTAGCGGCGTTGCACATCAAAAACAACAAAAAAACTGATTGCGAAAAGTAAGTTGTATTTTGAGTTTTGACGAAAGAACTCAGCCGCAGTTACGCACAATACTTGAGCGTTATATTTGTATTGTTTATGAATGCTAAATCTCTTCTCAGTGGCTCCACCAGTGGCAGGATAGTTCCAACACTTCGGGAGGAGAGACATTAATTAATGTAAATATTCCTTAGATATATATTCAGGAATAAAACACTTTTTATTACGTAAGTGAGCGTTTTCAAAATGTTTAGTAAAAAAAATATGCCCAGGTACATTTCAACTAAAAATATATATATTTAAATTGGCTATCACGTTATGGTTATAAATTATTATAGCCATTTTGATATTGTTCAATTTTGTTTTGTTCACCATTGGCGAAAACTTATTGTTGTTAAATAGCATATCGACTGTGGAAAGGAAAAAGGACGTAACCCACACATATCAAATTTTACAGGAGGCGCTAAAAACGTGTTTTGATGATTTTGTGACATATGCAAATTATGAATTATACACAGCCTTGAAGTGAACAGATACTTCTAAACTGGTGTTTAATTGACATAACCTAATATTAATTAAAGAAATTGTCTCGGAAAAACCTTTATTTCAGTGTTTTTTTCTTGGTTTTAATTTTTTACAAGGTCATCTTTTTCAAACTCAAAGCTAAATTTAAATACTTATTCGGCATTTTCAACTTCCATCCTTTTGATAGAATGTGTGTCAAGTTGTATACATTGTGATTATCGAAAACAAGCTGTTTTGGGAAATTGAGGGTTACGTCCTTTTCCTTTCCACAGTCGATATCATATCATGACAACGTGTTCTCAAATTTTTATTATCTTTTTTTTAATCCATATTCGCTCGCATTGTGGAGCATATGACTTGCTAATGGAGGTATCTCAACAAAAAAATCTACGAGAACTGCTTGTTACTCAGTTACTGAACCTCTCGTTTTTTCGAAGACAGTTGGAATAGAAATGATACACTTAGGGCATGACTACTGGTAAGCTAATCGCCCTCGTACGCCCCGTTATTTTAGGATTAGAACGGAATTTTGAGACATCACAAACATTCATATCTTCGAATAGAAATCGAAAAATCGAGTGAAAAAATGCCGTTCGTACTGGAATTCGAACCCGTGAGGTTCGGCATGCAAGCTAACCACGTTGCCCACTGTACCGTGGACTCGACAATTATTATCTATTAATAAAAAAATATTTTATTTTCAGCTGTGTGAATATAATCAAAAGTATGCTAAAATAAGAATTCATAAACAGCGTAATTTTCCGTAGCCATTTTCTTTCATACGGTCGTCGCGTTTCGCAGAGGCCCGATCGTTGAAGTTCTTTAAGTAGACAATAGGCCAATAGAAAAACAAAACAAAACAAAGTTCATTTTTCTACGTCTTCCAACAGCATAGTAAATATTATTAATAGTATAGTTATTTTACATTAAATAAAATATAATACTTTTATAAGTAAAGTGTTGTCGACAGACACGGATCGACAGGAATCAGCCTCTTTTATTCATTGTTTTTAATGTTTGCCCTAGAATCCTGATTACAACAATAATATGCAAAATGCTTTACTGTAGATATTTTTCAATCAAAATATTAGGAACAATGTTGATTGGCAACAGTTGATTAAATTGAGAAAACAACAATATTCATGGATTATTCATTCCCAAAGACTGTCGTTTATATTCTGACCGTGACGTCTTTACGGCGGTTTCTGAAACTAATACCCTCCCTCACAAGTGAAGGATTACTGACATAATAACAGCTAAAAATTCGTATAATTTCGATGTAACGTAATTTTTAATTATGATAATTTTAATATATTATTTTTTTTGATTGAACGACTGGCAACAATCCAACAACACCAGCTGTGTAGTTGGATTATGTAACTAAATAAGTTATGTTCTTCTGCATATTTCTGACGTTTTGCTGACTGCTTTCGATTATTTGCCTCACTTCACTTTGGTCATTGTTCTTTTGTGCTAAATTGGCGCCGGACGGTTTGAAATCGGTCAGCGTCGGTCCATGTTCTAAAATCGCTCAATGTATTTTAAACAAATCAGATTGTTTTGTTCTAGTAACACATATTGTACATAAAATAAGTATTATGAACAAGTTGCGGGAAAATTTACAAATTTCGCGCGTCTTCTGTTTTTGTTTCATGTCGTAAAATAATAATTACACCGATGATTCACTTCTGGAAAGATGTAATAATGTAACTCTTTCTTTTTCCTTAATTATCATACCAATCGGAAAGGGTGCTGGTTGACCAATGTCACTTTAAATCGAGTCAGGTGAATTAGCAGGAATGGACTTGGGTATTTCCGGCAATTACAGCCACATTCTCAGAACCGGAGCGAGTTTGTGGGCTTTGAAAGATGACAATTAAATTCCTTATTAAATAGTATTAAGAATATTGGTACCGTTGCCGAGGGGTCTGCACTATAAGGCCGTCGACTTTACTGTTGTAAACATTGAAGATTTTATGTTACATTGATAATTATATAGATAGATAGATAGATGTATGCCTATCTGACACAAATACATTTAGGAATTAATAGGTAGTGACTAATATAGTAGTGTCCAATTTCTGTCTGTTTTGTATTGATAATACTTACCGATTTAAAAAAAAAAATGCTTTTTTTGCCAAACTGGTACAATAAATCGAGGACTTAAAGTGAAACAACACTATTTACAAAAGTGTTACTTTTCATGAGAGCCAAAAAATGCTTTATATTATTTTGTTACTTTACAAAACAGATGTTAATTTAAAACTTAATTCGTATTGTACCATGTGTTGTGTACGATATGTTTATATTGCTTATGTCAACGATTTCCAAATTGGGAGGCGCGAAATTTTTTAAATATTTTTTTAACCATGGAAAACGTGTTTGTATCATTATATGAAATAAAGTATTGGGAGGCGCAATTTGTTTTTTCAAAGTGAGGCTTAGGAACATTTAGTTTGAAAACCGCTCACTGTTTATGGTGATGCTAATTTTGTAGGTGTTATTTTTAAAACATCTTTATGTTGTTAACGTTAAACGTCACTGGTGATTTGAGAAGAAACTAGAAATGATTGACTATCTTGTAGCCGAGAATGAAAGTTAAAGTAATCAATAAAAAAACGAAAAAAACTTTTTGTATTTAACGTTGTTTGACTTGAAGCCCTCGAAATAGACAAACTCACTGAGTTATGTTAGACGAAAATTCTTATCTAAGAATCTTTTTGTGTACTTTACTCTTTTGACATTCATTTCTACTTACGGTACGGTATTGACAATACGGTAACGATTTGCAAATCAATTTACTGCCACATGTGCTTACGTTGCTGATTGTAAGGTAATTTAAAATAATAGCCTTGAGTTCATTCATTTTTTAGTACAATACTCGGGCCCCAATACAACTCTGTCTTATTTCATAATTCTACCTTGGTATTACGAAGAAACGGAGCGTAGATGTAGAATGGATAGACCAGAGCCGTGTCACCAACAAAGGCAGGATGGATGGGCAGCGAAGAGGGTGAAAGGATGGGGTTCGATCCCCGGCGAAGGAAGCCGATCGTTAGGGGAACACGTGGAGCGTACTTCCTGCCGGGTAGGTGCGTAGCTCTGGCTCGTATGTGTCGCAATAAGCCGCCCTATAAAACGAGGGTGAAGATCTTCCAAGGCGAATCGCAAGACATCGATGGTAGTTTTATAATATATGCACGCTGAATAATAAAGCATCTATTTAATTGGCATTTACTCAGAAGAACTCTTTTAGTTATATAAAGGTGAAAAAAATGCAGCTATAAATACCAAAAGAATTAGTTGATAATTGAATTAATTGCCACGCAGTTAGTTGAAATCGAATTTCAACATGAAAGTCGTTTTTATTATTATTGAGGAGATGACAATGATTTCTTGTTTGTAATATCCTACATATGTACATTGTATTCATTTTCAATATTTATCAAACTATAAAACCAAATGCTGAAATTTATAAATATTTGCTTTTTCTAACAGTCTTATCCTATTTAATATACACGGTTGCAAAAAAAATATGAAATATTGTCATAATGCACTTAATTATTATATCCTTTATAGCATAGTTTCTCAAACTTTACGAACCCATGGCCCCTTTAGAGTTTCATATTTTTTCCGTGGCCGGCCCCCATACCTGTTTTGAACTTTTTCGTAAAACATTTTGTCATTCATTGGCCTATTTCTAAAACCCATAAATTTGCGGATTTCCCAAAATGATAGTCGCGAAACCTTTTTGTTGTTGAGAAGATGCTTTTTAACCACTCTAAAGCTAACGACCCACCGGTGTGTCGCATACCTATTAACCACACACGCTACCCACCAGTGTGTTTTCATTATTACGACGTCAATAAATATTTTTTAGAGTTTGCATCATTGATAAAGGGTCCGACATCTCTTAAGGACTCACAAAATGAATATGATGTTTTCCTTTATTAGTTTTTAGAAAATTGCTAGCTTACAGGACAAAAAACGTTATTTTTGTCTAGCTGTAAACGGGTTAAAGAAACGAAACACGTGTCACAACCTGTGGAATAACTATGTTATTAATTTGAGTTTTATATTCAAAATAAACTTCCACAAAGTTATCGCCGAATCTATTAAATATATTCAAATACAATTGTTGATTGATTTTGAGTTCACTTGATAGAACTCCTATGTGTGATTACGACAGAAGCCAGGGATATCGCTAATTATCTAACGTATCTGACTATTATCGAGCATGTGTTTTTAATTACTTATTGAATTATTTATTGTATTTGATGTTATTTTTCTTCAGTTACACTTCAATCGATTTGAAACAACATTCAGTGTCATTTTTTTATTATTATATTTACTTTATTTCGTATCAGTCTACTAATACACATCTCATCAAATATCGTAGTAATCATTATGCTTCTTGATTATTTTATAATGTCTGTAAATAGACGGCGTTTGATATTTTTTTCTGAACACCGATGTGTCTGAATACCGGATCGATAATTTTGTTAATATTTCATTAAAGCAACTTGACACTTCTGCATTAAGGCAATTTTATCTTATTTATCCTATGACTTTTAAATCACTCGTACAATTTTGCTATTTAAAAGTGACCGTAAACTTGGGGCAGGCGAACGGACACTCAATAATTTAAAGGTGAATTAAATATTGACTGATAAGCTTGTGACCTGTTATACCAGACGGCGCGTTGATTTATATTTTTAATAGTTTTACACAAGTACTCAAGATAGAAAAATGATTATTTGATTAACATTCTCGTCTCCTAAAACTTACAAAAGTTATCACCCAGCAAGGGATTTAGTGCCCTTCGTAAACAAACCGTTCGGTTTGCCAATTTTTATCATGTTTAATTTGCTTACCTAGCACGATATGGATGACTTTTAAATAAAAAAACATTTTAAAAAATCCACCTGTTCAAATTGCTTGTTTCAATTGATTAAAAATTCATATATTATACGCAAAAATATGTTTTTTTGTTTTTGTAACACTTTTAATTTTGGCTGAACTGTCTTGAATTTGTAAAATCGATTTTGATTGCGAACTATGACACACTTAATTAAATTTTGTAAGTGTAAATGTCACACGCAAATTATTTATTTATCTATATTAAGTTGGTAGCGTGTATTTTATCTTGCTAATTTGTATCTATTATAAAACCGTGCAGATACAACACGCTGTACCTATTTGTATTATTTATGTGTGATTGTATCACACTCACTTGTGCGCACAAATTACTTATTTTTTTTGTTAATATTTTAGATATTAATTTATCCATTGTCCACCTCTAATATAATCTTTAACTTTAATTTCACAATGCTCAACCCTGGCTACTTTTCATTTATTTTTTTAACGAGAATGGAAGCAATGAAGGTGCTTTGTTTATAAGTTTTCTCTTTCTAAATGTCGGAAAGCTTTTGACGACTGAAATATCTGCATATTCTCATCAAATGTTCTATTTTGTATAATACAGCATTACATTTTTTTTCCGATAGCTAACAAGTTACTAGAACGGTTTTATACTCCTGGTATTTTAACAGAAAAAGCCAGAAGATATCGCCCCTCTACTTTAATGTTTTATCGCATTCTCTCATTGTTAATTCTCGACTAACTTCAGTCTTGTCGAAAGCTTCGCCGTGCGTTGTTGGTTGTGTCGCTGAGTTCTTACCGCGGGGGTGATCGGTTTGCGTCTCAGCCGGTCTTTTTTTTTTACCCATGGACCTTTGTGCTTTTTACGTGAAATAATGTGGCCCAACACAGCTCACATGCGTTCATTTGACACAACAAAGTGTTTATTTGATAATAATTGCAATAAATTATAACAAAATACGAATGCTGTGTTATATTCTTTCGGGTTGTTTGTGAAAAGTTTTTATTTACCCCCCAAAACGCCGGAGCACATACTGTTGCGCGTAGTTCGACTGTGTATTTGTATCAAAATATACATTTACGAGGGAAATGGAAGTAAATAAGTGTTAAATCCGCAGTTAATGAAGTGAAATTGTTGTGATGTTAAAAAAGTTCTCTCCGGAATTCAAGGAACGAGGATGTTAATTGGGTGCGTTGATTCCCTTATTTTAACAATGCTATAAACTTTGCTCTTAAACATTTTGTTTGTTTTTTGTTGTTGATCGTTACGTTCTTATTCTTTTAATAACGGCGATACATTTTCTATTCGAGATTTTTAAAAAAAATACTTATTTTAAACATCAAAGTTATTTGACGTATAATACTTTTTTTTATATAATTACATGAATTGAATAAATATTATATACAATTGATCATTTTCCATGTGGTATGTATTTGGTAATCAAAATATAATTTGCGGAAATTATGTACCTGTATGCAATAGATTCGGAGATTTTGATTTTGTGTAGCCATCCCCAAACGTTCGAAAATGCAATTATCTTTGTCTCCTATGCGAGGACCGCAATGAACATAACCTACTAATGTGTAGCTGTCATTTTATGTCCTATTATTTTTTTACGCGAATATAATCGTTCATACTATGAAATTTATTGTGAGAGAACATGATAAATACAACAAGTATTCATTACAATCTTAATTGTATGACTGATCAAGTTGCAGCGATAACATTATTTAATTATAATTATAAGGATAATGATTAGCATTAATGGAAACATTAAAAAGGCGCTAAAATCACGTTTTCACAATCACACCTACTTATCATACGGTGTTATGATTTGCATGCATTGTAATAAATTATAGTTAATCCATTGAGATTCGCCATAAGTTGAATATATTCTTCTATATTCCGGTCAGCCTGCATTCCTTTCGTGATTTCGCGAGACGCGATTTTTAGGTAACCTCACGACGTCGTCAAATAAGTGTTCTTTTTCTAAGGATTTGAAATTGATTATAACAAAAGATATTGAAATTTTCCATATTGTCATAATAACAGTCGTGTAACAGTTTGAAACCCAAAATTTCGCCACACGTGGAAGTGATAGAATTTAATTTGCGAATGGGGGACTGAAAGGAATGTGTTCTTGAGCGTTTTTTTTTGTTTATTGGTATGTTCCATCGGTAGAAAAGTTAGTCTTAGCATGAGAGGAGTCTTTTTTGATTTAAGAGAAGAAAAATTGCGTATTGTTACACATTATAAGTGTATTTAGTAACAATGGATTGCTTGTTTGAGTATTGCACAGTATTGCTTAAGATTGATAAAACAAATCCACTCCTTCCCAGAACACCGCGCATCGTTTTTAGATTAAGCGAGCCCCTTGTTGACATATTGGCAGCCCATCGCTGTATTATCATGTAAAATAATCACATTGTGATACTACTAATCCATATAGATTTTATTGTATACATTATGGGAACGACAGTCCGTACATAGTGAATTGTGAGATGGGATCATTACTGAAAATATCACCGTTTTTATAATTCATATAGATTGATGTAAGTTCTTGCATATATTTTTAATTTATTATCGTAGCGCAATATTTTTAGACGGACAATTTAATCATCACTGGCTTCGAATCATTGCTATACAATATTAAATGAATTGTCTCAGAAAATTTCTCCGTAATGATTGGATAACTTTATAAATACACAATCCATACCTACACGGTTTAGTGTTAAATTATGTATATTTATTATTATCTGACAGTGTGATAACTTTTAATTGAATACAAACATTCACGGTATCTCTAATTTATGATAATGATTACCAAATTCATATTATTTTTTTATAGAAAAACAACGTATATTTAAGCAAACTGCTAATTATATGCGAATTTTTTCTTTTTCACTTATCTTCCTTGATGTGTCATATGTCCAATTAACAGTGGTGGTTCTACGTACTGGGCTCGGTGGGCTTAGCCCTTACCTGCATGTTGGTTGTAAATTAATGTATAAGGTGAAGTGGAAATTCATTAGCCCACCCAAGATTTTAGGTCACGAACCGCCACTGCCAATTAACTATTTGTACATCGTTTCTATATTGCATAAGATTCTATGCAGATTAATTATCGATGTTGAGCATTGTTTTGATTACGCTGGACTCTCTTTTCATACGGTTTAGAAATAATAGGGAGCTACATCCCTTGTATTTACTTACTAATCGGTACTATTCGCAGAGGTTTATTCCTGTAATCCCGCAAATTGGAAAAAAATATTTCAGTCTCTGGATATCTCAAGTGATGAAAGCGTTGTCGTACCAAATGTGCGTAAACGGATTCGTCTGTCTGATATTAAATAATTTTTATTACGAGTATTTTTTATATACAATAATAAATATTTTTTTGATATACTGAATTGATTTTTATACAGGGAAACAATTATTCACCATTATATTAAATTTTAGAATATTATTATTTATATTAAAATGTATGGAACGTATCCACAGTGTAAAAAGAGAGTCCAGTGTGTAACCAAGTGTAATTAATTTTATTCCCGCCATTTTTACATACACATAGATCATAGACAATAAATATTTTACGTGATCGCCAATTTGTAGGTGACACATTATAATTATGTACACGTGGCTTATTGGCTTCGAAGGTTAATGCAAACAGATCGATTTGGTGAATTGATGGCGTCGAGGATTTCGCCGTTGGTCTGCAAAGTCGTGACGTGATCTTCGTAATAATGCAGTCGGTGCAGGAACGACCATCAAAAACAAACCAAACCAACATTCTGGGAATCGTAATGCGTATGTATACCCACCTACCAGTCTTTATTATATCGCGTTTTCTTTGCTGGCCGAGCAGGTATACGTTAGGTAGGCGGCTGTAGACATCGTCTTGGAGCAAGGGTTGGTCAGTGCTTTTCAACTCTGATTGTATTTTTCAAAATACAATGTGAAACAAGTTTTACAATATATCATGTATTTCAAGTGATAATATTTTTCTGTGTGGGTTGATTTTCGTTACTCACTTTTATTTATTATATATTAAAGCGATTTTTTAAACTGAGAAGACATTTAGTTATCGATTTCTTAATCTGCACACCGTCAAACTCCCATCAGGTAAACATTTACAGGACCCAAAAAATAACCATCATACGATCCCAAAAACATATTTTGATATTTTCGAAATGCTAAATTCTATCTTATGATTAAATTATTATTAGTTTCCTGTCCTGATTTTTTCTACTGAAGTTTGACACAGTTAAAACTTCAGTGTTTATTTTTTGTAGATATTTTTTTTTAAATACATATAATGTAAAAGTACTGATGATTAAGTCAAAAAAACGTCAAGTCCGTCTTTGATAATGACTTAATTTGTGCTCTTTTTAAAAAGGCGTTTCTTAAAACTCTTCATCATTAAATTGTTTATTCTACGATATTATGATATGAACAGAAATCTTTCCAATTGATAAAAATTTGTGACTGCATACCTATGTGTATGGTGTACAAAAAATATTTCAATGAATTTTAAATTAATTAATGTAGTTTGCCAAACAATAATAATATTAGTTAGTGATTGGGGGCTTTTTTAATTCGACTCGATAAATAATTATTTAAATGTTGTATTTAAGAAGACTAAGATATAATTACGAGGAGTTTAAAAACAATTGCATTTTCAAATATGTGATTTATGTACATACTGAAATTACCTGCGCTATTTTGTTTACCATTTTTTTTTTATTTTGTCTCAACATTTCGTTCCATACAGATGTATAAAATAATTTTAACGCGTGTATAAATCAACATATAATTATTGCCCAACGTGAACGTAACAACTCTTTGAAAACATCTGTCAAAATGGAACATGGTAGTACGAAATAACCAAGCAAGTTTTCTCAAGACCGTCTTTCTTGGTCCACCAAGAAATCTGTTTTATTCTATCTGTCTGTCCTCTCTCTCTTTCGCGCACGCCGCGGTCAGCTGTTGCGTGTGTTGAATTGAGGCGGGAAATTAACGCTATCATAAAGCGCGGGAAAGAATCTTACATCTGTCATTTAGTGCGAGTCAAGTTTCTCTCAATATACCGGTCACTGTTTGAAAAAATGTGATATTGTGCCGGTATGATATTAGTTATATACCTAATAGCTATAGATATTTAGCGCCATTTGCGAAATTAATCAATTTTTAAAATGACTTCATTAGAAACATACAAATTGTTCTGTATAAACTCATTTCACCATTCTAAGATTTCTTATCAATAATATAATATCGACCAATGGGTGTCGGAAGGTCCTTGAGTTTTGTTAAATAATAAAATCAATACAATTTATTAGTGGAAATTAATCGATATATTTTACATCTGTTTTTAGTTTCCAATTATTGTACATAAATCCGTTGTATCGGAATTCTTACCAATACTAATTTATTTTTGAACTAACCAATATTACATACTTATTGGACGATTTTTTTATAGCAATAAATATAAATTACAAAAACACCTCTTTGACAAGTTGATTCAAAAATTTAGTAACAAAAACGCTGACGTAATATTTCTAGAATAAAACGAGAAAATATTTTTCAACAACCTGGCACTTTTTTACTATTTTGTCATAGTTTTCCTTCGACACTTCTAAAATCGTTTCAGTTTGCATTTCCGTTTTTGTTTTTATCAGCATTCGCTATTCTTATTATTAATTACTTCAAATACGACGTTATGAAGCTTTTTACTCAGAATGCTACTTCGTTTCGCTGCCTAAGTTTAGGTCGCATTTTCAATGTGATAACTTCTTAATTACAAATTCTTACGTTTGCAACGGTTTGATACTATGTATCGATGATTCAGTCAATATAAGAATTCTTCCGAAGAGATCGAAACACAACCATTACTATTTTTAATGTAGGAACAAAAATCTTTGCTCTCGCTGTCAAAATTGGCAATGCGACAGCTTGTTTTTTAGTCGACTCATTGAGATCTCATTGAGTTTGTCGCCTGCTGTGGCCCAGTTGGTTAGAGCTTGCTCTACCGATCACACAGGTCTGGGTTCGATTCCCGGTCAGATCACAGTGAATTTGGGAATTATTCAATTCAAAGTTGTGATCGAAGACTGGGTGTTTGTGGTATCTTAATTTCCCTCCCACCTTTCCCATCCTTCAATAACTGGGCGTAGCGAGAGCGATTGACTAATAAGGCCGGAACAGGACTAGTGGTTGACTAACCACTAGTCCTGTTCCGGTCTTCTCCTTCTCTCATTTGAAAACAAGTGAGATTGAGTGACTGAGTAACAAACAGTTCTCGTAGAAAAAACTTCTGTTGAGATACCTCCTTTAGGTGGTCATATGCTCCACATTGAAAGCGGACATGGATACAAAAAATTGAGATCTATGACAGCCATACTACAGATCACCTAGTGGGGAAACGATATCACATACACCTGAAATCTAGAAATGGAGTGTTCAAAAATCTTTAGAGAAAGAATTAAATGTTTTTGACAATATTATTTACACACTCACCCAACTTTGATTTTGTTTTTTTTACATGAATATTACAAATTTTATATTTATGTATTTTAAAATATCAGCTTTTGGTATTCTGCTTTCGCAACAGTATTTTTTTATGTGGTAAGCGCATAATTATAGAGCTTTTTGATATTCATATTTGAAATCCATTTATTGTAGAATAAAAAGGCGGTTCTAAAACTGCATTAAAAGAAATACCACGAAATGACATTTTTTGAACCCGGTATCATAGCCAGACGAGATGTATACATGACCACTCGGCAAGTGACTACAAATACCGCATTCCTATTCGAATATTAACACTTTATAAGCGGGCGATTTTAGTGATTAGCGCAAAAATATATTACATTCTTAAAATCAACACAACTTCTAAACCAAACAATATTTTCGGCTGAAATTTTCAAAGAAATCATGTGACATTTAATCATTAAAAATTAAATGATTTTTTTTTGAATTCATCATAATTTCACTACATTTCTTAGCTAAATACCTGTTATTAATTTAGTAGATAACACTCCACTTGTTATTAATATGAAATATTCAAAATATTCTGTACAACAAATAACATTTATCCATACCATACAATTTTATAAATAATTATAGTATAAAATCTCCATTCCTACAAATTTACAATCACTGGAAGTGTGAAATCTGATGCCCTAAATATCCGAAAAACATGTGCGCATTTAAAAAAAAATACTATGTGTGAACGAATATTCAGGCCATAATAAATTATGAGGTTTATTGCTTATTGTCAAAAAGGGTCACTTCCCGCTGCAGTTATTTTGAAGAAACCATTAAATTATGTGTCAATGTACCAACAAAACTGACAGTACGCGATAAACGTATTTTTACGTGTCCCGCCTATAATGTGTTAAAATCAGTAAACCAGAAAACAAAGACTAGCGTCATTAATAATTCATGAAATTTATGTACCATATAAATTGAGTGTTTATAAAATGATTAACCTTTACGAATTTAAAAAGATAAAATTACTATTATGATGCCGGGCGGGGAGCAAGTCAGCTTATAATGCTTATCGACACCAGCTATCGTAAATCATAGTGTTTTTCAAATAGCTTAAAATTTAACGGTTCAAAGAATTTTGTCCGACCAGGTGAATAATAGTGTGCATGCTCTTAAGTCTTTTCAATATAATATAATACAAACGATGGTTTATTTGAATACTACCTAATATCAAATCTCGGACATTAATTTAGAACATATTGTTTGACGTGTAAAGTTGCTTTAAAGCCCTCTGTACATGTCTGTTACGCAACTACGCATCGTTTTTAAATCGAAATTTTGATTATCCTTGGTAATCAATTGAGTTGCGAATGCAGATAACATCGCATAGTAATTCAATATACTTCTTATCAATTAGAATGCCGGTATCACTTAATTATCTGGCTTGGAAATCTAACCCCTGAATCTCTCATCTTTCCTCCGGCCCTTGTAGGCTGTTGGAAGTGTTTAGGGAGCTACTTAATGAAGAACGGAAGACTTGTGCTAATTCGGAGTAACCGCGCGCTGACCATTCTAGGTATGAAAGGTCACGGGTGCCCTTTGTTATTCGTATGTCCGTCCACATTTTCAGTATACATGACAGCAAATTTTATAAGATGTTACTGTTTACTTGAAATCGATCCAAATAGTGTGAACAGTGCACACTAAACACGATGGGGGGCGGAGTATAAATTTATAAGGCTGGTACCTCACCCGCTCTATCATTAGGTATCACTACCATCGTTTCATTATTGATAGCCCGAAGCTTCCCACTAGTATGATTATCGATTGTTAGCTTGCCGAACGATTTAATGGAAACAACGAAAAGAGTGTTCATCGCTATTTCATTTTTAGTTTGAGCCTTTTTTATCCATGATTTCTTTATAAATTGGCAATTTCACGGCCGCCTTGTATCACGCAGTAGTAAAAGTCTAACGAATTTGGTAGTCTTCGTGTTATTTGCCCACCGTAGAGATTGAATAAGTATGTAGGTACAATCGATTGGCGTGCACCGGCAAAATAAATAATTTCTTTATAAATACACGATTAATTAAATGTGCTTGCGATGAATTCTTCGCATTTTCCGTGAGACATCCGTCGTTCAGACCGTGAAGATTATTATATATGTTACGTGTCGTGTGCAGTCGCTGATTTAAGGGATGAACAAAATCATTTTTTTATTGTCGACTTCTTGTATGTTCATTCAAGAAATCTTTTCGCTTATATCTTTCCGTTTATGCATTACTCTTTATTACAAACCAGCTGGCAAGCTCATTCGAACTTCTTACTCGCGTCTACACGTTACCTTTGTCGTACTCTTTACTTCTGTATTGAGTGTTTAATTGTAGGTAAATGTAACTATAGGCCTATAGTTGTAAGTGGCATTGATTATATTAAAAATTCTTTACACATAGTTCTCAAGCTAGAATCGCACGTAGTCTTTCGAAATTCCGATAGGCAGATATTAATCCTCTCGCGGCTATATTGTATGAAATAACAATTATTTTTTGCTCTCCCCATTGTCTTCGTTGTTTGGTCATGGTGCCTTTTTAAAGCTTCGAGCCCATCCTTTGAACAATCAGTGTATCTTTAACATAATAATTTATACATCAACAATAATAACACGTTGTAAAATTAATCCTAACTAAAAAAAAATGAATTCTCTTTCACATGGTTCATTGTATCCAGGAAGCCCTATGACTAAGTTTTATAATAATGTAACGTAACAATGGCCTATGTCGAAGCAATTGTATTATTGACAGCAGTGTAGCAAAAAAAAATATTCAATGTTATATATCGACACAAAAACAACCGTGAGAGAACCTTACCCAATCGTCTTGGTATTAGCGACAGTGTTGTAAGTATAGTGTTAGTTTGAGTTATCGTAAACCTGTCCTCACAATATTTAACGTCACTGTTGCAATTTCGCGTGCTTGCAAAATCTGCACATTGCTAAAAATATAACAAACAACATATCTAACTTTCTTTTGTTGTAAATCATATCCTAGTAAAAACACAATATTCCTTTGTACTTCATTCCATTTTATTTAATATGTCAGGACCGGTTTCGCTCATTACGAGCATCGTCAACTGATGACGTCAGTTGAAGATGCTCGTAATGAACGAAACCGGTCCTGACATATTAAATAAAGTGGAATGAAGTACAAAGGAATATTGTGTTTTTACTAATATAATGCCTTTCCACCAAGTATTGACAGTGAACACCCTAAAAGTAGTAAATCATATTCATTAAATACAATATTGAATTGACTTATTGAACCTCGAATGAATCGTAACATGCGAGCCGAAATGAATGAATAGACAAACAATATCTGCTGTTGAATTAATTCCTGTATAATAAAAGTGTTAATCTCATAACTATAACTAAATCAAATGAAACGGGACTGTAAAAATAACACAACATCACAGTGCATGCAAACAAGCTCGAATAAACAGATTTAACTCGATATGATCAGTTTTGTTCAGTGCTACTACGAGACTTACCCGTAAAATAGTTGTATAACGAGGTACTACGATATCAAAAAATAAGTTCTCACGGACCCATAGTACATGACAGCTCGCCTGAGCTTTTTTCAAATATATAATTTATATATCGCATTATGATAAATGGGCCGCGTTTTATCTTTTCGCTATATCAACATTTTTTAGTGCGTGTGTTCAAACTGGATTTTGCCTGCCAACCTGACCGGGCCCGGTCTATGATGGAGGAGCAGATAAGGATGGATATGGTTAATTCGACGATTGGTGTAATGGAATCGGTGATCATCACATGCCAGCCTTTGGGCCATTTAGATTCTCCGTTGATTGGTACTCTTATTTTAACAATTTATTTTATTTTGTCTTTTTTAGGCATCCTTACAGACATCAAAAGTTTATTCCCGGCCTTTTTATTGTCACCTTGGTGGCTTCTTATATTGTAGGTTAGCGACATATTGCAGTACGTCTCCTTTTCAAACCTCATCCTAATGAAATCTGAAAGAGAGGGTAAGCGAATGAATTGCAAACGTTTTTTGTTCAACAAATTCGGATGAAATGCCTCATTGAATGTTCATAATATAGTGGTTCTGTTTAGGTACACCGGAATGGGGAAAACTTTTTGTCGGAAGACAGCAGTTAAAAAAATTCAATTAAATACAGGTACTTTAAAATGTTACGTAATTACATAAATTAATGAAAAAAAACTGGATTACACCCAAACGGTTTTACATAAGGTTTAAAAGTCCACAGAATTCATGGAGAGATTTCATGGTATGTAACAATGTATGTATATAATTTTTATATTACAAAAACAAATAAATTCACTGTAAAAAATATTTTTATTTAATACATATTTTACATTTTTTTTTGTACCGTTCTCGTAGAAATTCATTTGCTACGATAAACTTCATCAGGAGTCTATAATATTATCTACGTTGAGAATGGATTGGTTAAACAAATTTCAGTCTTAAATTATGTATGAAACTAAACACGCGTGATTGACTATCTAAATACCACAAAAAATGTCACCGGATAATTAATTTGTATGCAATATGTTTTTTACTGCGGTTAAACTTATCAGCTGTCATGAATAATACTTCTCGATCCATAAAACTTCTTACAGGCATTATAATACATAATACTATAACATAATAGATTATGTATACGTTTAGATTTTAAACTTTAGAAGACCAAAGCTGCTGATCTGAAATAATACAGTGTGTGCAAATTTATTTATGTCGAAGTATTTCACTTATATCTTTATTTCAGGGGAGAATGAATCTGAATGTGACATTGGTATATTTATTTTAATGGTTGAAATAAACCACTGTTTTTACTTACTCAAGTCTAGACTAGGGGAACCTGCGACCTGTTCACAGTATTAACGGAACCGTACTTTTCATTTAATTGTTTTCATTAATTTACATCATTTATTAAACAGTTTATGTATATTATTAACAGATTACAAATAAACGAATGCGAAAAATCGCCGACATAAGAAGCTTCTAGACACCTTAAATCACCGCATATTTATTACCGCGTTGAACAAGCGAAATAAAAAAAAATACATATTTAAACTATTCATTAATGAGTGTTAGTAACGTATAATTATGAAGATTTCAATATTTTCTATTGCTAAAAGTAATGGCAAAAATCAATCGACGGTACTGTTTCATTTTCCATATTCTGCGCCGCGTTTTTTAAATGTCAAATTTCCTTTAGCTATGTCCGCTCTCAATGACGAGCATATGGACTCGTAATAAATTTCTGATTTGCCACTCAGATGCTAGACATCTCTTCAAATAGAGCAGGGTTTCCCAAACATTTTTTGGAATGGAATACTTCGCAAGTCCGGAAAATATAACGGAACATTTAGCTGAATTTTTAAGATTTTTTTAAACTGTTGCAGCGTATACAACCATTCCAAATTTTTTCGGAACACTTACTCTGGCTCCGTGGAACACTGGTGTTCCGCGGAACATAGTTTGGAAAACCCTGGAATATAGTATAGATAGAGAGCCAAATGCTGGACCAGTGGCTGTTAACGAATCGGTCTCACTAAGCGTGTTAAGGAAAAAACTAGTGGAATATAATATATAGACACATACACCCATGCACTCGAATTTGTGAGCTAAGTAACCGAAGCCGACGACGTTGACCACTCGACCACGGACCCGGCAGATATACATTTAGTTTCTTTCACGAGAACCAACTACAAGCAAAATATCTCACCGGTATCCTGCTCTGCTCTCCTTTATGTTTCATAAAAGTAAGACTTTGTACAAGCAATTACAGGCCGTAAAGTGTGTTTAGTAATTGGATCGAATTACTCTCCTCAACCTTGCGTTGTAAATATCGCAACAAAAAAAAACGTATTAAAATAAATATTATTGGTTACGCCGATTATTTAAAGCAGGCATCCTAATTATACGGATGTTATTTAAATTTTTGGTTGGTATTTACAAAATACTCCGGGGCATTGTAAAAAAACAGTTTTTTTTCACTAGAAATTATGTTCTGATTGCCCATTAATTCGTTTCTAAGGTATAGAATTTAGATTGATCTATTTCAAAGTTCTGCACGTATTTGTCAAAATTACTCGTGTCCTTAACTGAAGTATTTATTTGTTTTTATACAAAAATAATATTAAATTTGAATCATTCAAATTATGTACACTCCCACAGATTTTGTCACTAACGACCCGGGTTTCGCCTTTCGGCATCTTCAGGCGTTCAAGCGCACGGATGAACTTGAACTGACAAAATCTGTGGGAGTGTACATAATTTGAATGATTCAAATTTAATATTGAAATTCCACCAAGCACCTTCAGTCGAAATCTTAAATTATAAAAATAATATTATGTACGGCGATCGTAAAATACCCGACTATAAAGAGACAAGAGAGAGGTGGTCCGATATGCGGTTATTCATGTGCTATAGCACACTATTAAATATAGCGGTCACTATGTAACAAATGACCGTAAAAGTTTAAATTGTAAAAACTACACATAATAACTTTAATCTGAAAGCAAATGGTTTTTCTTAAACCATTAAATCGCGACCGGTTTGTTGGAAGCTCTGTTTATTTGCAAAGTTTTTTCGATAGATTATTTTAAAACGTTTCAACTGGTTCGATGCATTCATTAACAGCGATTAAATCGATTGTTAGTCGTTTTCTAATCCTTTAATAACTGCTAATTAACCTCCTTAATCCAGCAACATTCGGTATAAATCATTACAATTTGGTCGCACATAATCGCTAGTACATTATTATAGTTATTAGTTGATGCTAAACTGCATTAGTAATATCGTTCATGGAGTAATTAACTAAAATATTATATAATTTGAATACTGTGGAGATACGAGGTGAAACACAAAAGTTTATTTATTGAGATTAAAACGTTTTCTGTTTATATTGAAAATTTAAAACAAAAATTTTAACTCCACAAAAATTATCTATATAGTTTTTTGGCATTTGCCGTCTTCGTAACACCGGTGCTTTTGCAAGTTTGTGGGTAATTCATAAACAAAGATAAAGTATTACACTTTATGGAAATCAGCCAGTCCATTCCCCATACACCTGAGAAAAGGCCATTATAGTTTTTCTTCTACATTTTTTGGACAAGACTTTTTTTAAGCAGTTTTTTATATAGACTAAAAATACGATATTTTTTTATCGATACACAATATATGGTATTTCAGGTAACTAACAGCAAGAACGGTATTTTTTTTTTAAATTACTTAAAATATATTTAAGTATAAAAGTAGGAATCAACTCGAGGAGAAGAAACCTACAAAAAGACTAATACCGAAGATCTCAAATTTTGTATTGAAAAAAATCACATCTTCCATTCATTAATTAGTCTTGTCAGTAATTTTCTTACCGTTGTTACAAAGGACGATTTTTTTACAAATTTCGACTCGATTTTAGTTTGAAACTCTACAGCTCGAATAAGTGAATCTTATAAACACAATCGATGCATCTTCATTCTAAATGAGTGATTCGATAAACTCTTTTAAAATCTTGTAAATAAGTGAAAAACAATAAATTGAGCATCGTATTCAAACTGACTGAAATAAAATCAAGTTAACAGAATAATCGACCGATTCATCTCGCTACAAGACGCATAGTTAGAGACTCGATAAACAAACAGTTTTTACATCTGGTTTGGACAAATAGCCCATATACAGGCATGGAATTATATACCGAGATTCGATAGATAAAGCGGGCGTGTTCAATTACAGACTCGCGGCGCATTTGTGGGCAACTATTTTCATCACATGAATTTGTACAGCATGATTGTTATTATACATAACATACGAATTGAAACGATCACTTGTTTTGATTCGATTTCGTTCCCTGTGTGTTTTATTGTAAGAATTTATACATAACAATGTGTATTATATTTGTATCTGGTAATAATTTCTAATCTTTTTGGACTGGCGGAGTTGATTGAATTATATGACGATAGTATCGTCGGTCGCCGTGGTCGAGTTGTAAATATCTAAGGTTCTGGCGTATTATGTTTTGCGAAGACTTAGAATACTTGCATGGGCATTATCAAACCCAAATGGGTTCATGGATTTGTATGAGGATTTAAAATGCGTAAATGTGTCTGAAATCATTGCCACATATTCGACAGGACCTTAACTGGGCGTAGAAAGAGCGACTAGAATTCTAGGTCTCGATCTCATTCGTTTATCTTTATACTACCCGAAAATATAATATATATTGACTTGCACGCATATTATGTTGAACTCCTTATTGTGGAATGCATATTATTCTGCACATTGAAAGCGGATGTGTACGTTAAACACTGTCAAAATATGTTTTAATTTGTTATGAATCAAAATAATTCGCATCCAAGATTCGTGTGATATTAACCCTTCCCTTACTATGCACAAAAAGAACAAGCTCCTGAGTTCTGTATCCGTTACACATCAGGCAAACAGGAGTGAATCATGACAATTTTATGTAGAACTGCTGTAGTAGTATTATATAATTGTCATGATTCACTCCCGTTTGCCTGATGTGTAACGGATACACAGCTCAGGAGCTTGTGCTTTTTTGCATAGTAAGGGAAGGGTTAAAGAGTATTAATTTTTTCCGTACGTTTTAGCAAATTGAAAGTGATTTTTATATTACTGTTTTCGAAACGATTGATACCAGGAAGGGTTATATTAGCGGTACCTATTATTTAAAACATTTTACTTGAGATTAGGCTATTTTAAAAGCTGGCTTAGTGTTTAAAAAGTCATTAGGGCTAATACCACTTGACCGCACAAAAGGTTCACATTCTGGCAATTATTGGTAAATTTTACGGTTTACTTGGTATGGTTTGACAGGTAACTTACGATTCACGTGTTTTCCCATCAACCTGCAGTAAGGCGACACTTATACTTTTATACTTATTCACAGATCTGTTTTAATTGCGTGCAATGGCGTAACTACACGTTTGGGTTATCACTGCAAAAATTACTGGTACCATAGTAGAATAATAATTGTGAATTTTATAATGACGATGTTAAAATGTAGACAATTTCATTAAACATGTGTGATAACAGGCCCTTATAACATGGAAACTAATATGCTTGTTTACTCTGAATTAATTTAGATGTAAACTTTTGAAAACATTAAAGGGTTCACTGCAAATACTTGTTGAAAAGGCATTATATCAAATATTAAATGCATATTTTGTACTAATTTCATATGTTGATTAAAATCAGAAACGGTTTCGAGCATAACGATATTTTAACTCGTACCTTTCATATCCGATTTATTTTTGTTGAATATTTGATTAAAATTGGTAGTTTTTATTTGTATGAGGTCTTTATCGTCTTAATTGTACGTATAGTTTTATTCATTCATAATTTTAATGATGATAGATTCTTACCATATTTCTTTCACCAATAATTGTTTGTTACAAGTCATCTTTAGTATTACATTGTTTATAAATAAGTAACCCTGCATCCTTCGATTTTTTTTTATTTTCAGAACCCGGTCCTGATCTCTTAAAAAAAATGTGGCATTAGTACAATTTATTTTTTAATAGTTTTAATAGCACCAAACCATGGCATGCTTTGTATACAAATGGCTGCAACGAACGAACCGATAAAGCAATTTGCGCCGTACTCGTGGAAAGACTTAGGAATGATTAAAATTATAATACATTTCTTATTGTTTTATAAATAATATTCAATATAGGTTCATGATGACTTCAATGGACATGCGGTCGTTAACTTTTTACGATTGACCTTTTCTGAAGTTATCAGAAACACTCGCCAATTTCAAAGGCGCCTTCGTATGAACAGGTACACGCATTTGAACCAATAATACATACTAATTATTAAGTAGATTATTTTATTACAAATTGATTTCGGCTCTTACAAACAGATCGACCAGCCGTATAGTTTTTCCACTTTTATTTCTCAATATGCGAGTGATGTTTCTTCACTTTGAATATAAATTTATTAGCATATTATAAAAGATGTATGATAATATTATTCAGTGTGTAATCGAGATAAAAATAAAAACAACGAGTCGGCTCACTTGAGGGTTGTAAATATATACGGTTTTCTTATTTTTTGCAGTTAGCTAAATACTCGCTGAACTATAAACACTTCCTGTCGATGCAGGACTATTAGATCCTCGAATACCAGGTCACTGATGCTATTTTTGCAATAATCAGTTACATGTTTTAATTTAACGGTGAAGTAATACAATTTTAACATTTATTTACAATATTTGCGACGTATAACCTTTTCGTTCTGTTATTTGCATCTTGCGTTTTCTTTATTAACGTTTAGTAATTTTTCCTTTTGTTCATGTTTAAGAGCACGATTACGACGATGTTTTTTATTGTAATATACAATGTCAAGTTATTGAATAGAGTAATAAATGCAACCATTCGCGTAAACAAATTAAACTGCTGAGCAGCTGCGTGAATCAACGACCAGCGTTGCAAACGTCAGTTATACGTTCAGGATAGCATTATTACTCGAATTCGAGTGCGAGAGGTATGACGTGATTATCTTCCGTAGAATATATTAACGAGCGGTGACACTTAGATTAAAAAAATATACAACATAAACAGGACTTTTTTTTACAGCTTTCACATATGATTCGATATTTTGTACACTATCACGGTTCTACTGTCACATCATTGAAAAGGAGAACCATCTTTATTTTATTAATACATTTTTTTAAAATTTAAAACGGACTGAAAACTGGGAAGTAATGCTATTTTTTTTAAATCTTTCATTTTGACGTTAAAGTTTTAAGCCTGTAATTTTTTTATGGTAACGCATTATATTAAAAAAGTAAAACACATTATTTATTATTGATTATTGTTTTGCTCATTATGAGCATTATTAAATTATTAAAATATAAATCTATACATGGTGTTTTATACAAAATTAAGCACGATTACATGGTGTGACAAACAATTGAAGACATTGTGAAGACACTTTTTTCATTTTATTGTTTTGATTCCCCGAGTATGATTCCACCATACATATTTAATATATTTAAAAAAAATTATATTCTCATAATCTATGTAGTACGAATTAACATGATTATTAATGAATCGAATATGTACATATTTATTAATAACACTTGCAAATATCTAGAGATGAATAAAGTTTTCCGTATAAAATCCATGACACTCATGTTATTAATTAACCTTCGTCTCTATCTAAATCTATAGAAGACCGCACCGTCTAATATATAACAAAATAAATAAATTGCGGACTGGCCGAATCATAACAACGCGGGCAGTGGGGGCTAACATTTTTACGCGCGCATGCCAATACTACCTAAACACTATTTATTGTTTTTCAGCGTGCCAAACGTTAGTGGTGTTAAAACAAATTCATAATATGTTAGTCTAAATAAAAGAAAATAATGATAATTTTGTCCTTGATTTTCATTCGATACCAAACGTTTAAAACCAGCTTATATTCATTCCTTCACCTCTAGCAATTTATGTACATACCCAAGTGGATTCATCAGTATTTTTTTTGAATAATGTTTTATAAAATTGATTTCTGAAATTCATGAGTCGATAAGTATTATATTCAACGTTCCCTCTAAGCCGAAGGGTAAGCTGCGCGGAAATTTCAAAGGCTGCGCGGAGACTGCGCGGACCGATCAAATATTAATTGAACAAATGTCTTGTAGTGCGCGCCAACCAGGAATGAGTGCTCGGAGGGTTCCCAACTGCTGCGCGGCCGCGCACGCGCGCAGCTTAAAGAGAACATTGGTTATATTGAATCGGTTCAAATCTCAATAAAATTACATATTTTACTCATTCAATAACTGCAAAATACTCGTGTCAAAAACTATACCTGGTTTTGGTCATATCAATGATTGGATCTGAAAACCGCTCACTTGTCAGCATCAGCTAAATTTTCCTACGTGCCGCCTCTGTCACGCGTGCCTTAGGTTTGCTAACCCTGACGTAAACTATTCTGGCTATTTCACGAACATTTATCTCATTGCTATTACACGTTGGCAAAAACCATGCTGTACTATTAGACCAGTGCCATTGGGGGTGTTCGTAGATGGACGTAGTAATTTGTTCATAAATAAGTATACGGTTCCAAATCAGAAGTTTAATAGTTGTTCACGATTTCGCGAATTTTTCCCGCCTTTTTATCGACTACCAATGGAAGTGGATTTAATTTATTGTAGTCACGACCTCTACTAGTCAATGAATCGATGTTGTGCGTGGTACAAATTAATTATTATTTAACATTGAACCAATGCCGCAGTTTTGAGGATATATAATTAAATTCTTTGTGGAGTATTATATAACTTTGCACTCTTTTTTTAGATTTGGCATCAGATTCCGAAAACGTTTCATTTTTTTAAAACTTTTAGGGAGGGAGGAATGTTGATTATTAATATAAACTGTGAAAATATGTATATCATATAATATAATGTAAAACACGAAAATAATTCATTGAATATTTAAAGAAGTTTGGCGCTTTACCATGATCTTGAAACGAAAATCAACAAGCGGCGCCATTATCCTTATGTCTATGTTAAAACAATAGTAATTCCAACTGCTCAAATTTTAGACTGGAAGTGTACATAAAACTAATACATATATGTAAAGAGAAAGCTTGTATAAGATTTCTACTCGCTCTCCGTATGGCGCCATTTGATAGTTTGCCACCATATCGGCACACCTGATCGGCCTGCCCATATTTGATATATCTATCTACTTAGAACTTCACAACAATTTTGACTCCGGTTATTTTTTGTTACGTGTTATTATATGTTGCAAAAACCATTGAATACTTTATCACACACACATTGATTTTTTTATGTATCCAGGAAAATTAACGCTATAAATGAAATCGTATTATAGGTATGGTAGGGGAGGTGTATGTCACTCGTGTTATTTGATGCCGTGTTGTAAGAGAGCTTACTAAAAGTAATCTTACCATTACATTAAAAAAAACACCTTATCAATGACATTATCATATTATAGTCACAATACTTAATTACAATTGATATTGTTCCTACACTTATTTACTTGTCTGCTATTTATGTACGTATTATGTAGTTTCGCCCGACTATTATCTTGTCTGAAACGTATTAATATTCTCATTTCAACAAACGACTTCGTTTGTTCACAGCTCGGTTGCGTTTTTTTTTGTGATTTCAAACACTAACGATTCTTCTTATTTGATTGATTTAAATTGGACGTTTCAATTGAGTGGCAGACAACATCATTGCAGTCTATGTTGGGTGTGTTTATTATGGTATTATAAACATTTTAATAACCTTTTCGAGATAACAATATCACGCACCTCAATGCATATAATGTTAGATAAGTGTATGTATTAGTAATTTTGAAATCATTTTAATAATAGGGTAATATTCATAATTTTGCACATATTTCTGAATATAGGTTTATTCTAGATACTTATTTTGAATATAATAATATTGATATAATAGAATTTGATGTTACACAAAAACGTATCTACAAAAAATGCGTTTTTTAGTGAAGTATGCATAATTGTTATCCGTAATTGATTGTATCTGTTACAGAAATACATACGTATTTTTGTGTATACATACTATGATAATGAAATAACTTGAAACGTATCTCACAATTTAAATGTAAGAAAAGTAACACAGGAACGAAACATCTGATGAAGGCATATTATTAATCTTTCAAGTAAAATTCAACTCAAATATCGTTTCGTAGAAATATTATTTCTCAATACTTGATGAAATTTAATGGTTAATCGCATTAACACCAGAACCAGAAAAACATTTGCTATGGCAGTGTTTCCCAAACTTTCGTCATTTGTGTAGCCCTTTTAATAATTAACACCTAGTAACTTAGTTTGTAATCGAAGCAAGTAAGCTTATGCAACGCTAAGCAATATGGCAGCTTACTCCCGGATACCACACTTTGGGAAACACTGTGCTACGAAATCCTTACCAATGGTATTATAATTTTCTTCTAACAAAGATAAAATGTAATTTTATATCATTCTATTGAATTGACTGTAATTTAAAGAAATATTTGTTGTAATTTATATTTTATGTGTTCCTAAAATCACCATTTCTATATTAATAAAATATTTCGAAAGACCTATAAGTATATAGACTTTGAAAAACATTAACGTTACTGCTGTTATGATTAAAAAGACTGGCTTGATCATGACGAAACATTACCGTGGAGTCTACAATTTATTTAAATGCGTTTGTAATTAAAATATTTATGTTATCTTAAGTAATTGAATAAATAATTTTAATAATCGCGACGTGAATGACTGCTATGATCAAATGTTGTATTTTATGGCATTTGTTTAATGATAAATTTTCTTTTGCAGTCGTTCCACATATGAAAGTGACAGCAGCGAGGAGTTGTCAGATGATTCTGCGGCCACTGATGAGGCGATTAACAAGAGTGGCCAAAGAAAATTCATCAATAAGGGACGGTGGAGCAAGGATGAGGTGAGGAGTTATCCATATCTCTTTCGTTAAATTCCACATGTTGACTTGTTAATAAATATCGGTTTTGGAAAAATATTAGTGTGTATGTGAAATGACACATATTTGTAATACAAACTTTGATTGTGAATTATACGTTGTGCGTTCTAATGGGAATATTTTTAAATATCTCAAGTTTCATACACATCTTAATAAGTATAGTTTCCGATTGCTTGTGTTGAGAGTTCCGCTTGTCGAGCGTATAGTTCAATTTTAAGTCCTTGCAAGTTTAAATGAAAATGATTTTTAAATTCAACATCTTGAATGCAAGTCTGTACAACGCCTTTCTATCTACAGATTATGCCGAGGGATACTTGTAATTCAAAAATGTTCGGCGTCCATCATTTTTCTATCATCGATTATAATATTGACTTACTAATTGTTTCTGATATTTTTCAAAACACATTACAACTAGTCAAAATCTGATCTGCTCACTTATGGAGTGACTGAACGTAATAAATAAATTGACGTAGAGTAGAGTTGGCATACTTACATTTAATAACAAAACTGTATCTTGAAACTTTCACGCGAATGCAATCAACGTAGTAGAAGAAAATACCTTTATCTATTTATACAAATTAACTTAATTATGTTCGTTATTTAAATTCCTGCCACCGCAAGAAATATTGAGTGTATTTTTTTTGGATATTTAAATTCGGTTCAATTCGCCACATTTGCTTTTGGGGATTCGTTACACGCAACGTGACCATTGTGCTGATCGATGGCTCCACCAAGGATAGTGTGCTGTGAATTGTGGACCACCGTGGTAAACAGGTTTGACTGCTCTATGTATGTAAGTTATTTGCTTTTGCTTTCCGTATACACGCAATATTTTAAATACACCGCTTACCACAATCTATAAACGTCCGAGCAATTAAGGAAATACATTTTTTTAGATACATTTGAGTGTTAGGGCAGGAGGCACCTTCTAGGGCAGCGTTTTCCGAATATATGTTAATCGGTGGAACTCTTCGTTGGTGCATAACGAGCCAGAGCACCTAAACCAGAGGTGGGGAACTTTTTCATTTCTAAATGCCATATTCATTTATCTGATTCAACATAAGGCCGCAGTAAAGAAAACTTTGACACCCTCCCCCCTCAATAAACTAAATATTTTTAATTCACAGTGTAAATTAGTTAAAACGTAATTTAAAAGATTAAAAGAGAAAGAAAAAATACACGTTTACAAATCAAATTTAATATTAATTGTAAAAAAAGTTTTTCATATGTATTTAAAGGAATCATATATTAATTTTTGTTGTGATCTATCTGATTTGAGTATCTGCTTTGAGATATATTATATATATTATTATTGTCTCTACTAGGTGTATCTACAAGGAACATACATAACAAAGTAAATATTTTTCATTATAAAATTATGTATTTATTAAAAAAAAAAAAATTGGCACAAGTCAAAAGGCTGCAGGCTCACCACCACTGACCCAAAGTATGCTTTTTTTACGCTATCACTGCAATCTTGATCGCATAACGATGGTTGACGTTTACATACCTTATTTGTCTAATTTTATTTTATTCGATTTATGGTATTTGAAAATTTACGACAGGTCGCTTGAATTTTACCAATACGAATAAAGATAAATATTGTAAAACTTAATTTATTATTACCTTCACGTGTAATAAATCATTTACTTTTAACTTGGATTTCATGTGATCGATTATTACCATCGATATTATATGCTTCTGATAATCGACTCATACAAACTATAGGTAGACTTCCCTTAATTTATTAATTATTACAATCGCCCGCTGTGGTTTAGTTGGTAATTTCTTGGCGGGTCTGGGTTCGATTCCCGGCAAGATTCGTGTCAAATTAAGATTTTTTCAATTTAAATTTGAAATCAAGACCAGGGTACATATTGTAATTCATGTAAGTTTATTTTGAATATAAAATTGATAACTTAGTTACTTCTTAAAAAGGCGAAACACGTGTCACATTTTTTCACAGAACCTGTGTAATAAATTATTTATCAATTTTATTTTATTTATTGATATAATTTCTATCCACCAAGACTTGAGGTGATTACCTATTGCAACTATAAAATATTACACTCTCGCGACACTAGTGTCTATTTATTACCCAATCTGTGATAGTTTTTGTCAAATTTGAGAGGTTCTAAGAATACAGTGTTTTGCTTTACTTTTCTCATTAAATATTCACTATTTGTACACTCAATTATCTGTTTATATTTGACAAATAAAAAGTTGCAATATAAGTTTATTCACATATTTCAAATAACTTAGTGATATTTCAAATAATCCGGGTGGTCGCTGAATGTGTCTTGTTTCACGAGTTTCTGCTGTGTTTATTGTGTTACACTTGAGCAAGTCTTTCAGCTTTGTTTAGTTAGTGTTTAATCAACTGTCAATTTGATATTACCTACACTTGCGGGTTTATCGTTTATCTACAACGGCAATTTATGAACACACCGTGACTAAACTTATAAGAGGATAAGGTGTAATGCAATGAAAACAAATATGTATAATAGGTACTACATTTATTTGAATAGCGTGACCTATGTCCGCTCCCGATGTGAATCATGTGGTTGTGGACTACTAGTAGATTTTATCTCAACATAAATTTTCTTAGAGAGCTGTTTATACAGCTATAACAGGACTGGTGGTTAGCTAATCACTCTTTATGGTCGGATGTGTAAGAGGGAAAAGATAAGACGGGTGTTGTAAAATTTTACTCTGTATTTTAAACTTAATATTGATTGATAGAAATCTAAGGTGTTCACTATCAATTCAAATGTTGTCCATTAGTTTTTTCACAAAAAATAATCAAATAGGAAAAAAAAAAGTTTTATTTTCATAAATGTAATAATAAATGAGTTTTAATGAACAAACCATAACATCATTCAAATCATCCGTAAGCTTTTAGAGGTCATCTGGATTTGAGCTTTCCGCAACAGTTTCTCGCATCCCTAGGGGAAAAAATTAAATGATCAGAATAAAAATATTATACGATCAGAATATTTTATAACCATTTTGGTTAGGTTAGATTAGGTTTTTTTAATTTCATTTAAATTATGACTATTTATACTGACCGATATATTATGCCCATTTAATATAAATTCTGACCGGAAAAATACGAGCCCATCCCTAGTCCGTCTTACTTGTCTTTCACTCATAATTCAACTAAAACAGAGGTCGTCAACCTTTTTATGCCTACCGCCCACATTTGCTTATTTTTCATGGTAAAATTTCCTTATCGTTATATTTTAATCCAGTATATGGGTGAAAAAAATTCTGGAGGGAATTTCTAAAAGGAAAAACCGCCCACCACGGAAGCCTTTACCGCCCACTAGTGAGCGGTACGGACAAGATTGACGACCCTTGAACTAAAACAAAATAATGGCCACCCAACTTGGCGACCCTATTTGTGACCGTCATTTTTAACAAAATGTTTCATATTTTTTATATGAATAAATTAATTAATGAAGTGACAATAATTTGTTCTTTGCCATACAATGCATACTTGGATTTATTCATATATGTCCTGTTTACGTTCTTTATCTATTGTGTACCTGTTAAAATAAGGAAAATCATACTTAGACCGCAACAACTTATACGTAAGGCCTACAATAACCTCACCACTATTAAAATATTTGTATTGGTCCAACCGCCACAATACAGATAGAATACCACTAACTCTTATCACATACATACTACATGTATCATTCTGTATCAGATACTATATTACGTACATGCTGTCAATAAATAATACAATGTAATTGTAATTTGTCAGCAATAATTATTAGCGAAGGCCGCAAAACGAACCTGTTCGCTTTTTATACCCTCGGCCACTTTCATTGTCTTTTTTTTAAATGTTTAAATTTGTTTTTTTTAATGTTACATATTTGTTTCTCTTCGACTGTCGGCGTCGTAAACATAATTTTATTTCAGTAATCGTCTTGTAATTATTTAAAAAAAAAAAAGGATAATTCCAATGATTGTTGGTAATCGGTTGTTTGATAAGTATTGTACTATAATATAATGTGGGTAATATTTCCCAGACCTGAAGAATATCAACTAATATTCATACAATTAAGCTAATGGAGATTGGGATAATTAGGTTTGGATCACCTGTGACAATAACCTGGTTAACAGATAATCTATAGTGCGTTCAACTATCGGAGTTTACTATAGAGCTGAACTCTACCAGTAGGCATTATTATTGTACATGGTTTTTCCTATTTGTATGTTATATTAAAAATACGTTTTGAACTAAACTTAGGCGTCCAATCACTAATTTGATATATTTTACACTACACACAGTTCAGTACATAATATTTGTACCCACATATTAACGTCACCGGTCCACACCGCCAACAGCACATGTCTTTAAAATTTCAAATTTAGTTCGTTTCCGATTTCAAACTTATCTAAATATTAAATTTTAAAATTCTACCAAATGTATGACCGTGCTTTTAAATAGAGAACTTATGGTCGTTGCATTTAATATAATGACTAAGCCATGCGAAAATTTACGTTATCCTTGTCGATCAAATATGTTTATATTATTTTTTATTGCTTTTTAACAAAGATAGACAGGAAAACTGTATTAAAATGATATCCGTATTTACATATAAACAACTAAATAAAAGAAATATTAGTTGACTGGAAAGTTTTTTTTTGTTTTAATTATTGTAGAGAATCGAGAATAGCATACGGTAGAAGCCAAATTTTATTACAAAATCGTATTAATTTGTTTCTTGAAAAGATTGTATTTATGTAGCATATATCTTCATGATATACCTTGGTATCCTTACAGATACAATCACAATAACTTATTTCGAAGTGTGTGTGTCAGTTCCACATTTCAAATTCAAAGATTTGTCCAATATCCTTCGCGTTACCTCAAAACAATCATGACATCGCATAAAAATGTCGATAATAGTAGAAATAAATTCGATCGAACTTTCAGGGTTCGGCAGAATGACAGGCGAAGGTGAGAGATGCTTTGTCATCGAAGCGACTGACTGTCTTGGCAATGTACCCGGTATTCACTCCAGGATTAAGTCTCTACTTACCATTGTTAACCCATTTCACAAGATCAGTTTACTGGAACCAATGATTAGGTCCTGAGTGTTATACGATTAAAATACATTTTGTTTGTTACAATACATGTCGCAAAATCTCATCATATATAAAATATACTTGTATCTTTTGGCCACAAGTATAAGTGCGTATGCGGGCATTATCTGATCACTATTCTGCATTTATTGAAACTGAGCACAAAAATAAATAATTAATTTTATTTAAATAAAGTTACGACTTTGCCGTCTATCGCCAACGAATTTAAAAAATTATCCATCCGATACATGTTTTGAGACCGTCTCCCCGAAAGTCTGTCCTTAGAACGAATCGGGGTTGATTGCAATGCCCATTAATTCGATCCTTTTACAACCCTTCCATCTACCTGATGGGTTAACCACTCATAAAGAGAAGATGGCCGCCCAGGTAAATAATTTGAATGCAAACGTGTTTTATTTTTATAAAATACCCTTTTGCCTTTTTAAAATTCTTTTGCCTTCATTAGTTCCCCCTGAATGATGTTATAAGTCCTTGTTGATTCCTGCCAGATCTGAAAATTTTGATGTTCTGACCACAACCAGTTTTTCGATACAAAGCATCAAAGCACTTCATCGGGAGAATCACGGTCGCTTCCTATACGGTACACACCGCGAATACGTTGACTACCATATATTTACAATGTAATTTGTAATATGAATTTTTTATTAATAATTTAATGATTGTTTACAACCGACTGTATTACCATTGCAAAATGTAAAATATATGAAACTACTAGATATCGTACAATTTTCCCTTTTTTTATCAACGCGGCCGGCTCCTAACATCTATTTGATCATTAATATTTTTTAAGTGATGAGCTTGATTGATTTTATAATACTTACTATCTGAGAAAAATCTGTACAATTTTTACACAGAAATTAGTTGAACGTGTATAAATATCGTTTTTTCCAATATACCCCACTTATAAATTATTTATGTTTGGAAAATATTCTCGTTAATTTTTACAATGATACAATCGTTAGTTCCACTCGCTAATATATGCTTTCTTCCCCAGGATAACCATCTCAAGCAATTGGTGGAAGAAAATGGCGAACAATGGGACGCCATCGCCGCATACTTCAACGACCGCTCCGACGTACAATGCCAGCAAAGGTGGACCAAGGTGGTCAACCCTGACCTTGTCAAGGGACCATGGACGAAGGAGGTACGTCTTTTCATTTAGCTGATCATATTTATTAACAGGGGATACAACATTTTATAAGTCCAGCCTCCATATTCGACATATATTCGTTGTTCTAATAACCTGACGATTATTCCATATTATTCTTTAAAAATCTTGAGACAGTGTGCTCATTGCTCACTTTTTTATTGGAATGTGAGAAATATCCACGATAATGAATTCGACGAAATATCGTACAACAGAGTGCACGGTTTTGCTTTCCAATCTAAACTGGTACTCGCCTCTGATTTTTTTACTAACGTGTATTTAAAAAAAAAAACATTTACCTTGATCAAAGTGAAGGTATTCGAGAAGAATTTGTCTATAAAATAACCATCATTGATACACAACCAATTTAACATCCCGGTCGAATTAAGTGATCAAAGTTTGCAATATTATTTGAAGAGTCACTCCCCGCTAAATAGTTTCTACCCATTGGATTCTCGCCCCTGAAATGTTAGAGGTATTTTTTATAAAAAGCAGGATTGGTCGTCTTTGGTACAGTCATTATTATATGTACCACACAATATTTCATTTGAACTAGTTGAGTCTTTCTGGTTGTACGAAAATAGTTGAGTCGCCCATTTCCAAAATTCACCTTGTCCATTTTATTTTTTTAGACATACATGCATACTTACAAAAAATGTGTAGGGAACCGTTATATTGAAATAAAAGCCATATTTTCATGAGTCAAATTGAAGAATATATTATCTATTTCAATTTAATTCACTAAAATATGATTAATTTTTAAATGAAGAGGGTTCTCAAAATCCAAAATCATGAAAATGGACAAGGTTATTTTTGGAAATGGGCGACTCAGTTGTATTGTCAAATTTCATTTATCCTTCGGAGTAGCTTCGCGTCCATTTTCGCAATAATTCATCTCGATCTCGATAATTATATTCGGCGGATGCAGACATGTTTAAAGGTTGTTTTTGGAAGTGGAAAGCTCCCGAAACACGAGGAAGTCCATACTATCTGGTTATCGACAGTTTTTTGGCTCACAAAACCGGTTCATTATACTATTTCGAGAAGAATTTACTTTCAGAAACATGTCAAAAGTTGCTTTGTCGTCCACCACTGCCAAAATGGTTAATTTATTGGCCGAATGTCCATCGCTGACTCTGTAGGTCTTCCTTTTACGTATTATTTTGGTCAATTATCTGACGACACGTAATCGGCTATCTCAAAAATTCAAATCGAATTTATTATTAATAATGATTAAATGGAATAAGTGTTTTCATTTTGCTAAACTTTTTGTCTCAAAATTTCCGTGCCCTAAGCACTTATTAATGTTATTTAGAATTTAGATTATCAGTTTTTATTTAGTTATTTTACATAAAATTTAGAATTTGGTATCTTAAGTAAAATTCTTCACATTTATTATATCGCATAGACAACATATTTATACAAGGTAATGGTTATGAATCATAAATTAGAAAAACAAATAATTTGAAAGTGTTTGCGAAATAATTAAATTCTTTTCTCATACTGTCGGATCTTTTGACGTTTTTTCTTTATTCATTTTATGCGTAAATCTAAATTCCGATCCATCTTATTTTTTTACATTCTCTAGTCAGCAAACAATAATGGATTATTCAAATTCATAAATCGTACATCGTTTATTTTGGAGGACTCGGCTGGCCCGAGGCAAACAATCAATTCATTTTGAGATATCGTCCTGTCAAAAAAAAAAAACTATTCGCGTATCAGTATGCTCGGTGTACTATGTTAGACAGTATCGACATGCCATTGGCATAATTTATTATCTATGGCCACTTGTGAATCACTCGTATGGCCAGTGGTAGAGGTCTGCACGGGTCTAAATTTTATGATATTATCCGGTCCGAGCCCGGCAATTTCAAGACCGGCCTGGACCCGAAACATAATACCACACTTGTTACTCGAACCCGACCCGAAGCCTAGATTTGTATTTCTCTGCCCGAAAAAATCCATTTTTTTTCTTACGATAATATATTGACATTTGACGAGATTTTACGGGCCCGAGCTCCTACAACCCCTTTTTGTGATGACAACTGGCAGACATTTAAAAGTTTTAGTTCAATTAATTTTGTTTAAAGTAAGCATACAAACTCACCAAACGTTACGTATCACTCCCACTTCAGAGATGGTTCTCGTAACATTTTTTTTATTTTTTAAAAATAAATGATGGAATCTAAAAACACTACCTAAGCTGGTTTGCCGATGCAAAACCACAAAATCTGGCCACAGTAAAAAAAAAACACTGTTTGCACTATAGCTCACGCAGCTTTTCAACCATTTCGTTATATTGTTCAAACTCATTTCAAAATTACTATTAAATAAGTGTTTTCTATCACTACTGTCGACCATTTAAGACCAACGAAAAACAGATATTGAATAATATTAACAATGGATAATAGTTAAAATATTATAACTATTGGTCATTACTGAATAAATAAATCATTGACTCAGATTAAGTTGAAATTAGGTCACGAAATTGTATAGGTAAATATATTATGAATACAACAATCGTTAAAACTTACAACATTTATAACAGTGTATAACAAATTATTTGATTTTTTTTTCTTCTTATAAATAGTATAGCCACACGTGGCCGATTAATGATCCGAACATAGTCCAAAACAAATTTCTTACCAGGGCCCGCCCCGGGGAGAGGCCCGTGGGCCAAGCCCGAGCCTGTGCAGACATCTAACCGATGTACACTAAGAAGACAGACGGTACAGCGCGGCAAGATAGCTTAACTTTATAGAGGGCATGATCTCCTGCGCTTCTTCTGCCCTCGTTATTGCGGAATTGTTGTCAGATTATTAATAATCTGTTAACATACTCCAAAATTGCATAATGTCCTATTCGTTATCGTGTCATTATTCGGTGCCCCCCTCTTCCAAAGTGTCGAAAAGTATTGACACGTGTTTTGCTCATTTGAAAAGCAACCAGACAGACAGAATCATAAACATATGATATTTACTAAACTAATCGACGCAAGTACAGAAGAATGTTAGGTAGAAGGGAAGAAGGGGTAAAACTCAGTGATACGAAAGTGAGAAACATAACTATTATTTATCTGTACAGTTAAAATTCTCATATTTGTCACTAGTTTTGTGTTCAAAAACTACTTTCAGCAATTGAGAATATCTTTTAGCATTACAAAAATATATTATTGTATTTTTACCCAATTCTTGATTAACGACTTAAAACCTATCCTTGTAAAAACACTGTTCCAGTTTAAGCCTGCTTGTGGCTATAGTGTGTATCCAATTGCACCCAGGGAATGCATCATTGTCTTATGTAGATAAAATTTGCATTGTTGCTATTCAAGAAACTAGAAATACCAGGTCACGTATATTGATTGAATCGAATAATTTTAAATATCCGAATTTTCGCTGGCTTTAAGTCACTGACGCACCGCTGGAGTATTTTTTCGAAGAAACATAAATATGTATTTTTCTGCCCTCGTCCGTCCTGTGTGCGAAGAGATATGCCAACATTTGCATAGGCGACATATAAAGATTTAGCTAGTTCTGTAGCTAGTAACAATATATATAATATATTCGCAATGGTTATCCTTTCTCTTCGACGAGAAATTAAAACTGAGTAATAAAAAATTACCTGATAATGGTGATGCCGTAATAAATTACTGTTTCTATCCCTCTGTTACATTGAGATCACGTTGTTAAAAATAGTTATTTATATTGCATTGAACGTAGAGAAAATTTACCGGGAAATGGTATCCATCCTTATCATTGGGAAAACAACTGAATAGAAAAAAAAATGTGTGTCAATTGGTGATGCTGGCATTAAGAGCTGTTGCAATTACTCTGATCCGACGATGGTTGTTTTTTTTTATGCTGAATGTAGAGCAAATGTTAATGCGTAATTAACCCTCCAGAGACGAGAGCTTATTTTCAATAAAAAAATATTTTTTAACCCATATTAAAGTCACGAATAACTTTTATTCCTAAAAAAAAAATACAAAAATAAAAACGCTAAGTCGTTATATAGAAACCCCGCATGACTATGGTCATGCTCATCCTTTTATAACCGTGTAATATTGTGTACGGACAGTAGTAAGGACGAGCGTGACCGCGTGGGAACGCAAACATTGGGGGTTGAACATGTAGCTAAACGTGAAATTTTCAAAAATATTTACAATTTGACCTCTTAAGATCAACATAATTTCAATACTAATATATTAGTAAATGAACTGTAAATAATTTGATGTTTTGATAAAAAAAAATAACTAACAGTTTCAAAAAGTCCATTAAAAAAAACGGAAATTAAAAAAATTGCATGTGCTTTTTTTGTTGGCCATTTCTGTCCCCGCGGCTGATGACTAACTGAAGTCTGTACCCTTAACCAAATATGAGTAAAGGCAACGATATTCAGGTAGAAAACGGATGAATAATGGGATCAATAGACAACGGTGTTTACTGTGACCATATGGTCACGCTCGTCCTTTGAGGATTAATAACGCTAATTGTTATTTATACTTGGAGCAAATCCTGCGGAAACGTTATTTAACTTAACCGCTGTCAGCGTAGCTACAATTTAAACAAGTGTTGGAAATCGACCGAAACATTTCCATTTGAATTGTTCAAATTATGTACATTAACACAAGTTTTGTCACTAACGACCCAGGTTTCGCCTTTCGGTATCTTCAGGCGTTCTAGTGCACGGATGAACTTAGAACTGACACTTAGTAAATGAGTGTATCGTGTTTAAATAAGAAATAAATGTATCACTAGGCTTAAAGCCATTGCTGGCGAAAAGGATTAACCCATTGAATTAAATTAAACGAAACAATTACATCAAGGAAAATCCGTAGATGATTCTAAAACTATCTATATAGGTATATACATAAATATACCAAAAACTTACATTGCCCAAACTTTTGATTAAATGGTTTTAATGTCGTTTCAATTAAATTCTTAATTACCAACTAGGTAGTAATTTTTTATGTTTTCTTTAATGGATATGTGTATTTATATATCTGATTAGTTTGTTGTCAATCACGACATTTGATCACTTCCGAAGCAGCCCTAGGTTGTGGCAGGTGCAAAACATGTTTTCTGCATACACATGTTACTATCATAAATAATTATTTTCTATTATTAATAAATATTTTTCTATAAAGGACATATACATAAGAAAATGTCCAAAAATTGCAACACCTAACTGCATAGCTTTACCAACTGAACAATGGCGACATTCAATGCTCATGGTACCGAATCATTGATCGTAAATATTAGACGTTATTTTAATATTATGTAGGTATGTATTATATTAATATAATGAGTGCAAACAAATTTTAAACTAGGTAAACTCTATTAAAAAGGCCTTTTAGGTACGATGGGAAAATGTTTTTCTTGTGAGAAATTTCTTTCAAAAATGGTATATTATAGACGTTCAATGTTAAACGTATTTGAATGATATAAAACAAAAAGTGTGCTCTTCGATTCGAATTTGACAGACGGAACGCGACTAAGTTCACCTCGAATCGAAGCCCCAGGATACAAGGCATTGATTTCGAATTTTGAATTTTTTATGCACATGTTGTGCGAACCGAATAAATTTGAATATTTCCAAACAGCTGAGGTGACGCAACATACATACTTTTTTATTATTAGCCATTTTTTGACTGCTCTCCTGCCGGGTGTATAAAACATTCAATGGAAACGTGTCGATAATAAATTAGTGACTGACATTCTTTGATATGCAGACGAATAATATGTGCGTTGATATTATGATACCTGAATATCAGATAGCACGATGACATACGTAATTTAGAAAAGTAAGTCATTACAATTTAATTGAGAATTACGCTGCTTATATTATGCGTAATATCAATAAGCGTCAATATTATTTTCATTATGAGTTAGTTAGTGTGTACTTACCTAGTCTATATTCAAAGAGAGTTTCTTTTTTTATAAAGCATGAATTACGTAGAATATTTTTTATAACGTACATTTTAAAAATAGTGTCGCGAAAAATGGTAACTGTCTACTACTTCTCGAAAACTAATGCATATATATTTAACGAATAAATCAGTTTATTTTGCGAACATAAATATTTAAAACATCTCATTAATATTGTGCTAAGAATTTCCCCAGGCATGTGTTTTTTTCTCGTCGTATTTTAACGTTTCATTCAAGTTGTTATTCCGATCACGGCACTGAAAGCAAAGGTGAGATTTTTTTGCTCTGTCAGATTTTTATTTGACGTTTGCGGCCTTGAAATGTAACGGACCGTTTTGCCGCCTTTTTATCTCTGCTCACTTCACGTTTGTTTGAAATGTGAAAAGAGATCTTTTTTCTCGCTGGCAAGATTATTTTGTTAGTGATATTTGATAATAAAGTCTTGGAATAAATTATTACCCATTATACCTAATAAATAATTGTTGTAAACAAATATAGATACTTTTTTGCAGAATTTCTTCTTGAATTTGTAAAAAATATTTTGACCACATGTGTGTCCATATTGTATATTATCTTATATACATTTTTCAATTCCTAAAATTAATTTAACAAAGTTCTTATTTGGATACTTGGTATATTATTCCGTATGTTAAATATATTTTATTCAATTTCAGGAGGACGAAAAAGTTGTGGAGCTAGTGAACAAGTACGGACCTAAGAAATGGACGCTGATTGCACGGCATCTGAAGGGCCGGATTGGAAAGCAGTGCCGGGAGAGGTGGCACAATCACCTCAATCCCGGCATCAAAAAAAGTGCCTGGACCGATCAGGAAGACAGGCTTATTTATGATGCCCATCGACGGCTCGGAAACCAGTGGGCAAAGATCGCCAAGCTGCTTCCTGGAAGGTTATATAATAGTATTATAATCTGATGAAATTAAATATTATTCATTTATATCATTGTGAGTTTGAGGTGCAAAGTTCATATTCATACTTGATGTCGTTATTTCCTTGACATTTATAGTGTTATTAGAGATCAACAGCTTTAAATAATGTTTCTGGTTATTTGATGCAGTTATTAAAACACGACACCAGAGCAATATGAATCTATATTTTCCCAAAATGGAAGAAACTAAACAATGCTTAGAGATATGACAAATAAGTGTTGCAGTAAAGTTTTCATTTCATTAGAATGACAGATAAATGCTTCTCTAGTCACGGCAGTCATGGCTAGGATGTCGATGATGTTAACATTCACTACTACCCTTTTCATCCATTAACAATGAACAACAAACGACTTGATGACTAATAATACTATCCTAGCCCCCCATCCTTATACCCTTGTCTGCTCCAAAAAGAAAGGTTAATTGATTTAATAATAATAACCATGTCTAGTAAAAAACAACTTCTGTTGAAACGCTCGATTATGAGTCCATAAATTACACTTTAGGATTAATAAATTTTCGTATTTATCAAGTTATTAGTGTGGAAGGAGTCGATAAAGAATTCATCAATATTATATTCCCTGAATTGTATTGATAGGTTATACATATATACTTAATCCAGAATGACACAATAATGTTGGCTATTTAAGTATTTCTAATATATTTTGTTGTTTATTTTTCAGAACTGACAATGCCATCAAAAACCACTGGAATTCAACAATGCGTCGAAAGTACGAGAAGGAAGAATCATATGTAATTAATCGGCGGAAAGGCAGCTCTCTGAGGCCTAACAGATCGCAGAATTCCATCCAGTCCGCCTCTGCCTCGTCAGCGTACACCTCCAAGAACAACTCTTCTTCAAACGTGAATAATAGTCATGATTGCACGGATTTAAGTGTCTCCAACCAGCACCTGATAGACCCTAACCAATCATCCTATCTAGAATCACCCTACAATAGCAATCATACGTCCTGTTCTAACGATGCCACTGTTATAAATGCAAACCTGCCCGGCAACACAGCTTTCCACCCCGATTTCAGGGTGTTTGAAATGCTGAACGACAGGCTCACGGATAACGCCTCACAGTTCAGTTGCACGCCACCTTATCAGAGCAATGCCGGAATTGGCTCCAATTCCAATGTCAAAGTTCTGTACAATGATGTTAGTGTTTGTTTTGTTTCTTTTTGTTTTTTATTTGTTTTCACTAGAGCTCTTCAAATTATATTCTCCCCTAGATGAAAAAAAACTCTTTGCCTTTGCCACAATAGTATATTTTTTATTCTTAATATTTGATTGTATGTTAAATATTTGATTCTTTATCCATAATCAGTAACCTCACATTATCAGCATCTCACCGGTATTTCTGGACAAATTAATTTGTTGAGCTCTGGGTTTTTACATTATTATATGAAAGGATGCATATGTAATTTTATATATATTTTACCTTATCCACTTTCTAATGTATTATTTGGATATTGGGTGTTTCAAAGGGGACCAGTGATGCATTCAGTCACCCTTTTTTTTATAATGACCGTATGATAGAATGACATTTTGTAGACCAATTTTCCTTCATTACATTATCAATTGAAAACTCAATGCTCCACTGAGATTTTTTACGGCATTATTAGTACAAAATCATAAAAACACTATCGCTGATATTTTCGATGGATTCAGCGGTAACTTTGTGAACACACTATCACTCTATTATAGATATTAATTTATCTCTGCTTAAACAATCTTATATCTCTAGTTTTTTCAACTCTGCCGGGGAGTATTAAACCTTACTGAGTTTTACAACTGATTTTCTACCTCATTTTTATTGTATATTCATATTTTTTTAAACAATTAATACCATACAGCAAAAACATTTTAACGACTTTTATTCATTGTTTATTTTTGTTGTAAATACGATTTTATTTTGGTATGGACATTTCATTTTAAGATGGCCAGATTACATTCGGTTAAACCTAACTTATTCCATTACTGAAAATATATTGCTTGATAATTATTCTAAACCATGAAATCATTTATATTGGCACTTCTTATCTAGAGTTCTTCAATTGTCGTAATTCATTACATATGTATTCTACTGTAATATTTTTCGTTTGTTGTCTTTGAGAGGAAAACTTTGCATGAATAGTTCAAGAATAATACTTTATCAAAACTGTTTTTGCATAAAGCACTCGGGATACATTACTATGGATTGGTACATGTATTTTAAATGATGTAAGATATTATTCCAATTAAACTGTCAGAAATGGATAGACTTCACTACGTTTCCTCTAGCCGAGATGAATTATTTTTGTAATATGAATTCTGATTATATTTGTAGCACATAATATTGATAATATTTGTTGTTTTCATCAACTTAAAACTAACAGCAGGTCATGCAACATTTTTATGTGTAATTATATACCGCTCCTTAAATCGGTCATGTTATAGTTCTACCTGTCCTAGGTATATGTCATATTCAATAAATATCCATATACAGAGCATCATTTTCAACGGCTAAATAATAAGTAGTTTATTTTCATCTATGAAATTATTATATTTCATTATAAAAACAACTTCAACAAGAGAAAAAAAAAGATTTTAAAATCGGTGCGTAAAATAACAAAATTTACTTATTTATATCCTCACATTAGCTATTATTATTTCCAGTATATATCAATTTATCAAGTAAGGTTAAATTTAATCTCAAAAAGAAGGAACATTGATATCATTGTGAGGTAGGATTTTATTTATTTGCAAATTGAACATCTGCTGTTGATCAAGAGCCGATGAGTCACCATATTTAACATGAATAAAAATTTACATTTTTCTAACACATGTGTAGAATGTTTATTTGGCACACCAATAGGCAGAAAAATGCTACTTCTTGCTGTGGTATCAATTTTGGGCTCGCTTTGGTTGCATACTTGCGAATCAGATTTTTATTTAGTTATTTCAAAGTTCCCTTTATATAGATGTAGCATGCCATACATGATTTTTTTTTTAAATATATTTATTAGAAAATACTAATGACAGTACAGTTCCTTCTGGCTTCTATCATTGCAGTACAAAAACTTTTTTGTTGATCTAATTAAGTCTTGATTTCAACCAAGTTTATTTTAGACCTCAAAACATTACTGACAATGCTACTACCAATCTCCGTGCATATTTATCAGCTTTCTAATTTAGATCCATAGTGTTATGTATAAATAAAGCCACCTCGAGTAGACTATGGCAATCGTACCATGGACTGCGGCAGGGGTCTCGCCAATCCCGAACATGCCCGGTGATTCAAAACTACAATATGTTAGTATGATGAGCTAGCTAGGACTTGACCCTCAAGACTAAGTAAAGTAGTCGGTGTGACCCTTAGGCTAAAAGGTTAGGAGACACCCGCCCTAAGGTAATTTTAGGATTTTGTTTGTTGACTTACGATCGCTGCACTTTTCCCTGTGTTCGCTGAAGTCCTTATTTCAATCCTTCTGAGCATAGGTACCGCTTCATGCAAATTCTATTTTTAGTTTAAAATGTGCACAGTTAACTGTTGATGAAATATTTCAATTCATTCATTTTTTACTAGGTTTTTCCAATGCAGTAACAGTGGCGGTTTCTGACCTAAAATCTTGGGTGGGCTAGAGAAAACGATATTTTTACTTCACCTTATACATTAATCTACAAGCAAATTAACAAATACTACGACACTACTGCAATGCATGAATTATTATATAATAAAATCAATGCTAATGTAACTAAGAAATAATAGAATACGGAATCCTTAAATTCGTTTCTTTCAAAGTGAAATAACAAGTACCTACTAAAAGCAATACAGAACTGTCACTTGCTGTCACTGAAATTCAATACCTGTCACTTTCATACAATACAACGATATTGGTTTTGTGTTTCAATGCATAAGTATGCGTAATGGGCAGATTCTGTTTAGCCTCCAATGATCAACAGAAGCTTGACAGATTGAAACACTATCGTTTGTGTTTGATGACGTTCCGTACATACAAATACAAAAAAAATCTAATCGTGCTTGATTGCGCCCCAGTGCAAAGAAATATTGTCTGGTTACGGGCTAAACATCGCTAGCCCTTGAGTGGTGTTGCCAGAGTGACGTGACGTTGCCTGTTCCCTGTGAAGTATTTATAGGGTTATTGTTTTTTTTATGTCGGCTCAGTTTAAAATTGTAATACAAAACACAATCGAGAATATGATTGTAGGTAGACGTAACATTGTCTTATATTGACACAGGAAAATTAAAACAAAGATATTATATTCATTTGGGAAAGGTTAGTTATGCTTATAAATGTATTTATTTTGTTCAGCCATCTAAAGTTTTGGGTGAAAAATGCAGGTCGGGCTTAGCCCACCTAGCCCAGTACCTAGAACCGCCACTGTGCAGTAATGAAATAAATTTTATATCACTTTGTGTTATCAGCTATCCGCTGCCTAGTATATTTAGGTCGGAACAGTGGTGATTACAGATTAAAAGTAATTTTTTCATGTCATAAATATTTCTTAATTATTTGTAATATAATGCAGTCATTCATTACCAAATACTTACAATAAATCCACTGTGTGATCGTATAGTGATGAATCGAGTTACGTTAATTCATTTTTTTCTACTAAATCTAAAGTCCAAGAGAAAATTTATTCACACGGGAATATTTCGATATGTATTCAATTTGTCAGATGAAAAATGAATATAAACCATACTATTGGCAAACATGTGTTATGTCAAGTTGTCAATATCTTAACATCAGCCAGCGGTGGCCAAGACGTCGACCCCTTAGCCGTGCCAAGTCGCCCGCCTGTTGCTTCGAAACAAGAATTGAGTGTCTTGTATTACCTATCCATTTTGTTTCCCTTTCATACACAGTGTATTGTGTTATGAATTAGTATTTTTTATGACAACTTAGCACATATGGAGTTACCCACAGAGGTCAAAAGCATCGCCACCCATGCTTTATGCCATACACGGATGTTGACAATGGTATTAAGTATAAATAATATATGAGAGTCTTAAATAACTTGGGAATTGTATCTGTTAAATCTATTTATTTTTAATACATCTCTGATGGATATAAAAAAATCTGAAACAAAGTTGAAAAAAATAAATATATAAATGCAAAGTTTTCCTCAGTAAAATATGTTATGCGTTATTATGTTAATTGATTGTTTTATTTGTTTTGATATTAATTTTGTATTGTTTTTTTGTCATTGTATGGTTACTTAACATGCTATCCATTTTTATGATTAACTCCTTTGGGAATGTGCTAATTTTTGATAATGTTACATTACTAAAACATCGATCAATGCTGTCCATTTGATGTTTTTGAAAATTAACTGTTACTAGAAAAATATCTATGCAGCCATAGTATTGAACTATTTTTACATTTTGAGTAAATTTTCTTACCTTAGTAATAATTAACATATTACCTTCTACATGAATGTTATTTTTACAGTGTCGTAAGTAGAGAATATCATACACATTGGATACTCTTTGAATTATGTATATAATTTTCACATTTGACAGATTGTCACGCTTTGACTTTTTCCAATCTTAAGAAAAGTCGTATTGTTTCACTTTTGAATAAATTTGAAGTTTTGTTTGAAATATTCGTCCAAGATAGTGACAGACACAGACATTCTCAAACAACTAATCAATACCACTCGTCACAGTAATATCAAGTCAATATGATTTCCTTCTTGAAATCAAGGAAGAGCTTACTTTGAACACGTAGACAAAAAAAAAATTGTAAAACTTTACTTTATACGGTTATGTAAACCAGAAATAATTTATCGCTGAATGGTTAATATTTTAACCTTTAGAGGAGTATGGCCGTACATGTACATCGGCGCAATTTTTTTTTCTAAAGCAGTACAGGCGTACTTTTAACGGAATACAGTAGTGTCTGTCTGTGAGCATATATATTAGAGGTCTGCATGGGCCGAAATTTTACAAAATTACCCGGTCCGAGCCCAAAAGACTAAGACCCGTCCCGGGCCTGAGTCTAATACCACACTTGTTACCCGAACCCAACCCGAAGTCCAGATTTATACTCCTCAGCCTGAAAAAAACTCGTTTATTACAAATTTACAACAATTAACGATTCTCTATAGAACTGGTAATAAATAAAATCATCAAGGCTGACTTATGAGTCTTATGACACAAACATAGTCTAAAATATTTTTCTGAAAAAATAAATTCCTTTCCGGGCCCGGCCCGAGCCCGATTCTCAAATGAGCTTACCCGCCTGAACCCGGGTTGGGTACGGGCCGTGCAAACCTCTAATATATATGCTTCAAGTATGATTTACATATATTCATTGGAAAAAAGTCACACAATTGTCATGTTAAAAATAGCAAGTAAAGTAAGGTCAGTATAGATCTATTCACTCCTATGTGTACACTGAGAACTGATGCTTTTACGGAATTCCTGATTAAAAACAAACGATAGGAGTAATATACCAAAAAAAATTGTTTTAAAGAAACCTGCAACTTTCAATTGCATATAACAGGTATAGGCGTAATAAGACTTGGTATAATTCTTTATGGTGATGTTAATTTTGTTTCAAGATTGGCTGGTCCATGGAGCAGCTTTGCAATAACGACCCATCGAATAGCTGCCACAGCAATGCTTCTAGCAACGATGTGGTCTTGTACCCGACTGCCCCTGTGACTGTGGTGCAACCGCAACCAAAATCCGCCCAGTTCCTTCACCTGAGAGAGGTGCTTAAGAAACAGGCTGAGACTCGGGGGAGTCTCGATAATAGTCTGGTCAATCAATCACTCAGCGAGGAGGAACCACCCATGGAAGAGAAGTTTCAACCCGAACGCTTCGATAGGTTTGTTGATTATTTTTCTATTTACCTAAAACCTTGTACAATTTGTACGCTATTTTCTACAAACAGGTATCTCAAATTTTGACAGTTTAAAGTTTTTTGATGTAATGAATACAGAATATCAATACAAACATACTCCATGAACTCGTATCCCAAAATGTTTGACAAAATATATGGTCATGTGCTATGTGTGTTTGGCACGAAAGAGAGGGTGACATGGATGGAAATGTCTTTGCTTCCTGCCTTATTAAGTTCATTACAGATATTGAGGATAAAATGTTTTTTTATAGTGTAGAAATGTGACAGTGGTAGAAGTAGAATAATGTACATTTATGTGTCTTCTGAAAACTTGTACTTTTTGAGATACCAGATTGTGGAAAATTCCTGAAGAATTGCTTCTTAAAAAACGCAAACTTGAAGTAAATTTATACTAGTGCTTTATTATCAAATAACATAACATCGCAGTTAACATTATCGACAAGCAAAGATTTGCCATACAATACTTTTGTTTATATTTTTAAAAATCAGTGTGTTTAGTACAGTACAGTTTAGTAGTAATGATACTGTTTTTATAATAAAAAAAAATCATTCAACCTTCTGATAATTTTTGTATATTTTAGTTACTATTTATGTTGATTATATCCCATCAAACTTTTGTAAATAATTGGTTAGATATCTCAACATAATATCATGTCTTATTGTATAATATGGCTTACCGAGCTTAAATTGAATTTATAGTTAGAATTTATAGGGCAGTTCTTTTGTTTCCAGATATTTTTCTACACAAAATCCTATTAGCAGTCCGTTGGTGATCAAAAATGAAGAGACCAAGCATGAAAACATATCGCGGGAACTTCAAACTACCTCACCCAGTAAGCATATCCAGTGTTCTCTGACCGATACATTGTTAAATTTTCCGGTTCAAACATTATATCCTTTAATAGTTTTCACATTTTTTTATTAGAAATTTTTAGCTTGTAGAATTACTGTTGTACATATTATTGCTCAAAAACATATTGAGGTCTTTTCATTATTTTATGTACAATAAGTTTTTGTAAATTAATTCATCAAGTTAAAGCTAATAAGTAAATGAATCTACAGGAGGTGAGACATGTGTCGCAACTAACGAGTCATTAATTTTATCCTAAAAAATAATTTCCTCTTAGGTGCCTTTGAAACCATTAAAAATATGAGAGTAGAAAATAATCAATTTTATTTTAAATGTTGGAATATGTTCCACCATACGACCGACAATAGCTTGGTGTCAAAATAGCTATCGATTGTTTTGATATTACATTTTGAAAATAATAATAATAAATATTATTTTTACCAAATTAGATTTAGGTCTCTTCTAAGTAAATGCCAAGCTTTCCATAACATTTTTTTCATATTTATTTGAATAACCAATAAGATTTTCTTTCAGTCAAATTCGCCGATTCTCCCAGTATTCTGCTGGAGACTGCGAGTGCGAATGTGTCACCTTCCGGCAAAGGAATCCCGCCCCGCAATAACTCCCCTCCACCCATTTTGAGAAGAGCTAAAACCAAGCGGCCTAGCGCTGCTTTGTATCATTCAGGAGTTGATTCTATCACGCCTTACCGATGTCTGGTAAATATTTGTGATTTTTATTTACTTTTTCGGTTAGTTTTCTTGTAAACTTTATCTATATTTATATATAGTTGATAAAATTTCGGAGTAGTACTTGCTGAAATTCGTTCATGCTTTACGAATTCAATTCAAGTCATAAAGAGCATTTAGTGTTAATCTCAATTCTACTCGTCTTTTCTTCCGACTGGTGAAATTCGGACGACTGTCAAGTATTATTCATAGGATATATATACTTGGTGAAAAAAATAAATTATTAAAATTTTTGCTTGATTTAAACGGAATTGATTTGATGCATAATACTTCAAATATATTTAAAAAAAAAAAAATGGAATATGGCTGAGCTTGTTTTTCACGCAATAGAGTGTATTGAAATCCATTTATTTGCATTCACAACTCACAACAGTTTATTTTTGTCAACGCTTTCTGTAACTATAACAACATTATAATTTGAAAAAATGTTTTTTTGAAACATTAGATCATTAGCATTCTAATGTCATTTTTCAATTTATTTCAGATGATGACTCCGATTAAAGAATTACCGTTCAGTCCTTCTCAATTCCTTAATAGTCCAAATAATATGGGAATGCTCTCTTTTGATACCACTCTTCACACAACTCCTGAGAAACGTAACTCGCCTAAAGTTGTCAAGGTATTATTTTACTGTCTGAAATAATTCTAAAATTTTACTTCTAACAAATTTTTACACATTCATACCGCAGTTAATATCTGTAACATAAAAGAGTGGAAAATGTTTTTTTTTTTTTTTTAAAAAAAACCCATTATCTGTATCAATGAGATGACAGCGTTTTTGTTCTAACCTTCTATCCTTAAGAATGTGTTTTAAATTTATGTTCTATGCAAAATAATGATGACCTTTAGATCTAGCAAGGTACTTTACTATCACCTTTACAAATTTACATCAGCACGATTTGCAAACATAAATACTTACTAAAATTTAATTGTTACTTTTCAGGAAAGCGGTATTAGTCCATTACACACACCTACCCCAAGTCTGGGCGGAATGGGGGTTTCTCACTCATCGTGTGTCACTCCGATTCCTTCAAGACGATCACTTTTGCATCACACCCTCAGGTATATTCATAGAATTAATGAAAAAACATTAATTAATTTTTCACAGTATTTTCTAGATAATAATATATTGCATTTGTTACGTTTCAGAACACCCACGCCATTCAAAAATGCAATGGCGGAGATGGAAAAGCAATCGGGACATATAAAATATGAACCGTCGTCTCCGGGAATTCTCGCCCACGATATCACTGAAATGATCAAGAGAGAAGAAAGTTCAAATGGATCGCAGCTCAATGACTCACAGTATCATACCGAAGGTGATGTTTCCGGCACCGATGGATCGTTCCAGAATGGACAGGTCAGTTCAAACAAACGTATTGCAATTGGCAGCCGTTTGTCTTCAATAATTCAATGTTAAAATAAGCGCTATCAAACTGGAGATGATCATTAATTGTAGCCAAATCATGTTGCCTTGAAATAAGGACAGTTAATAATTGAAAAACTTCCTCAACTTGAACAAAGATTACCCGCAGGTACCCACCTTGCACTGAACGATTAAACAAACTGTGATTACAGCCTAAATTTATTATCATTGATATCACTCACAGTGAACATTTTACTCATGAGAATATGAGTTTTGCCATTGTCTGTATTTTTTCTTATGATGGTTGCATGGTCTTTCAGTTATTGTTTGTCATTGTATTATTATTATTCCCCATTAACATAAGTAAAATCATATATTTTAAACAAAAAAATTTGAACTTTTGTAAAAAATATATAATGAAAATTGCAATTTTTGTTCCTTTTCTCAGACTGCCATTTGTTATCTTTTAAGTTATTATGACAGAATAGTAATAAACGTTAGGATAATAAAATTCTTAATAAATGTGTTAAATATCAAATTTTGTCTATAGATGCTGCATGATTCTGGAATAGCATCTCTGAAGCGAAAATCCTTGGAAAGCTCCCGTGGTCCACAATCTAGCGCCGGCTACGGCAAAGAGAATGCTGTTCCGTCGGCCAGTAGAGACGCTTGCTCTAGCGGCGGATCGACATCAGGCTCAGTAGTCGGGGGACAACACAAAAGAGCCCGGAAGGCGTTACCGTACTCTTGGACCACTAGCACCCCTCACTCTAGCGGGGTACCCGTTCCACTTGCTCACGATCCAGTGGGAGGCAACGCACAAAAGGTGCCTGACATGTTTATCATTGAGACCCCGGTGAGTTTCTATTGTTTTGTCTATATTTCTACAACCTAACATTCATTGTAAACCAACATTTTTGTACACATTTTTCAAAAAATCATTTCATACCAATAAAAACAAAATAATAATTTTCTACAAAATAAATACTTACATAATTTGAAACATAAATTTTTAATTAAATTATAAGTCAATAGGTAGTATCGATGAGCTAGTTTATAATAATTTTCTTTATTTTTCAGAGCAAGTCTCTCACGGATGCGTCAGGAATGTTCTCCCCGCCGTCCATCATCAAAAACATCCTCGGAGATGAGTCTACCAGTTTCCTCAGCGTGGACGATGCCCCGATCGCCGACGGCACAACGATTTGCGAAGGAGAGCAGACCGTCCTTCCCCATGCTTATCACGACGATTACACTTCGAATAAGGTACAACACAAGGAACAATCCTTTCAATCTTCCCCTTCCACGCAAAATGAAAACATCCTACCTTTGAATTTATATCCTCCGATCCGCATAAACGATAACAATACTATTTATTATACTAACCCTGTTACGGATTACCGAGATACACCTAATGATGATTCGTTCAATTCATCCGTAGATGGTAACAATACATCTATGAAGCAACACGATAGCGGAATATATAATGATAGTTATTCAGGAATCTCCGGGGATTCCCCGCCGGGTAGTTTCTCTAGGCTTAACGCTGACAGGTACAGAGCTATGGCTTCTGACAATTTGAGAATCACAAAATCTGAAACGGATTGCTTAAAAAATATAACAAACAATGCCAAATTCGGCAACAGTAACGGATCATTAGCTCCGCGTTCCACTTTAGCCGACGCTTTCGCAAAACATATCCTTAAAGTTACAAATCAAAAGCCATCTGCGACTACGATTGAAAATATTCTAGCGCAGAAGCTAATGCACAGCTCCCTTCACACTAGGTGGGACTGTGAAGATCGCGATATTGAAAACCAATGGGAACCTCGTAAGATAGATTATTCGACTGCCGACGATACGGATGAGAATGACCGATGGAATTATAATAATTGACATTGCCATATAGCTCACCTTTTTCATCTGAATATATCAGTTACAATACAATTGATCATGACTGAAATTGTCAAAATTCGTTTACATCAAGGGGTCGGCATATTTACTTCTTTTTCAAAACTCTACCATTTGAGTAGCGAGTTGTTTTAAAAAAAAAACATTTTTTTTAATATTGAAACTTTTTCTGGGTACTCCAAAAAAAATGTTTTTACGTTTTTTGTGGTACCTACTGGTTATCTAAAAAGGATAATTCTTAATATGGAAACTTAAAATGCGTAACAAATGTAATTCAGTATTATTTTATATATAGAAGCCTTATCTTCCAAATAGAGCCTAGATATTTACAATGCCACACTCCCACTGCCCAATGGCTATAACATGTGTTGGGGTAGTGTTATACGACCAGCTTAATATAACCATTCTCCATAGTGTGACCCTCTGGTCACCCACAGAGTTGACTATTTAGAACTAATTACCTTATCAAACATAGACAATTGAATCATTCAAAACACCCCCCCTTTAGAACGAAAATTCTCATTACAGTCTATTGGAGTTCACTTGAAAAGAGTTAACAATCATACTTCACAAATTTCTTGTTCAGTTTTAAAATTGAAGTAAATTGCTTGACTGATAGTATTAGGCGTGCTAAAATTGTTTGATTTAATTGTAGTTTACTTGGTAGAACTCCATTGTAATAAGGTAAGAAAATATCATAGTATTTTAGTTCTACATATGTTATTTTATATACGGTTGACAGCTATTTCAGGGTATGCCTTCACCAGAACTATTTTTAAACTTCCATTAAATCAAATTTAAAAATTAATACTATAATTTGTAATATAAATTAGGATGTTGTTGATAACAGGATATATTGTGTATCTCTTCTAAATCAGTATATATAGCCGAGTTAACGTAAGCTTAAACGTAGTTCTGATGAAAGCATACGCCAAAATGGCTATCAACCATATATAAAATAAAATAATATTTGCGAATCAAAAATATTTTCTCACCTTATGCTAAAATTTCAATTTATGTGATGCAATGAGAAATATGGCAGTGATAGTCTTCGATACGTTACTAGTGATTATTTGAACGGTATACGGATTTATCGACTTTCCTCAGTGGCGACAGATTCCTCGAACATACTTATATTAGGTACTCTAATATAATAAGGTACAATAATAATAAGGCACAATGACTTTGTATGGAGGGAGACAGTACAAACTCAATTGAATTTGAAATAAATTTCAATTAACACCTGCATCTATGGGTATGTAGCGTAATTGTAGATTTAATGATGTACTTATTATACATATATTTAGAGATTATTTTTTTAAATTATAATGACATCTGTGAAACATTAAAAAAACAGTATTGAATTCAACTATTGTCTAATACAGTTGCGACTGACTAGAGCAGACATTTTTTTTTTATTATTCCTACTGTTATCCATAGAATTTATAATTAACCCTTTGACTAGTACAGTCGTACGTGTATTTTCTCATCTATTATCTATTGCCATTCTTGCATTTTTTATACTAATACTGAATTAGTTCATTTGAGTAGTCTGGTATCAAAATCAGAACCGTTCCATACATCATGTACGGAACAGTTCTGCTTTTGATACCAGACGACTCATTTACACTTTAACTATGCGTTTTAAAATTATGAAAAAATATTTACCACTTGAAATAATAAGTTATATTTTTTCCAAATTGATTCATAAAGTTTTAATATTTTTGTGTGTAGTAAAAAAATAAATAATCAAAATATACTAAATAAACTAATTTTATTAACAATAACTCGTTAATTAAAAGGTTAATGTATCAGGAGCATTATAAATAAGCATGCTTGTACACAAGCTCTAATAAATTAATATAGGCGTCGGTCGATATCAAGCAACTGGCTCCTTGAAACTAAAATAGAATATATAATAAAACATACTAATTGGTACTAATAAATCAATTAATTACTTTTGTGTTTGGTTTACAAAAAAAAGTTTATTCTAACAGATGTCACTGTGAAAAATATTAATTGCGTTTCTTGTGGTATTTCTAACAATATTAATAACCTTAGATTTTACCTTGATGTAATATTTATAAATATCCAAAACTATATTTAGTTGCATTACCCTTTAATATGGTGTAAAATGAGACAGAGCCCCTAAAATATAATTGGCTTAGCACTGCACACATCAACAACATGTTTCTTAAATTATACAATGTGTACTCGTAAAACCATTGATTCAATTTTTATCTCACCAATGGTACAAGTTTTAAACTTTCAATATATTAAATAGAAAAGCCCTTAACCTGCTGTTAATAGTAACGGAGTAATTTTAACGGCGTTATTAACATGTCCTAATTCTACTAACTTATTCTATTTATGTGTGTAAATTATTAAGTATTACAATTATCAAGTTTTGTTATTTTATAATTTTTTCTATTGTTTTCCGATATTCTTTGATAGGTATCAGATTTATTTAAATGTTTCATTCGGCTCGCGGGGAGCGTACTATAGTCATTGTCTTCACCAAAAACTTTATTATTAATTTCAGAAATTTTAATAATGGTTTTTATTATTTATAGATTTTATACAGTTTTTTTGTTGTGAATAACGCTTGATTTTAAAATATATTCATACCATTTGTACATACGTACATAAGCTTTGTTAAGTATATCTGTTAAGATTTCTTAGATTTAAGTTATTAGTTTTCGAAGAGCTCAGAAATTCAATTTGCTCATGGTGAAATAAACATATTTTTGTATACTGTACTTGAAAATGTTAAACTAAAACTGTTTACAATAATGACGTTGAGATAAATCAATTAACTATAAAATAGATATAGCCGTACACAAAAATTTTGAATTATTTTTCTTTTTTTAATATTTTTCAGTTTATTATTTTCTTGTTTAACCTTTGAGTTTCTTTGTTTGAGGTGCATTCACATTGCAAAATTCTTCTTATTTCAACCTTTCGCTAAATACCAACAATATCTAGCGGATATTTATTGTACACTGAATTCCCTTCTTACACGATTTCGAAATAACACGGTGCACAAGAGAAAAAAAAAGAACATTCATTTAACAGTGCGTAACAGTAATTTGGAATTTCCTACATTTCATGCATGTACTAACAACTGAATATAATGAAAGCGATGTAGTACCAAAAAACGTAAACGGGTTCGTCTGTTGTCTCAGTGATGGTGAATAATTTTTGTTAGCTTTTAAATAAAATTAAGATACAATAAGCAATAATGAATTCTATTTTTTGATATCCTGATTTGATTTTTATACAAGGAAACCTATCCACCGTAAAAATTTTTTTTTAGTATATTTTTTTACACTGTATCGCATGACATATCTACAGTGTAAATGGGGAGTTCAGTGTATTATGCAAATTTGTCTGGGTCACTGTACCTATTTTCAATGTTTCGGTACTTAAGAGTTAATGACATTAAATGAATCAAATTAGACAGTGCTTACTCGACCTATTGGTTTTGCAACAATTCAAAATTTTCTGACAATTTTTTAAATATTATTGAAAATAGTTACAATGATCAACATGCTCAGGGACACAAGTCAGTCTGTAATATGACGCATAGTAGCCATTTAATGTTAAATGTAGTTGTTTTGTGACGCATTAAGATACAGCGAGGTGCATGTTTACAATTGTACTCACAGCGGTGCTGTTTCCTATGATTTAGCGATAGTTATCTATCGATCAAGTACAAATTTGCATAGTGTTGGATTGCGTAAGACTGGCATAAGGACATATACAGGAACAGTTGATGCAGCAACATTGTAAAGATTATCGAAAATTATCCAACTAGATAGGTCGAGGTTTACACTCTTTTTAATCAAAAATATAATACGATTTCGTATTCACGAAAGCCATAATTTTATTCACCCCTATATTAAATTGAAAAAGATGGCAGACTTAATGTCGAAGCTTAGTATGTATAATATAACGAAACTTCCTTGCCAAAGATTTCAATTTTAATATATCATTTTCATTTTATTTTTTTTGTTTACGAAATTTCTAACGCTATTTCAGATGTGGCAAATTTTTGTATATTTGTTTCCCTGCATTAGCATTTGTTCCTTAAAACCATAGAATGGAACTCGAAGCGGCTATTCTGGATAGCCGTGGATATTACATTTCACCATTTCAAAGTATTAATATTTTTTGCTCCAGAATTTGTATTTTTTACAAAAGCTGGAGCTTCTTCTTAGTTAGAAAAGGATGATTGATTTCGTAAGAAATTTCGTTGTATGACGCAACACTAAACAACAGTACTATTTTTTGGATTGCTGTTGACCCAAAAACTATATCGTAAACCTCTCTCTGCCACGGTTAAGCCTACAGAGGAGACCGTAACTTCTATTTGCCATATTTATAATAAATCTCCAAATAGAAATTTATTAAGAATTGTTCGTGCCCTCGCAAAAATCGATGACCAGAATTGCGGACGACTTTATCTTTTATAATCAAAGCAAATCCTTAAAACCTTGTATTCGGAGATATATTTTCCTCTTTATAAATTACTAACATGTGACATCCCTGACTGCGCGAGGGGGTATGCTTACGTGAGTACTGTTTGTCTCATTCGCTCAAAATAAAGTATAGTTTAGACTTTTGCCGCACTAGTCTACGGCTTCAGTATGCTTTGAACAATAAACAATAAAAAATATTCGGCCATCTTACTTTCAGATACTTACTACGCGGAGTAATTAAAATAGACAAAAATAATATGTAATATAATTGTTAAGATCGGTTGTGAAAACCTTATGTTGTAGCTTTTAATATATAAAAACACAATTGCTTATTTAGGTAATTGATTTTTAAAAATTTAAACTATATACACCCTATCCTATCATATTCCTTTCTGAACCCATCAATATTGACAGATTCCGGTGTTGGTAACTTATCAGGTTTTTTTTATTGTTTTGTGCGTTGAAGATAATAATATATTTTATTTATTATTTATTTGAAATCTTTATAATTCATTATTATTTATGTAGTTTTTTTCTCTCTCACTTTGTATAATAATTTATTTATTTAAACTCCCTAATTTTATTATGAGGCTCGTTTTTTTTTTGTTTTGAATTGTATAAATTATTTTCTAACATTTGGAAATACTTGAAAGTTATATTTCTGTCAATATTGTATTTTCCGCATTCGCCCATGTCCATAATAGTGTTCCAACTTTTATTGTTTTTCAAATAAATTTATTTTTTCCCTGAACTTGTGTTTTGTGTTGTTTATCCTTTCATATATATATATATTTTTTTTTAAATAATCCCATTTCTTTATATAAAACCTGTCATATTTGGAAATTATTAACAACGTCAACTAACCCAATATTGCATCTGGAGTACTAGTTTTGTTAATAATTACAATATAACACATCATAATATTATACAATTTTCTAATATCAATTTTTTTTAATCTATGTTCGCTCCCAATGTGGAGCATATGGCCTCCTTATGAAGGTATCTAAACAGAAAGTTTCTAGGAGAACTGTTTCATACTCAGTCGCTCGCTCAATTTTTCTTTTTCGAAGAGAGTAGTAGGGATAGAAGGATAAGGCTAGGACAGGACTAGTGGTTAACTAATCGTTCTCGCTATGCCCAATGTCAGTTACAAAACAAACATTCTACTTACCACATACAATCATTATCTTTAGGAAAGCATTTGAACCTTATTTTCACTGTTGCATTAACTGAAACACAATATATTTTTAGATTTGTTGTCAGAATGTAGATCTAACCTACAGTTATCTGTATTAAGACTAGGCAAATTTCTCGAGGGTTAAAATAATGTGGAACGGTTGGTATTTTAAAATAATAATTATTGAGTTAAGGAAACAAACTAAATATTATCAACATAATTAAGTGATACTTTGTATCTAATAAATTGAATTCACATTATCTATAATGGCGACCTTGTGTTTATTTCATGTCACTTTTACTTCATGCATCTGACATAATATTTACAACTGTTTTGAAAGATAATTTTCAATAATTAGAATCAACACTTATACATCCAACAATATTACACTTAATCTTTAATAATAATATGAAATTTTAATGAAGTAAGATAAGAAAACATGTGGGCTATTTACAAAGTTTATTTTGTTAATATTATCATTTAGGTTTTTTCAATTGCCATTTTAAAACCTTTAAATACAGGATATTCAATCTGATTTTTGCAAAAAACAAAACCTGAACTATAAATGAAAGCTGTACAAAAGTTCAACTGCTCACATTCAGTTAAAAAATAAATACAGTGGAATTTCGATCTGTTGATTTCAATTGATATTAATTCCCATAAAATCTACAGCCAATAGCTTAATGGGTGTGGTGGGACACATTGTGTGCTCCCACCAAGTTAAAAAATAATAGATATACACCACTTTAAACTCTCTAAACCGGCTATGATTTTTTAATTAATTTCTTTGTTTTTACATCATCTGTTTGTGTATTGGGAAATAATTCATTTATTTAAAAAAAAAAAATTATATCCCATATGAATGGGCGTCGTCTACTGTACAGTTATCAATGATGGCAATAGAAAAAAAAATATGAATTAGTTTTGGGATAAAACGATAGTTCCAGATTCCACTCTATTAACTCATATTACACCTACAAATAAGTAACACCATAACACTTCAAAAACTATTGTGGAGTAACATCAGTATTTTATGTGTTGTCTTCGTGTTGCGTGTAAAAATGCACCGGATTCTGCTTTGTTTGTCGAGTGTTGCAATGTTGTGTTGTCTCTGCAGTGGTTCCGCAAAGCTTTGGGTACGAGTCCATACCGATCGTCTGCCGTCCGCTCCATTAAATTTGGAGATACCTCGCTTAACAAATCTGACAATAATGGAAAGGTGAGTCATCTAACTAATTCTAACATAACAGTATCTTCTTACAATAATTGCTCTTGTACGAATTAAACTTATTGACGTGTGTTTTTTCTCTATATTTTACACACTTACATATTTTCGGTATACTGGTAGAAGGCGTTAAGTCAAAAAATCTTATTTTGAGATGATCGTCATTTTCAATAATAGTGAAATTTCAATATCTCCATTTATGCTCAATAACTATTACTATGTCGTTCCAACCACTTCATAAAATTCGATAATGATTATTGAATTCGATCTACACATTCAAAAGCATAAAATAATCTATAGTTTTTTTTTGTCAAAAATAGTTTTCAACGGAATTGACTCAATTTATATGATGTAAAAATACACAGAATATGGCTTAACTTGTTTTATTCAGAAGATACAGCGTGTAAAAATATATCTGTTTGCATTCATAATTCAATACAGCCGGTTTTTGACTTAACGCTTTCTGCCAGTGTGCCAAAGATATATTTACATGGGATTCTTAACCACTTAGTAGAAACTTAATATACAATATGGATGTTGTTTTATGTTTGTAAATCATTTCACCACCAATGAGAAAAATTATCTTCCTTTTTATTAAGGTCTTGAATTGAAACTGGAGAATTTTTGACTGTTATACGCAGTGGCAACATTAGTGTAATTTTTTTCTCTAATATTGTGAAGGCACATACAAAAATATATTAAGTTGTCCATTTACATTTTTTTTTTCTTTTTTGTATTTATTGCAAATTGCAAAAATACTAATACAGTGTTCATACAATAAATTTGAAGAAACATACACCTTAAATATTTTTATTTTATTATCCAATGTGATTTTGCAGTTTCATGAAAAATGGCATATGGTAGCATGCGGCGGCACTCAGGACCAGAAAGAATTAACCCAGAGGGCGTATCATTTCCTCAAAAAAACAGCCCTGAAGCCGAGATCCCTCAACTTTTGACCCGCACCTTCTTCGCTCAGCAGAACTACGAGTGCTTTGCCAATTTCAGTGCAGTGATAGGACACTAAATCAACTGTAAATAATAACATTCTCTGTTTTGCCATGCATTAATAATAAACTAAATTAAACAATTATAAGGCCCGTGACAATTAAAGTTCTACATATTTTAAAGATGGGTAATGAAAAACATTTGGTAGTGGTTTCCTAAAAAGTCTTAACTGCTGTGGTAATTCAATACTGAAACATATGAGTCTTATTATGTGATCTTTCAAATCTGGCAATAAATGTGACCTAATACAGAATTTGATTTTATTTCAGTTAAATTTTTAGTAAGTATTTCACGTATTTTGTGTTAAAAACATTGAAGTAGCAACATTAAAAGATTTGTGTGACAGTCTGTCTTACTAGTGTGACGATTTGTAGTTGTACCTGTATTGAATTATCATGGCAATTTTTTTAAACTGTGAGTGATTGTTTTCTGGCTATTCAGTAATTGATTATCTTATAATATTTATGATAAAGAACAACCAAAAACCTAATTACTTTAATTAATTACAGTTTAGAATAGTTGATAGGTATTGCGCCATATTACTATAGATTCCAAATAATTGATAACAAGATTATCTACGACAAAGACAGTCATCTTACTATTGGAGATAGTGTGTGATATATTGAATGTTTATTAACTCATCTGATTGTTTTTTAATGTAATCTTAGTCTATGTATTTATTTCATATTGTAGTACTTAAAAAAAATATCATTTCTATCCTGGTTGAAGGTGACCTGCAATTTTTTTTTTATTATTATATACAAAATATAATATTTAATTATATAATATAATCCCGATATCTGTAAATAGCTACATTGAATTATTGTACATTGGAATACATCTGTAGATAGAGAATGATAATGTGTTAGAATAGTTTTGTACCTCTAAAAAATAAAATAAAAATTTATACAGTCCTGCCCGAACAATAAATGATTACTGTTTTTTTTGACATCTAGGCCTTGTGCAATTCTTGTTTCTGTGCCAGCCTTGTAATTTTAATTTATTAAAAAATAACGATTATAAACTAATCACACTAAATGGGATGTCAAAAATGAGAACCTAATACAAAACAGCGATTTCCTATTCAACAATACTGAATATCTATTATATGGCCTATGTAATGTATTAATTCAATTCAAGCTTTATAGGATTATACAAATTGTTGTTTTTGTGATATATTAAAAAAAGAAAAATACAATACAACTGTTATCTACGAAAAAGTTTTTAGACTAATTTAATATTCTTTCAAAATTTATTATTGATAAATATTTTATTTTATAATTTAGTTTAATAGTCCTTTTAATAATAGAAAATTTTGATACATATTGCAAATATTATGTAATGAAAAAAAAGTACCCTTAAAAATGTTAGTTACCAATGTACAACAACGATAAATAAATGGTTGATTGGTTTTCTTGCAGCTATGGAGATTTTGTTTGATGATATAAAAATGCATTCTTGCATTGCATATATAATGTTATCGAATAATTATGATAATACCTGAATGACGTTGATTTTTGCCATTTAATATTTTATTTTCACACTACGTCAGATTGTGAGCGAATAAGTCGTGCAGTTATCGCACGGCGGAAAAGTGGCGTCTTTTCACAAAATCGCCAATCATTCTAAATTCTCAAATAAATAGTTTACAAGTGTATTGGTGTTTTTAAAAATATTTTTTTTATAAAGAGGAACATTGCATAACGCACAAAAGAATCTGGAGTCACTTCAAATCTTTGTGCATTTTACTTCATGTCTTAATTTAGAATTTTTGGACACTTGAAAACTCAGAAATACTCATAGCTGTAAAAGAATTACATTTACAAATCTTTTAAATCTAAGTTGTTGTATGGTAATTAAGATATTCAAAAAAAAATTAAGATCGAAAAACACATGATTTTTTTTATAATTTTGTACGAAAAATGTGTGACTGCTCTAGGCTAGTTAATTATGTTTAGATTTAATCAAAAATGTTTGCAGAATATTACTGATACTCTTGTACCTTTTTATAATGTATTTATTTTTATCAATGATGTATTAGTGAGAAGAGATTACGCTAAAGAAACATGTTAAAATTAATTTGAAGTGTTTCTTTATTATTGTGTGTTTTCGTGTGAATTTATGCAGTTTATTTATCGGGTAATATCTTTATTCAGTTCCTGTGCAATTTGTAATATTTTATAATGTTTAAACTTTATTACATCTTTTTAAATTTATTACACAGTCGTGACCAAACTTTTTTTTACGTACATAATCATTAATGATGATTTCTTGCATTTTTCAGTTCCACTAAATTGAAAACTGATTTTAATTTTCGAAATGAATTGTGGTGTGGTTGTTTTTAAATGTTTTAGCTTTGTTTAACGTTTAAATAATAATTTTCATTATTTGTATTGAAAGGTTTTGTGAAGTATCTATATATTATATAACGGTTGGAAACACTTTCAAGATTTTCCTTTTGTCTTTTTAATTTGCTCAAACAATTATATACCTTGTAAAATTTTAATCTACAAATGATACCCAAACAGTTCTGCCCAAGCAATAAACTAAAATAATCAATCAAGGGTCAAATTGTAAATGATTGTAATTCAATTTCTCTTTATAATAAATATTATAAAATTCCTGTGTTATCAAAATTAAGCTACACACGCACAGTTAGAAAATATAAACAAATTTATCGTAAAATAGCTGTATTTTATTTTAATGTACCGCATAACGAAAATTTAAATTGAATGAATAAATGTATTTATAAATAAAACACTGTTTTTATTATTCCTATTTAAGAATAAATGAATTGATACAGATTTGAGACAGTGACATCTATCGGTAGCTATTTCGACACTTAAATAGCTATGAATTCAACATTTAAGGGTAAGTCACGGTCTACAGAGACAACTATAATTAAAAGAAATTATTAAATTGCTTATTCACAAAAAATCGTTTAATTGATAGAATCTAGCTTAATAAATTTTTCAAATCACCCAGTTGTGATAAGCATTCCTTATTATCATATTGTAATAAAGTTTGTTAGTAAAAAATGAACAGGGAGTCGGTGGCGTGCTTAAGCAGAGACCTCATATTTTTTTTCATTAAGAATTCGCATCTCAACCAAAACGCAATATTTATTTTTGTCAAAAGCGTTCAAAAAATCAAATACATCAATAATTAGATTCAGTTTTTTTATTCAGCTTTTATTTCACATTCATACCTGATTAAATTTTGAAATAGTATCTGTCAAATGGAGAATTTTAGATACATATTTTGATACAGAAGATGGCTAGTGGAATGGTATTATAAATAATGCCTTAATCCTCTTGAGTTATTTTCCAAATTTCAGTTATATTATTTTTCACGAAAGGTGGAAAAAATCAATCAACAATTTTTTTCAGATATAGATGTCACTTTTTCTGAAAAAAATTGTTAGCTTGAAACACGAAATCTGAAGCTGTTCATTTACTTACTTAAGTTGAAATATGTTCACATATTTCAATGACTATGAAAGGTGGGTAAAAAACTGCAACTGTATGAGCATCAAATCCAAAATTAAGCAACTTGGAAACAGAGTTGTTGCACCATCTACTTTCCAGCGGGGTGGGGTTATTCTCATGTCTAGTAGGATCTAAACAAGTGATTTCCAAATTTTATGTTATTACGCCTTCCTTTGAAAAAAAATCAATTTAGCGCCACCCCATTCTTTATTTCATCATATTTAAGACATGTTTTAAAGGGGAAGAAACAGCTATATTCAATGTTATTTTCATATTTTGGCTATTTTGGTCAATCTGTCAAACGCAAACGATATTGTAGTCTACTCTACGGTTTCTCAACCGGGTGCTACAGCATGTTCCAAGAGGGCCATGGAAAATCTTGGAAGAGCTAAAAACAAAAAAAGGCCTCACGTCTTTTCATTTTAGGAAATCTGTAAATTCCTGGGTAAAATCTGCCAGCAAGCAAAATTTTCAAAGAATTGAAAATTATTTTGAAATCTTTCAACTTCTCACTTTGTCTCGAAAAACTTATATTCTTATGTAAAAAACGAGTATGGCGGCTACGAAAAAATATCAGACTCAAAAGGTTGGGAGACTACGGTCTACATCAGTGTTCTTCAATCTTTTTACATCTGCAACCCGGTAAAAAATGGAAAAATATTTCGCAGACCGGCATCAACCAGGTACACATATTTACATAGTCAGATCTCGACTTAAGACTTTTTGGACTAACGATATAGTAAAATTATTTTTTTTACCATCTCCGCTCCCAATGTGGAGCATATTGACTAGACTTATTTTACTAGAACTGCTTGTTACTCAGTTGCTCAACCTCTTTTTTTCCAAAGAGTAGGAATAGAAGGATAGGTCTAGGACACGACTAGTGGTTAGCTAATTACTTTCAATACGCCCCGCCCCGTTCATAGGATAGGATGGGTGGGAAGAGTATAAATTAGTAAAAAACATTTTTTTCTCCAGTTTCTTTCAAATATTTTATAAAGTAATATTTGGCCGCAGGTGAACCAAATAAATGTCATAATTGGGCGTATTCATGGCTAAATATATTTTATTTGAATCCCATCTATTGGATTTTACTTATTAATGTTTTAAATATGTTTTATTGATACATCAAATTCTGGGGCTGGTGGAGCCGAGCTCCAATTTCCCTTTCATCTGGTGTATTAGTTCTCATTCATAGGCATTACATGTGACACTGGTGGTTGATTCAGTAACCTTGAGCTGCAATTAATTGGGGTTATGCTTATCTGATCAGTTAACATTATTTTTTTTGATGTTTTTTTTTTTATAATTATTATTTTAATCTTTTGCCCTCTTTTACCTTCATTAAAAATTATGCATAATTGTTATAAGTTTCTTTAATCCAGTAATGGATTGTCCACTCTTCAATACAAAATGTTGCAGTAAACATGTTGGAATTTTTACTCACCTATTTTCAAATAGTAGGAAAACGATGTAACTCTTCTACTATCTTCTGTCAGTTTGGTGGGCCTTTTTTTCTGTTACGTGTTTCCAACTTTAGACCAATTTAAATGAAAAATATATTTTGTTAATTACGAGACGTCAATATTTTAACAGAGCTTGAAAAAACAAAGAAAATGATATGCATAATTCATTTTATGAAAAAATGTCGTTTAAATGTCAACGTATGGCCATCGATATAATGTTGTATCGACGGTTTGGGGGTATCTACATATTTTAATTGCAAGCTTTTATTTTACATAAAGCTATGTAGGCAATTTGAAAGGTGCCGCTGATGATTGTGTTCTTAATCATGTAATATTACTGGCTAAATATAGCAGTCGTGGCCGAGTGGTTAAGGCGTCTGACTCGAAATCAGATTCCCTCTGGGAGCGTAGGTTCGAATCCTACCGGCTGCGAATATTTTGCTCCTTTTCTAATCTAATTTGGCTACAAAAATATATGATACTATTTTTTTTTAACGTTGAAACACTTTACAAATTTTAATGGGCACAGTACTGAAAACTCATTTACAATACATCATGCAACCTTTGACATTTCGTTGTTCGGATGAATTTTCCAAAACATTAAATTTGTTCGTAGAAAATGTTCGTTTTGCTCGACTTCAGTAGCTCGGTAAGTTTTGACAGAATTTCAGGAATTTTGTGTTTCTAACGAAAATGTAGGTGTGAATTTAGGTAGGTTGTAGGATTTGGGAGAATTGATGTAATTCTACTCCCAAGCGATTCTTAAATTTGAATTAGTAGAAACGTTATTAATATTTTATTTAATTCGGAATAAAACTAGAAAATTAAAAGGAAACATTATACCCGCAATACATTCAATTGATTCAAGGAACCCTTTTTTACTGCGGATAGCTTATTATTTTAGTGTGTAAAAAATTTACACATTTAAAAATTTGGATTCGCGTATTGTTTCTCTGGGATCGTAGACTTTGTTCTAAATTGTTCCTTCTTTTTGCACTCTTACTACTCTTATGACAAGCAGTTATAGGGATTTTCTCTTCTTTAAAAAAATTGTGCGGCCCATTATATTTTTCGTTTTTATGAAATAGTTTATTTTTTTAAGTTGAAATTCATTTTCATAATAAAAAATATGGATAGCTAAAAATTGTATGTTGCTTACCCAACTTTTATTTTAAATTGTAATGTGGCACATATACCAAAAAGTTTTTACATGTCTGCTTTATCGTCATTGATGACAATATATTTCCCATATACCCTCAATCAAAGAGCTTCTAAATTATCATGAGAAATATTTTTAGCAATATTAATAAGGTGATTGAAGAATATGAACTACTAGTATGTACATATTACATTGTAGGTATTCTTCAATTAAAGCAGGATTCTGGACTGGAGTTGGTGCCGTGAATCATGGTGCTTTGAGTCGGAGTTGTGAAAATTGGACTCTCCTTTTTTAGTACAAAAAGTTATGCATAGTATTGTAGTAGACATTAAAAAATACGCATATAATACATATTGTATAAAATGTTACTTTTAGGGTGTTCACTGTCAATACTTGGTGGAAAGGCATTATATTAATAAAAACACAATAATCCTTTGTACTTCATTCCACTTTATTTAATATGTCAGGACCGGTTTCGCTCATTACGAGCATCGTCAACTGATTCAGTTGACGATGCTCGTAATGAGCGAAACCGGTCCTGACATATTAAATAAAGTGGAATGAAGTACAAAGGATTATTGTGTTTTTATTAATATAAAATGTTGCATATATTTTAAAAATCGGAGTCGTAGTTCAATGGTCCGACTCCACATTACTGGTTGGCATGACACAAAAACTAAGATTAATAAATGATTTGCTTAACAAACATCAACAAATTTAAGTGTACTCTTCTTTTTCCTATATAAAATTAAAGATTCTATTTTGTTTTCATAACATGTGAAATTTTCTTCGCCAATGACGTCTGGGTAACATTACAGTTAATTAAATGATTTTTAGGACTGTTTTTCCTCGTTCCGTCGACATTGAGGACAAATTTATAGGTAAATTTTATACTTTTATTTTATGTAACAATTACCTATAAACAACTTTAATAATTGATTCGCTTAAAATAATTAAAACAAAAAGTAAAATAATTTCAATATTCAGTGATTGATTAAAATTTAAAAAATACATTAATTTTATTATTGAAACAAATATCGTCTAACTGCTAATTGCAGCTCGAATCCGAGTACACAAGACGAACGGCCAAGAGACTTGGTCACATAACCACAGAAAAGTTTAATAGAAATTTATATATTTTCATCGATACTATAATATAGGATCTTTTTAATTTGTATTTTGAAGCAATTTATATAGGCTACAGAGATAGAATGCCATCACCAAGACGTATAAAACATCTTCCACTGACGCACTGCAGATGCTCGCCGCAGTACATCCATTATACCTCCATGTGCAGGTTCGTGATGCGACGAACTTGCTGCTGAGAGAGGAGGCTGTTGGCGTTAGTGACATGCTAGCGTATCTGATTCCTTGCTTGGATTCCATGGAGCGGCATCATCGCAGGGCTACTGGCAGGGGCCTCTAGATGCTCTGATAATGACTTATTCTTTGCGACCATAAAATCGGGAATGTAGATAATGAAAGTCTTGACTCCAAGTCATTGAATGAGCCATGGTTTCGTTGTCGAGCTCTATGGACTTGGCTGGTAAGTGGATAGTCCAGCATGCTAACGTGGCTCTATAAAGCAGCATACTAAACACATCCCGTGGGAGTGTCGTTTAATGTTTAATGCACGATGTGATGGAAAAGTTGTGCAACTCGATTCAATCATTCATTGGACCTATCGGTCACGCCGACTTGGTGGGAAATACTTAATAAGGAAATATACTTAATAGGGAAAAGATTTACGGCATCATACGGAGAGCGAGAAACCTCAACTAACAGAAGCTTTTCGCTTAATTTGAAGGATTGATTTCAGCGGTGGGCTGCCAATACGTTAACAAGGGGCTCGCTTAATCTCAAAGCAATTATATGCAATGATTAAATAAGCAAACGATTATTACTTAATACACTGATTATATGCAACAATACGCAGTTCCATAAGTTAATCAATGTAAATGGCTAAAAATGTACTACTGTGTATACTGGAAGCTGTCGTGGATAATATATATAAGTCAAAAATTACAGTTATGTACTAATTTGATCTGAGAATATTGTTTTCTCTTAAATTAACAAGGGGCTCGCCGGCCATGGTAAAATCTAACAAGGGGCTCGCACGAGCCCCTCCGAGCCCCCTCCAGCCCACCTCTGATTGATTTTCTTGAAATTTGAAAATATTATTGATATAAACCCTACCATAATGCTGATTTATATCATAATAAAAGGTTTGTGAAGACTTCGGGAAATATGTGGGTAATATTTGTGATTCTTTAATTAGTTTCTATAAACGTTCAATTGTGTTGTACAATGGGTGCTGAGAAAAAATCGTATAGACGAAGTAATGTGATGAATGATGACGAAATACTAAAATTAAAGTTACGGTGTGAAGTCGAAATAGTACAAGTACGAGAAATATGAATTTAAATTTAAAAATTTGTCTGGTGACCATTTCAATCAGTATATAATAAGGTTGATATTTATAACACGTTGTATGTGTCCCATATAACGCGATCTATTGAATCTAATATTGGTTGGACTTTGTAAAACGCATAGAATCCGCATAACATTACATACGCGCATCGTCACAATTATATTATTCATCACCCAAGAATTCGGCGGAGAATTTATACTAATTGCATACTAATTATGCTATAAAGTTGCATACTAGAATAAAATTTTCTTTATCGGAATCGGCGGTAACATTGTGGTTATTCATTTTAAATATTATATAACATGTAAATAAATAACTTTGCTAAACACATATAAATGTAAACCATTTAAAATTCCCATTAAAAAACCATAGCCGAGGTGCTGGAGGAGCATAGGTCATCAAAATGAAGCCAGGATTTTTTAGAAACATTCGAAATATCGAAATTTTGGGGAAAAAACTACCTTTTCCATAGGCGCCAAAAGGCCTCACTACATGCACTTAGATTTTTTGAAAATGCAATAAATATTCGGATTATTCATTATATATTATTATTACCACGTAAATTGCTGTTACCGCGTGTTATATGTGGCTTCTGTACCAATGCGGCTTCAAAATCACGTGTTCCAAGCTTTTATGAATTCGTAGCCAAAAACGTGAATGTGTGTGATCGGTTTTATGATTCTTCCGACGACGAATTCTCCGTACATGAAATCTCCGGACATTGATTCCTCCATACAAGACTCTTCTGAAATATTCTGCGTCAGGAGTTTTCTACGTACGGAAGATTCTGTATACATTTATGTAATTCGTGTTCGGAAAAATCTTGTACGAAAGAATCCGTTCACCTTATGATCGTGATCTTAAAACAGCTCGTTTCAATCTCTCTGTCAACAATTCCTGAATAAGCAGTACACTGAAGCAAACAAGAGAAATTAGAAAGGAGATTGGATTTTAAAGATTTTTCTTTCTAATTAATTTAGGACGCCACTGACGCTATACCGTCTACACAGCACACTTTTGTAGTATCATAAAGAATATTAAAAACTCATTAATTCTAATTTTATAAAATTTGAATCTTTCAAATTGTATAAACTTACACGTGTTTTGTCATTAACGACCCGTGTTTCGCCTTTCGACATCTTCAGTTCAAGTTCATCGGGTCGTTAATAAAAAACCACGTTGGAGTGTACTAGTGTATAGCATTTATTTGATTCAAGTTTAATACGAAAATTAAACCAAGCAGTTGTATAATTTAAGCGAAAATCATTCATTATTTTTCTCAACAATTGACGTCACTGTCGCTAAAGAAAAATAAGGGTTTCTCTCACCCTTAAAGTCGTTTTCTTCCCTTTTGTGGAGGTGAAATTCTGATTATTAGAGATTCGTAGACGGAATACGAAATCCAAGGAAACTATTTTAAGATTTTTTTCTCATCCTACGCATGTTAATTTTGCATAAATTTATTAGTTTATCATTAAGTCCGAAGTTTTATTTTGGGTTTTCTCTTTACAGCATTTATTTCAAGACATCGCTTATTAGTTTTGAGAAATCTTATTCGGGCTGATATAAAAACCGTGCTACAGGGAAAAGATCGTTAAATATCGTATTTTTACCCGTTTATTTTTATACTGGTAAATCCTGTTCGGTGATTGTTAAAATCAGCGTGGCGCGTACTCTGGTGTCAAATGACGAAAAACTGACGTAGATACGTACAATTTATTCAATACTGTGACGACATCCAATAATTTCGTCTGACTGAACCAAAACATATAATTAGATTACGGGCGTATGTATGTCTATTAGGGGCAAAGCTTGAAGATAAATTTGTATGAACAGAATAATAAATATTACTTACTACAACACACATCCCAAAGGCCAAAGGATACCAAAACATTTTTGAGTCGCCATCCCATATTTTTATAAAAGCCAAGTAAAACAAATAGACAAACTGTAAAAATAAAACACATTTTTATTTAAGATCGGGACCGGTTTCACTCATTACGAGCATTGTCAACTGGGTTGAGTTGAACAAAAGGAAACCGACCGCAAAATTACAGAATGGAGATATTGAGTTTCAAAGTTTTTACATCTATTTAGATTTTTTTGTAAATTTTGTGAAAGTGTTGTTAAAATTCTGTTTAAATCTTATCCATCCTTAAATCAGCACAGCGGATACTTTGCACTTGGTTCCTTTTTCATAGAAAAAATACGATGTTTATAGTATTTGCTCGCTTAGCAAAAAACGAAATATTGCAAATAAAACGGAAACTAGGCCAAATTTCAGTTTGGCCACTTTATCAAATTAAAAATTGGAATATGTTTGAATAATTCTCACTTGCAATTCAAAATACCCAAAAACGCCAGTTGGTTACTTTTTATATAACTCATAATAACCGAAACCGGTCCTGATCTAAAATAACAAAATAAGTATAAAAAAAAGATTTCTTTTTTAATACGTTAGTTCAGTTATATTACATAGGTATGTGTAATTTAATAATATATTTACATAATTAGTTATTAGGTAGTAAACCAGCGGTGGGCTGCCAATAAGTTAATAAGGGGCTCGCTCAATAACAAAGTAATTTATCAGTCATATGCAATACTTTTAAATAAGCAAACGATCGTTACTTAATACCTTAAAATATGCAACAATATGCAGTTAAACATAAACTAATCAATGTAAATTGCTAAAAATTTACTACTGTGTATTCTGGAAGCTGTCGTAAATAGTATATGTCAGAAATTGCAGTTATGTACAAGTTTGATCTGAGAATATTGTTTTCTATTGATTTAACAAGGGGCTCGCCGGCCGTGGTAAAATCTAACAAGGGGCTCGCGCGAGCCCCCTCCAGCCCACCCCTGTAGTAAACAATTGATTCCTAATTTAATTCTCCAACTATTTATAATATCATAATAAATACTTTTAAGTAATAATTTGCAAGTTTTCGTCGATTTAATTTGTCCAAGAAAATATTTTACATCTCAGCTATTACCGATGCATCGGCCAGAGACTCGCCTGGGGGCTTGACTGCCCCACCCCCATTGATAAGTATAAAAATAAAAACTACACCCGCCGTTCTATTTCCAGGGTAGGTATACTACGTCAGATCATCACGAAACGTGTGAAAAATGAAATTTTAAAATATAGGATAAAACGGGAGTGAAAAGTTTAAAAAAAATCTTTTGTATTTGTTTACTTGGATTTTTTTAACAAAGATTATTTTTAATATGTAACAAAAGCGCGAAACTGCTTTTTTTAAAGACTTTAATAAGACATATATAATAATAGTGAATTATTGGAGTCACTTTTAGAGTGTTCACTGTCAATACTTGGTGGAAAGGCATTATATTAGTAAAAACGCAATATTTCATTGTACTTCATTCCACTTTATTTAATATGTCAGGACCGGTTTCGCTCATCACGAGCATTGTCAACTGATAAGAAATATAATTTAACAATGCTATTTATACAAAAATGAAAAGTTATAAACAACAATTGGCATTGAAAAGAATTTAGCAATTACATCAAAAGTGATTTTAAAATAACACAAAATTAAAATGTTTAACACATCTAGAGATATGCACCGATTAATTAGTGACATTATATGTATTATATTTAAGAAAAAACTTTTCTTCTTTGGTTTGCTGCCCGCGTGTGCCGTACGCTTGTGCTAGGCGCAAGCAAGCTCGGCATCAACGTACCCATCTCATATATGACTGCAATGTATAATGTACTGTTGAACGTTTTGATACAACATGTCTAGTAAATAAGTAATACTTTTCTATTGTGTGGCACTTTACAAATTTAACATTGGAATAGTTGCAGTTGGCTTAAAATGGTGGGTACCGCTGGTCTAATTAGACCACACAGTGACTCCACCTATTTATTATGTCCTGATAAAGGTTTTTGTCTGTAGCAGTTAGGGATTCCAACTCGGATATCCGGATATATCCGACCCTTTTTAACTATTCGATTATATTATATTTTCCCAAATATCCGGATAATATTCGTTAAAATTTTAAATGAAAGATTTTACAAAATCGACGAAAGATGATATGAATACTGGGGTATTTACTACCTGGGAGAAACGATTACTTAGGAGTAGTGTTTTTTTTTACCTTCCCCAAACTCGGGTATTATGAAAATCTTATCTTGTTATCTTAATTCTTAAAAGTTCGACGAATCAGCTCAAAAGAAAAAAAAAACCTTTAATGCCGAAATTTCATTCATTGAAGAAATGCCGTTACAGTAATCTAATGCAGCTGCAAATTTTCAATATTTTAACATGATGGAATAGTATTGAAATGTTTATTTTCTCTATCTAAGGCATTACAAAAGTGGGAAAGGATTTATTCAGGTTCAGTTGATCATGAAACTTTGATCGTGAAACATTTTTATTTGCGTGCGAGTTATTCCTTGTTTATTAAATATGTAATACGTTAAAAAATATTTTGTTTAAAATTTTAATAATTTTGTATAAAATTTTATGAGAAAAGATAATAATTTGCAGTCAGCGTTGTGTAATAAATAAATGTGGGAAAACTATTGGATGCAAAGGATCTTCAACGACTCCTATGATAAATCATCTAAGAATTAAGATCAAATTTAAAATATGGTACATTTAATGCTCTCTTATTTTTAAAATATGAATAAATGACTTATATTACGAATGAACTCGTTTTTTATGTATTATTTTAGTACATAAATTTATATATGTAGTAATGTTTTGTTATGTTCATACTTACTGAAACTATCCGGATATCCGGATATATCCGGATAGTTTCAGTTTTACTATACGATATCCGGATAGTTGAAAATGACGAATAGTTGGAATCCCTAGTAGCAGTATTCTCAATACAGTTAACAAATTGTTGGTAAATTTATTAAGAAAACAAAGGAATTATAGGATATTGGGTAGGGTATTAATTAAAAAAATAAATTAAATTTTTATATGATTTCATTTATTTTTTTGAACAGCCCTGATCCAGCAGGTATTTTTTATACATAACAATGTTGACAGTATTTTTTTTCAATTATAATTCTCATTTGAATAATACCTTTCATTATTAACATTTTACACTATTGGAATAAATTTTACCAATATAAAAAATTCTAGCAAATACAATCAAATAGAAAACATGGCATTATTTTTATATATTGCTTTTAAATATTTGTTTACTTTAATAAATAATCCCTTACATCAGTGCTTCCCAGATTAGGGGCCGCCGTAGAACATTTTTTTTATTGAGGGCCGCGGATCATTTTTTTCAGATTTAGGGGGCCGTGCAATGAAAAAGCTTGGGAAGCACTGCCTTACATAACTATGGAATTTCAAAATTCATGAAATACATGTAATTTCCAAATTTGAAGATGTCTCAACTAAATACAATATTTCACAAATCAATTTTAAGGACATTGTTAATTGATTTCTTTTACTAAACTTATACATTCCTAAAAAATCTTTATGAGACAATTTGATATCAATACAGATAGAGATTGATATTAAGTTTCATCCTTGAATGGCAAAATTGTCCAGAGAGGCACATATCCATTTTTCAATATTAAAAATAATATTTGAGCATGATAAAACTGAAATTTGATTATGTTATCAGCAGAAAATCTCATTTTTCAACTTTCACAATGGAAGCAAGACAGGGTTTCAAGAAAACCAAAAAAGATTCTCTAGTGCCCAAATATCTTTATAAAAAAAACCCAATCACTGATTTACAAAATTTGACAGTTATAAAGAGGGAAGTAAAAAAAAAACTGATTATACATCAGCAGACAAAAGATTTATTTCAGTGTTATAAAACACTCCTTATAATTTTCAAAGAAATTTACAAGATTTCTCCAAAAATGTTCATACAATTATTGAGCAAATGCTACAGGGGGACAACCGTCATGAGCATTCTTTGCTAAATGACTCCCCTGAACACATTTCTCATTTTTGTTTCATTTACACAAAACACATTCTGTTTGGGTAAAACGGTCCCAAATCGGCGTAGCGGTTCTAAAACCGTCACCTCAGAATAAAAATATAAATGATGTTTCTCCACAATTTTAGCTTAAACCAGCATATTAGCCGGATCGATTATCATATTACGTAATTCAATACAATATTTCAATATATGAGAAAATTCAAAATCCACTAGGTAACTGAATGTTCTATTCATGGTTCTGGAAGTCTGATGATCTGACATGGGAGCACTCCCCATGATTGTTCGCAGTAATCCACGAGCTGCTTGTCGTGTGGTGAGAGATGGTCAGTATTTGAGTTTGGGCATTGGTCGGTAAATGGATCGGTGTATGGTTGATGAACGAGGATGCAACTGAAGTCGCGGCTGTTATAATTTGGCATCATTTTATGTAATTTTTCAGCTGAATCAACCTGTAGGCAAAAGAAAAACATTTCATTAGCAATTGAACATTAATATTTGATTACTATCGCTTAGTAAAGTCTGGGCAATTAACTTCATATATTAAGCTGTTTCAGCATTGATAAACACTGCTATCAGAAATAGTATATACAAATCTATTTAACTTTGGCTTGGAATTAAATAAACATTCGGTTAGATGATTTGCACTTATAGTGTAGCTCCCCATAGAACTCTGCTTGGCTACAATATTTTATTTTTGAAATATATGCATGGATGGTTGTGATAACAAATTTAAAATATAAAAAATATACATTAAATATGTATTTTGTTATATTTTCAACAAATAAAAAATAAAGTTCACTGGTATCAGTGAAAACCATCCAATCCACAAGTTCAATTATTTTTAACCCTTTATCTTTCAGCACACTCGTGCACTCATGTACGATAATGGACAAAATATGTAAATAATAATAAATTACAAATTGAGATACACGCCTTTCTGTGTAAGAACACATAATATTTATTTAAGAAATTAAACAAATATGATTGTACTGTAGTAATATATAATCAGAACAATACGTATCCTTCCAAGAAATCTATTACTTTTTCTTTATCTACAATTTATTTAGCAGAATTCTGCAAAAAATGATTGTTATTGATTATACTTAATTAAATAATTTAAGATAAGATTCAACATCCAAAGGAATTTAAAAAAAATAAACATTGAGGGCAAAGGTATTAAGGTAAAAGGCTTAAGGCAGCGATTTCCAACCTGGGAGGCATGGGCTATTGCTAAGGGAGGCGCGAGCAATTTAAATTATTTATTTTTCCTTTAAAACATGTCATTATTACTATATGAAATAAAGAATGGGGAGGCGCGAGGATTTTTTTTCTTCAAAGGGAGGCGCAGTAACATAAAGGTTGGAAACCACTGGCTTAAGGTATAGTTTTGATTAAAAAAATATGTAGTGAAATTGAATCATGACATACCTTGACAATATAAATGTCATTCTCTAAGCAGAAAGCCTCGAGTAAGACTTCGTGTATGTGATGAGCAGAGTCGGCATGACTAGGAGGCGCCAGCAGACAGAACAAAGCTGGATCGCATGATCCCGCTGAAAGCCTTTGAATAGCAGGAAGCAAACCAACTGTTAGGCGTTTCTCCAAGTGAGCCCTACGAAGGACGGCTTTAACGATTGAACCAACTCCAGCACTGTAAAAAAAAAAAGAAAATAACATGATTTATTTGTCTTCGGGTATAAAAAAATATATAAGAAAGGTGTTTGAGAAAGTACAAAAAATCTCCCCGGCGGGGAATCGAACCCCGGTCTCCCGCGTGACAGGCGGGGATACTTACCACTATACTACCGAGGAATGCATATTGATGAGAAACTAACTGTATTTGAGATTGAATGCCTAAGAAATCCATTAGTATTGATAAACTAGATTCAAAAATTATTGTGCAATATAAATAAATATTATGAAAGACTGTTGGATTGAAGACTTTTAGATATTCCGGTCTCATTTGAACTATTGCATTAATACAAGAATTATTATTAAGGAAATACGAGCGTTAATTACTAACCGATAACAAATTAGCAATAATTATTGTTTTAAATAAGGTCAAAAGCAGCTTGTATGCTTTGGTTACGGCACAGAACGACTATTTAAAACGATGATCTTGGAAACTATGACATCTTTATTATTTACAGTCAGCAATTAAAATGTAATGTAATTCAAATCGATATCTTACTACAAAAGTGCACGCTTTCTTTATAAAGAAATGGTTTGTCCCTTCGGCTTTGGGAAAGCCCATTTTCCTCATCATGTATCTACCTGTATTGTACGACAGTTCTCCCATTAAGAAATTATAAATGTTCTTAGTATTTATAACAAATAATTTATAGATAGAGATTTTATCGAAAGACGAGAATATTATAACGAATGGATATTGAATTTATAATAATTAAAGCCTCACAGTTGACAATATTAATTATCGGAGGGGTTATAGTAAAATAATTTCTACTAACCATTTGCCAAGAGCATTGCTGAATGTCTCCCGAGCGTTCATCATTGTAATTTGGTCTTCTAAACACATTTTGCAGATTTCTTTGCACACTTTTTCACAGAAATTAATTGAAAAGCACTCTTTGCTATCTTCCGCAGGAATTTTCACAGATTTCTCCACGCTCGAGCACTTGAGTAAATTCAAATTACTAATTATGGTGCAATAAAACACAACTTTATCTTCACAATATCACAGCACAGTAATATCCACAATAATCCTGGTTTGGTTTTCACAAATATTATTTCACTTGCAAGTCAGTAAATTTCAAATCTATGACAATACTAAGTAGGTAAGTCAAATCAAAATATTGTCGAAATCGAAATAAAATTTCAGTTCAAGTGAGCGTCCTCAACTCAGCTTTGCAAGTACAAGAATGATCAATTCGCGCCAAGCAATGAATTATATAGACTCGATACGCGCATGCGCTCTGTGTTTCCCCACATAAAATGGGCGTTCCGACAAGTTCACGCTATGGTCACACTATTAGAGTAGAAACAGTGCTATAAACAATATTTTAAGGAAAGAAACATCTAATATTTTATTAATAATTTACAATATTTACATGATTCATGGCTGTCCTACTCCTAAATATGTTTCTCATATTTGTAATGTAAGTGTTTATTTGGGTGTTAACAAACTTTTGGGTAGATAACTGAGTAGGAAAACGTCGGTCCGTGGACTTATATCAGACCACTGGCTGGAGATCTGGAGTTGATCTGCAGTCAAAGAATTAAATTTAATGTATGTATGTACCTAAATATTTAAAACGAATCTTCATTAGTGTCTAAAGCAGGCATGGGAAACCTGCGGCCTTTTGGCTATCCTGGTGCGGCCTTCTGGCCAATTCTGAAATTCTGCACATTTTGGATTTGAAAATACTTGAAAGACCTAAAAAAAAAAGTCCCACGCTGCTTATTTGGGCAAATCCATAAATTCTTGGGATTTTTTTATGTCAAAATCCATGAAAGACCTAAAAAAAAGGTCCTAAGCTGATAATTTTGAGAAATCCGCAAATTTCTGGGCTTTAGAAATTGGTATAATTTTTTTTGCGTCAAAAGATTCTCTATTCAATGTTTACTGCGGCCTTATGTCGAATCAGAAAAATGAATGCGGCCTTTAAAGAAGAAACGGTTCCCCAACCCTGGTCTAAAGGTATGAAATGGCAGCTGAAGCGCGTTACTAGAATATTTTGAAAATATATTCTGGACAATATATACTCTGCAAACGTTCAGTTGCACTGGCGTAGACCATTGTGCTACATATCCAATAAAATATAAAAATATTTTAACCTTTCTCACGGCATCGAAGAATCTCAAAAAAGGTTAGTTAAAAGTACATAATTTTCTACTGATGTGATTGAAACTCAGCGCGTCACACTGTGGGTATACAATGCAGAGGGAATTTCCAAGAACGCAAGAAATCGTACAATTTTGTTATAAGCGCCATTCTGTGAATCACCAGAGTCGTCTGACCGATTTCTTTGAGGCAGTGTGTGTGTCAAGGCGAGTAAAGTGGAATTTTCACCAATACTCTCACGGATAACAGGGCAACGTTCCTCCCAAGAAACCTTATACAAATTAAACCATTTCTGATTATTATTGTATACGTTCATGGTTTCATACATAACTGTATTAATCTACGTAGAATAATATAAGAAGTATAATATAGATAAATTTGATTTGTCATTGAATGCTTATCAATGAATTCATGCTTATTTTATATTGATATTATAAATTGATTTAGTAAACGTTTCATTTAAAATCGTTATTTATTTCCTTATACGGTAAAATTTAGCTTATGTGTTTTGTAGCATATTTTGGGTTTGTGTGTATGACTCTTTTTATTAGAAAAACATAGTTTAGCATCTTTGTGTAAACCTATTATCTAAAATTATGATTAAATGATTTATAAAACATAAATAAAATCATAATAACTTGATACCTATATATAACTCATGAGACTTACCAAAAGGGTAAAATGTTTAAATCTACACCAATTTACATATGAGATTTTTAATTATTTGATAGTTATTTCGGCATAAATTATTGTATAGTACTAGTATTATTTTACATATTTTACAAGTTTTGAAAAGATGATAGAAAATTAATGTCGATCAGTTTGGGTGTAGTTTTAAGCTGATAATAGTTAATCATATTAAATTAATTTGACAGAGGTAGGCTAGCGAGGGCTCAGAGGGGCTCGTGCGAGCCCCTTGCTAAATTTTACTACGGCCGGCGAGCACCGTGTCAATTAAAGAGAAAACAGTGTTCTCAGATCAAATTAGTATAAAACTGCAATTTCTGACTTATATATTATCTATGACAGCTTCAGTATTATCATCAACATTGATAAGTTTATTGTAAATTGCATTTTGCTACATATTGTAAGTGTATTAAGTAACAATCAATTGCTTATTAAGTATTGCTTATAATTGCATAAGAGTGATAAAAAAATCACTCCTTCCCCGGAACTCTGAGAATTGCTTTGAGATTAAGCAAGTCTCTTGTTGATATATTGGCAGCCCACCGCTGTTAATTTATTGAAGTATATTGTACCTATCTTAATAGATATAAAAAAAATAAAAGGCTGTAATGTAAAGGTATTACATAACGTTTAAAGGATAGGTAGTCCGTAATCAAATCATTATATTCCTGACGTATGGCTTATTTAAAACATTATTTATGGTATGTAGGTATGTAGGTTCATGAATACATAATACTAATATTTTTAGACAATTCGATGACTGTCAAGTGTAAAGAATAGTCCCGATATCCAAAAAATAAATTAAAACATCAAAGCAAATTATACTATTCAACAAAACATTGCTGATAATTATTCATCGCACCACAATTTGCCCGAGAATGTAATACCTATGTGGGAATTTTTGTGGTGCAATAACATTGCATAAATTATGGTTGTCTATTTTTGTGTGCTGTGACTAGACTTGAAAATATTTGACGAAATAATAACATCAAAATGTTGCGCAATCCTAGATGACCGTACAATGCTCATTAAAAAACTCGTTCAAATTACATTAATATTCATCATTTACCTAGGTTCCGTCAAATGGTTGTGTGTTATTATTATAAATAAAGCTTGTATTTATGTGAAATTATTTCAAATATGGGCATTTATGTTGTCAAAATTCTTTAATAGTTTAATTAACAGCTCGTAATGATGATACTTTTAAGAATGTATTACTTTGTCCCATAAAAGTGCAAAATGGCAACCCTGCGCAATATGGCAAGGTAGAATTAATGAAAGCTGGTGAAAGATTACCTAAATTCCTTTCCTTAATGGCTAAAAGGTATGTAAGAATGTAAGTTCATACTTTAAATTGTGTAATAATAATATACCTGCGGTATCTTGTAATGTAGGTAGATAGCTATCTATATATTATTTTTCAACACTTTTTTGTAGGTCGCCACAGGCAACAAAGTGGACTTGTTTGCTTATGAAATCGTGTAGGAAATTCCCACTGCACAAATTATTTTATACCTGGAACCTTTTGCGATGTGGAAAGATTGTTTTTATTATAATTCTTCACGGGATTTACTACCGTCAAGATTACCGTAAGAAATGTGACGCACGCAAACAAAAAAAACAAATATGGAACACAGAAATGTCAAATTATTACGCATTCATTGGTCCAGCTGCCTCATCCGCCATCTATTATTGATATTTGTAATTATAAATAGACAGCCGTGACCTTGGGCTCGCTATAAGACACGCAATTATTTTCTAATTGAATCAAAATAAACTAAAACGACCCTTGTTGGATGCGCATACAAATCACAACTAGTATTTTATTCGATAATATTATTAAGATAAACATAATCTAAAAATACCATATTATACGTTTGACTATTTAACAGTATTTCGTATATTCAAATGCTTTTCACAATTTCCTCGGAAACGATATTGATCTGGTTTTTTAAGGCATTTACTGTATTATTGTTTAAACCTTTCCTAGGTCTGGGGTCAAATTATCATTCTGTCTCCGAGTCAAGGGCCGAACCAAATTATTCAACATAATTAAGTAATATTAAATTAAATAAAATACGTTGTTACTTTTTATATATTTTTTTATTTATATAATGAACGACATAATATTAATATTATATACTGATTACAAAATTTAGTGTGAAGATTGGCATTGAACTTGAATTACGAGACTACCAATATTGGCTCCCTGGAACTATTAATTTCTTTCTCTATTATTTCGCCGAGATGAATAAGGGACGGACAAAATGGCTCGACGGGCCGGTGGTTGCCCATATATGGTTTAAATAGTATTCTTAAATACGAATCGACAAATCATCTAATTAAATACGTCAAAATAAAACAAGTATTTCATTCCACAATACATATATTGGCTATTTCGGCTTTACTTCATCGTCAGAACTATCGACAGTTGTTCTCACAATGGCATTAAGCCGACATACCCATCAACTAACCGATATATTTTTTTGTAAAACTAAATACGTTTTTATTTTGACATAATAAATTGGAATTCTACCAAGTATGTATATGCAAATTCGCTCAATCATCTTATTGATAACGATATAATCGGCATTGGTGATTTTAACACATTACACGTATTACAGGTTTTATAGCAGAGGGAGGTCTGGTCATTAGCTAAATAATGGATATGTTGACCCGATTACAGTATTTAGCCCAGGGTTTCCCAAGCCAGGCTTCCTAAACGGAACCTGAACATGTGTTCCATGAACACCAACATAGCTCGAAAACAACTCTTTTGCAATATTCTCCAAAAACCAGTAGGCTTAAGCGCAAGCGAATATGAAAATATAATTGATTTAATCAGTGATTCTTGTTTGAATTCAAAATTCAAAAATCCGCCATTGAAGGACTTCTGGACGAGAATGTCAGAAGAATCTGTCAATGTGTCAAAACAAGTTATAGTTGTTTTACTTCCGCTTTCACCGATTTCACCGATTTTTTTTTATTTTGCGACAATAAAGTCAAAGTGCAGGAAGAGGCTTGACCACCAGATATAATAATTCATTTAACCAGTTAAGTCAATCAAGAAGATTGACGATACGAGGACCCAAAATCATCAAAGCCATGAAGATTTTTATTTACTCATATCTGTATATGATATGTTTAAAAAATAATTACTAAATAAAAAGTGTGTTTTAATAGCGTATTTTATTTTAATTTTATATTTTTTTAACCACGTCTGCTCCAAACGGGGAGCATATGGACTCTAATGGAGTTTATCTCAACATAAGTATTTTTACGAGAGTTGATTGTTAGTCAGTTGCCTAACCTCTCTTTTTTCAAAGACAGTAGTGGTAGAAGGATAGGATTAATGATTAGCTAATCGCTCTCACTACGCTAGTTTTTTTTTTGATAGGGTGGGTGGGTGGTAAAGAATTCAAGACATCACATACATCCATGCTTTTTGACAAAAATCCATACATCAATTTATAAAAACTGTCCGGATTGGGACTCGCACCTGTGATCACCGTAATCGAACCCAACAACGTTGACCACTCGACCACGCAGCCGGCATGATTTATGCAATCTAAAAAAGTGTTTTGTTAAAATTTCCAGACCCGCAAAATTTTCCATTACAAAAAAAGTTAAGTAAGCCCTGATCTAACCGATAGTTGATAAAGAAATAATTAATGAATAAAAGAAATGATACAAAGGGTGATTGAATAAAATTTTGATTGTGGATTCAAAATATTATGAAAATAAATGCCCAGTAAAGTCCATAGTATTAAAGTACAAAATTATATTCATTATATTAGTAAGCAAGTCTATGCATGTGTGTATAATGTATAATTTTCAGATCGCATTAAAGTCTAGACTCAAATCAACCAATGTATCTCAAAATAAATTGAGCAATCGATGATATCTCGTAGCTTATTTCCAGGGGTGGATTCGGAACCCTTCGTTAAATTAATAAAATAAAAACATTATTGTCATATAAAATCTGTACCTAACGGCATTTTTTGACATAATATAGGTATATTATATACGAAGGCTTAAGTAATTGTTTCAAACATGGAATTGGAGCAAAAATAACTGTACTGTCCCTATTTCTACATCAACATTGAAATTTTCACTCTTGCAGTCTGAGATAGCCAAGTAAATGTTTTGGTAATTAATTTTAATTATTTTACTGTATATTGCATACTGCAACATAATATATGTAAATTTGGTAATATTTGATGACTATGATGATTTTACCTCCCCCTTCCAATCCATAAATAACGGGACGCAGAGAGAACGATTAGTTAACCGCTTCTGCTGTCCTGGCTCTATCTTTCTTTCCCTATTACTCTCTTCGAATAAAAGAGGTCGAGTAACTAAATAACGAACAGTTCTCGTTCTGTTGAGACAACTCCATTAAGACACCATATGATTCACGTTGGGAGCGGATACGGATAAGAATAAAAAAAATCCTAAGAGTGATAAAAAGTATCGCACCTTCCCTAAAACCTCGAATCGCTCTGAGATAAAACATGCACCTTGTTAACGTATTGGCAGCCCACCGCTCTGTATTGCGTCTTTCTAATATAATCTAGGTGTATTCGAAAAAACATATCGAGAGCCCCATGGCAACACAATATAATCTGAAATGCCCAATGTCCGAAAATCTAAAATAATACTTTTCGTTTTATATCAATACCTGTGTAGGTTTGTAATTCTGAAAAACGTAGGTAAGCATCATTATAAAAAGTGATTAATATTCTAATGAAAAAATGATTAAATAAATACTTCAAATAAACATAACTGTAGTACCGAATAAACAAACTATTTTGATTTCGTATGACAGATAATATGAATAAGCATTTCTTTGGTAATCTTAAAAAGTCTTGTCACGTCGTATAAACTCTACCAAAAATGACTCACATTTTTCTTTAATAAACATAATAATATTTTATGTAACCAATATTGAGAATTTCATTGTTGCTTTTATTTAAAAAAAAAAAATGGCTGTGTAAGCCCAGAGTATTGACTTGTGTTTTTACCGATGATATTTCTTAGTAAGTACGGTAAGATAGCAATATTTAATCGATTTTTATCATTATCATTTATGATCAAATTATAAAGAAGGTCGTTTATTATCATCGGCTCAAGGACAATTTTTTATTTATTAACTGCATTTTTTTTCAATTTCACAGAACTATTAATTTGCATATTTTTATCATTAGCATTTTATTATAAGCTATAATACAGCGTTTTTGAAGTGGCGTTCCAAATAAAATAAGATTAGATTCAACAAATGTATTTAAGACGATTTCCTTAAACGCAAAAATTTACTCTATAAAACCTTTGAAATAAATTTTAATTCAGTTTCAGTAATTTGAAAAAGAGGGCCAATAGGGTGTAATATTGGTGTACATGACATATTCTGATGATGTGTGTGGCGTCGAAACACACTACCAATATTTTTGGGGAAAAGGGCTGGTAGAATGCTTTACAAATTGATATCTAAAAATCTAATATGTTATAAATACAAAAGCAATTTTTTTGAAAGACATATTGCCGATTAATTTACGTGATTTCATTAACAAATCTAATTTAGATTAATTGCCTTATTAATTATTAAAATTTATAACTGGTTGAAATATATCCGTTATAATTAATTTAGTGTCGTAATATATTTACGGTAGAATACCATAATTATATTATATCTATGGCAGAACGTCAATAATATTATACCCTTCCTAACTCGCTGTTAGTTTTGTAATGACATTCTTGTTCAGGGGTAGCGAACCTTTTTCGCAAGTGGTTCAAATTTGATTTAAAAATAAAATAAAAAAATCATCTCGCGGGTCACATATATTGAATAATTAAGGCTTTAAATAAAAACAATCATTTCTAATAGTTTAAGTGGGTTAGATAATTTCTCACGTGGGTCATTTTGTGACCCGCGGGTCCCTTGTTCGCCATCCCTGTTCTAGTGAATCAACTTACTAATATCACAATAAGGATTGGTATAACTCGTAATTATAAAACGAACATTAAGAAAACCATCTATTATTTATAACAAATGTTTTTACATAATAAACTACACGCGTCATCAACAATTAGAGCTTGTTTATTCATTAAGAATTTTTAATAAATAATAAAATCCATTCGTAATTGTTTTGGAACTGGTTTTAAATAACTCTTCAAAAGATCATATAACAAAGTAATTACTTTGTTGTTGATAAATAATTATAAAATGTCACCTGTAGGCAATTTAATTGTGATAACATTTTCTGTTAGATGACCATCATCGTGACATGCAGTTTTAAAAAACTATGCAGTTTCTTCAGATATTTAATATTGAACATTATAGCCCTAGAGATGCATGCAGGATCGCTCCGTTGTTGCCTTAGGCACCAGGTTTGGTTGGGTCATAGCTCACAACGTCTTCGGCTTCAGGTTGTTAATTTTATACATGACAACGTAACATTATATAAATCATGCAGAACTGATTTCCTATTGTGTCTTAAATTTAAAGTTTTTAACCAATGAACCTTAAATACATGACAGACCAAGAACCGTAAAGTAGCATGACATGACACTGACAGGCGAAAATGAAAAAGAAACCATAAACCAAAGACCAAAGAATATACGGAAGAGTGCAATTAAGAAAGAATAATTAATATTCACCATAATGGCAATAGGTGAGAGATGCAGGAGTTAGGAGTCAGGACAGATGAAATTCAATGAAAATATGTAGCACACAAGTTGGTTGTTGAGTACTTCACCACCATACTTTATGTGTATGCAGCCTCAGTTTCAAGGCCACCTTCCATAACCCAATACGACCAAGAAAAGAAACGAATTTACTAATCATATTATTAGCCCGATACAGAGCTGCACGGGACCTATCTGTTAACCATGCACAATATGTGCTAAAAAAATAAAGATAGAATGAACGGAAATATGTAACATTAAACTACCACGGTGTGATGAATATAACGAGTGTGGTAATATACCAGTTGCTATAACTGAATTTTCAGCATACTCAAATAATGAAGAAATCGAATTATAAAGATGACTATTTGTTGGTTAATCATACTAAGTTCCCCATACTCATTTCATATGGTAGAAACTGCTAAAAATGCTATATATTATGAAGAATATTCCGTTGGAACAATCGATACGTAAAAAAGTAGTTGTGAGGGTTTGAATGTAGTTTCATCGTTACCACTCGGCCATGGCCAATATAAAATACCTAGCGTGTGGTAGATTCTGTTATCATTGTTTCTATGTATCCCTGTAAAACATTTCTGACAAAGCACGGCTTAAAATTAATAATTCATTGTAAATAACATTATGTAAGATCCAAAGCGGATTCGTTGCCGGAACAGGCTTAGGGAATATTGTGGACAAGTAGTCTCATAAGTTTCGTTATTCTTATTACCCATACTTTGCTGCCGCAGATTTTTTGAAGTATTAAATAATGCAATGAGAATTGCCTGGATACTGTAGATCCGCCATTACAATTTATTCCGAGAATATTGACTTTCATTCAATACTTTCGTTATGCAATAAATTTATTCAGAAATCAACTTCATTGACGTCGGTGTCGTTATGCCAAAATAAGTGTAGATGTATTTATTTGGACTCGATTTTTATCCTTCACGATCGATATGCTAAGCTGTTGTTAAGCACAGTTACTTGTTAATTTAAGAGAAAACAATATTCTCAGATCAAATTAGTATAAAATTGTAATTTTTGACTTATATATTATCTACGACAGCTTCAGTATACACAGTAGGATATTTTTAGCCATTTACATTGCTAAGTTTACGGCAAATTTCATATTGTTACATATTATAAGTGTATTAAGTAAAAATCGATTGCTTATTTTATATTGCATATGAGTGATAAAAAAGCACTTCTTCCCCAAAACAACGAGAATTGCTTTGAGATTAAGCGAGCCCCCTGTTAACGTATTGGCAGCCCACCGTAGGGTGTTGGTAAAAAAAAAAATAAAAAAAAAATAAGCGAGTTATCAATCTGTGAAATCCTACAGATGCAAGTGAAAAAAAACGGCCAAAACACGTTTTGTCACGTAATACTAAGCCGATACGTGACTAAAATCATTGTACATATTATTAATTAACTTGAATATGGACTTTTTCTTTTCCATTGAATACATTGCTGATGAAAATCTCATTTTCTTACGGATAAAAACATAACACGAGTATAAAAATTGTTTATCAGTCGCAAGACAAAATATCATTAGAAAAACAAAATACTCACAATTTTCATGTTATAGTATCTATACCAATTAATCTTTTCACTATTTTGTTTTGAATGGTTTTTCATTTGAAAAGTAACGTGACACATTTTATCTTTTTACACACAATTCCCCATTCTACATCGACATCAAAACAATTCGATAATAATGGTCAAGGTGCAAAGTTCACAATATTGATAAAATATAATAACTACCCATAAAATTCACCGAACGGTCGCCACTAACAATTCTGATTAACCCCTGCCCCCAGCGTTTAGTAAGTAATAGGGTGGGTTGATAATAATTTTTTCGTTCGTCGAATCAAACCTTCGTGGAAAAAAATGGTCCTTCAGAAAACGTAATCGGATACTTTAATAAACTAAAATATTTATGCATTAGTATTAATCTTAATCAAATTGAATATGATCTTTGATAAGCCTATTGTTAATTATATCTTTATTCCCCATATGAACAATTGATTTAGGGTGAGGGCAATGATTTTGTCCATATAATCACAATATATATATATATATATATATATATTTTGTAGATTGGTTATCACATATCTCTTCTAAAGAAGTTACTTGTCGCACGTAGTCTTCTGATTCCACGTGTCCCAAAAACTGTCAGTAAAACTATCCAGCGGTGGGCTGCTAATATGTTAACAAGGGGCTCGGTAAATCTCAGCAATGCCTTTACACCATGGATGATACATATCCCGTGGCCCGCGGGCCGCATGCGGCCCTTTGGTTTTTTTTTGTGGCCATTGACATAATAAAATACACCAGTCCTTTTTTACACGATTGTTTTTGCACGATTTCACTTTAAAACGACTTTTTTTAGATGACGCCGTTCCTTTTATTTACACGATTTACTTATTACGCGATTTTTTAATAATAATAAATATAATAACCAAATAAACATAATTTAATTATGAGGGTCTAAACGCTAAGATTGTATTCTCTTATCAGTTAATAATGCTCATCATGAGCGAAATCGGTGAAAAGGTGCAATCAGTGATATTGATAATTTTATTTTTTTAAATATAATGCCTTTCCACCAAGTATTGACAGCGACACCATAAAGGTGATTATATTTCGCAACCGACAGTGACAGCAGCGAATAACTTTAAAAGTTAATATGGTTATGCATGAATACATAGGTATCTGTTTTTCATGGTACGCTTATATCATATAAAGAAAGTAATTGTTATTAAGTAAAAAAAAAAAAATTTTGCGCGAATTCGAAGGGAAAATTTAAGTTTTTCATACAGATTTTTTACGCGATTTTTATGATTTTCGGAACCAACTTATCAAATAATATGAAAATTAGGTTTATTTTACGCGATTTTATATACGCGTCGATTTCTGCAAAGAAAGTATCGCGTAAAAAGGGATCGGATGTATGTGAATAGGTGGTACACCGAATCCTCTTTTGCAAATTCACGTTCGAAATAACACGACCGAATGTAATGGAAAATAACCCCTTAAAGTTGATTTTAGTCATCATTAATCATGTCACATGCTTGTTTGAACGTTTGCTTCTTTTCTCGTAATTATATTATTCACAATCCTTAAACTTCGTATCAGATTTTATTATTTTAAATGAAATTTTTTGATGTTTTTATGTTATCCGAAAAACAGGGCCTCCAAATTTTGTTGCGCCTGGGGCCTCTCACGTGCTTAATCCACCACTGATTAGAGAATAAATCACAGAAGTCCGTTTTTTTAACTTTTGCTGTTAAATATGTAGAAATGTAAATTGTATTGTTATTAAGATTTCAAATTCGTAGACATTGAGACTAGTTCAAAAAATATTTTTTCTCTTACGACACTAACGTCCCGTGGACGACACGTGCCCAAAATGCTTTACGTAAAAAACAGCACGGTGAAGTACAAAAATTATAAAACAGTGACCTCGGCATTTTTATTATAGAATTCTACACAATTCCTCTTCAGCTGATGTTCCACAGAGTGACAAGGATTATTTATTATTTAGTTAGTTTCTAAAATACACTTATTTAAATTACTGCTGCATAACACTCAGTGTACTCTTCATAATACGTGTTAGAGCATGAACCACAAAGGTCCATTCATTTATTAATTCATAATAAAATAGTATTTTTATTTTTACTGTTGCAAAAATAAAATAATTAATTCCAAATTCCGTTTATAGGCCTTCGTTTCTATAGTTGATTTGTAAGTAATGAATTTTCGAAAATTCAGCCCACCATAAAATTGCTTTCTTGAACATAAGTATAAGTGTGACTGCTTTGGTTCGGTAACCGGATGAAACAGAACATGAAATAACAGAACACGAAAAAACAGAACATCCTAAAACAGAACATGAAAAAACAGAACATCCTAAAACAGAACATGCAAAAAGAGAACGTGACAAAACAGAACAATGAAAAAACAGAACAAATTGATAATTCAGAACAAGTTTGCGAACTCTATGGCATTGCAAGTCTGACAATAAATAACATAACGTCTGACAGTATGGTATCTTTAGAAAACTCTAGTATTGATATGTTTTACAATCAATTATTAATCTCTACATCGTATTAGATCCAAAAAATGATTTTACATTTTTTGTGAAGGTTTGATAATCGCGTTAAAATCACACAAAAAACGGTGTCACGAAAAAATATTTCATATTTCGAATAATTTTTCAGTGTTCTTCATGTGTGATTTAAACGCGATTATCAAGCCCTCAAACAAATATTTTAAATCGTGGCGTTTTTTTAGGTTAATTTGTGAAATTTTTCGCCGTAATAATCCATGACTAGCTTTAACACACAATTATCCATAACAATAATACTTTCAAACTGAAATTAATAGATATTTGAAGATTATAAAAAGTTAAATGATAAATTAAAGCGGACTTTAATTATTATCCCGATTGACCGTTTTTGTAGAATATTTTTTTTTGGTTCAAATAGTTTTACATCGCATTTAGTTATATAAATAAATAAGTTTTTTGAAAATTAAACATTTTTTTGGTATTATTTGATAATTTCCAGCAATATCGGTTTCCCGCATTATTCGTTCATTTATTACGGTCCCTTGAAAAACGTAGAATCGAGGTTCCGCTGTATACAAATAAGAATATCAAATACAATTAAATCCTAAACAAACGAGCGAACTGTCAATGTAGCTTGACCATAAGCAATAAATAAACAACAATTCACCAAAATTCTTACTAATATTTAATATTTGTTCTCATTTATCTATGTTCTGTTTTGACATGTTCTGTTTTTACGTGTTCTGTTTTTTCATGTTCTGTTTATGCAAGTTCCCTATTCTGTTTTGTCATAGTTCTGCTTTTTCTTGTTCTGTTTTTTCGTGTTCTGTTTTTTCATGTTCTGTTTTTTCATGTTCTGTTCTTTCATGTTCTGTTCTTTCATGGAACCCTTTGGTTCATCCTTTTGCTTACAAATATATTTTGGCAGTTCCAAGAATTAGGCTATAATAAAACTAAAAGAAATATAAGAAACCTTTTCTTGAAAAAACTAGCAGAATTATTACGGTAAAGGTCGTAAAATGAAAAAATATGCACGTGTTAAGTAAATAAGAAAGTCGGTTCCATCCCAAACCATCTGTTAACAATATAACAATATAAAATATCCAAGATCGGTATTTTTAAACATTGTTGTACAATAGACAATAAACAGCTAGGGTATATATTTATTATGAAGCCGAAGTAAATGTATTTTTTGACAAAAATGCAGGGACAACAGTTTTCTGTTTCGTATTACAATTTAACAGAAATTGCAGTTAGATGCTGATTTGATAGAGACGAATGATTTTCTTAAATTAACAAGGGGCTCGCCGGCCGTGCCGAATTTTAACAAGGGGCTCGGGCGAGCCCCCCCCAGCCCCCCCGAGCCCCCTCCAGCCCATCCCTGAAACTATCCCCGAATGTCAGTGTTAGGGACTGGGAAAAGTAAAATGAAGTTTTCATGTTTAATATAACAATATAGAGCAATTCCTGTTGTAAAGTAAAGACTATTCTTTATAGAAAATCAGTATTCGTGAGAGGTCTTCATTAATTACTTATATCGTTCATTTTGTTCAAGTGAAATTTATTGGTACGGTACTTGCGGAAAAATAATATAAAGACAGATTCTGTCTGTCTGTCTGTACTCAACTTAGAATGAAAAATAGTCAGGAAACTGAGAGCCCGATGTAAATATAAGAAGTAACTTGCCGCCTGTGTGGTCGAGTGATCAACGTCGTTGGCTACCGCTACGGAGGTCACGGGCTCGAATCCCAGTACGGGCAGTTTTATAAATTGATTTTTCAATCGATTGATGAATTTCTGTTCAAAGGCATGGACGTATGTGATGTCTTGAATTCCCCCCTTCCACCCATCCTATCATATGAACGGGGCGTATCAAGAGCGATTACCTAACCACTAGTCCTGTCCTAGCCCCGTCCTTTTATTCCTACTCTCTTTAGAAAAAGAGAGGTTGAGCAACTGAGTAACAAGCAGTTCTCGTAGAAACACTTCTGTTGAGATAAACTCCATTAGGAGTCAGAATGCTCTACATTGGGAGCGGACACGGTAAAAAAAAAGAAAAAAAGAGATATATATGTTTAGCTTTGTTATATATAAAACAAACGCACAACATGTTTACCTGTATTTAGCGGTCATTTGAAGTATGCAAAGGTTGTAAACCGTATAACTTTATTAATATAATGAATACGTAATCTTTTTTTGTATGTGATACGAATGTAAAATTAAATTGGGAAGAAAGAAAACAAGTCAACGTTCTGACAAAAATTCATCACAATTAACATAAATTGAATTGTCATAGATTCTCCTTCATATAGTTGTTTTAAAAAATACATAAACAATTCAAACAATAAACATATGCGCTGTTATTGTGGCTGTTACATTTTCACTGCCTTAGCGACAATTTTTTTAATCTTGAAAATATCCTACACCGGCTAATACAAACCGATTTACCCTATTTTACTCTCTGTATACCTGTGTTAAAAATAATTATCAACAAACAGTGGTTGATAAGATTTCAGTTCAACTCGAGTAACTAAAAGATAATTATGTTATCAATTTCAAAGTATTATATTGTATGTTGAACACTTTGAAAATTAACTTATGAATAATTTTCACTAGACCAGGGGTATGCAAATCTTTTGGCTTTAGGGCCACATTGGGGATAAAAGTGTTTTTTTTTTTTAATTAGGAAGGGAAGTTGCGTACCTAGAGACCTAATCATCCACACAATTAAATTGTAAAAAATATGTATCAATATCAAATAAAATAATTTCACATTACCAAGGTCAAACGAAGAAATTGGTGCCCAACTATTATTTATAAAATTTTCTTCATATTCTGGTTAAGCAGCGAATTTTTTAAATTTCGTTTTTCTCAATAAACAGATTTTATATACAAATAAATTTATTAAAACGATTATGATTAACCTTCCAAATCATAGGTTCACAATCTTTTTCAGGTGGCGACCCCTTTTTATATAAGTCATGTGACCCGCGGCCCCGATGGAATTGAAAAGGCATTTTTTTCAATAAGGTAATTTTAGTTGACTAGTTTTAGTTTTGTTGTTCAAATCCAAAATCGAAAAAAGTTGGCGACCCATAGGTTGGAACCCGTGCTCCAAATAGTCATTCAATTTGGAAACGCTTCCTTTTTGTCAAAGTATTTTTTAAAAGCTTGTTTAAATACTTTTTTATGTACATATTTATAAAATACTACACTGGCCGGGTGGAATTTCATCGCGGGCCGCCATTTACCCAGATCTGCCCTAGACCTTTGATAAAATCTATGTTTCGGGCTAATGGTATGTATTTGAATTGAGGTGCTGGTTTTATAAAGGTTTAAAAATACCATTATTATAAAGTAGATATTATGTTATCAAGATTGATTTCTTTTTGGTTTATTTCGTATTCTTGGTAATGGTGCACTAATTTCTTTAATTTTAATTTGTCTTAAAGATTGCAACTAATTTGAGATCGCATTCAGAAATTAATAGCATATTCAAAATATGTGAACATATATTATATAGTAGTAATGCAGTATTCGTATAGAATCTGTTGGTTTTAGTAACTTAAATGTATTGATCTATTGTTTCACTTAGGTACCAAAAAAAATAATGTATGAATAATGTCGCCGCCATGTCCTTATCAAATTCCAATCAACAGCCTTATTCTATTGTCTGATAATTTGGAAATACAATTGCTTATCACGAATATGTATGTATGCGCCATAAATTAGTAACAGTGTTCTAGCGTAGGTAGATAGAATTTACCACTCATATTTTTTTTGTATAATGATGAAACTATAGCTTTTTTCTTCCTCGTACTTCTGACGGTTTGCAAGCCGTCAGCAAACCGTCAGACTCAGAAGTACGCAGAAGAACAGAGCTTATAACGCCTACCATTAAAGTTACTGCTTTTTAAAAAAATAAAACAATATTTTCCATTGAAAAAAGTTTTTTTCTGCTTGCATCGTCAAAAGGAAATTTTGTTCCCTGTAATGAATACACTTGATCACTTTTAAAGTGACTTTCCATTCTTGGTGGAAAATGAATATGTATATGAAAACACTTTCTTGCACTAATTCCATATTTATTCATTAAGATCAGATCCGGTTTCGCTCAACACGACCTTTTCAAACTGATTAGTTGAAAATGTTCGAGATGAGTAAATGCATATGGTCCGAATTTTAATAAACAATTTTAGAATTAGTACAAAAGCATTAAACTAAACACAAACTAAAAATCGAGCGTTTTGGTCCCTTGAGTGTGGTTCCTTCCACAAAATACAGTGCGATTGAAACTTCGTGTGCCACACTCGGAAGTCGGTTATCGTTCTTAAAACTTAGAGTTGGAAGAGGCGATCTCAGCGAACGTATCTCAATCAGATTGAGAACCTTTTAAATAAAAGCCAGCTTAGGAGTACCCTAATCAAGTTAATAACAATTTACCTACCAATGTAAATTAAGTCTTAAAAAATATATTTTCAATAGAAATTTCAATCGTTGTATAGTTGATATTTGGCTCTGTTGACTAATGAGTTTGCCGACAACTGGTATAAGCGGTTTTTCAAAAGAATATTGTTATAACGACACAGTTTTATTTTTTATTTCTATAAATGTGTATAATTTTAATAATAAGACATACCTATGTATAATATGAATAACCTTACATTTTAACTACGTATGTAATTAGGTTCTTGAAATATTTTGAATGTACATATGTCCTGTGTTACATAAGGACTCGGGCCAGAGATAACACTCGGGCCCTTAAAAGTCTGAGTTGTCAATCTTGGTATCATGGCATACCAAGTCTGTGGTCGATTCTCTTTCGGAGGATGTAAAGAAACCCCGTAGCACTGGGAATCCCCGGACAAGCGCGCGAATCTGTTACATATGTTTGTATGTATATATATTTTTTTTATTGGCGGCGAGACAGTTGGTTTATCTGTACACAACATTAACATAATAAATGTAGGTAGTTAGGTACATATAAGCGGGATATGGGAATTACCAATTCTATGCGAAAATTTCGTTATCATTTTTATCTGTATCACTTGTATTGTAACACCAATTAGATATGAAAGCAAATACATAAATGATGTAAAAATATTGACGAGGTAACTCACAAAATTACTAATAATAACAAAATGTCCGTAATTTAATTATTACTTTTTTAGCACACGTGTATTATTATTATTAAAATATACATATTATTTTTATTATAATATACCTTGATGTTTTAACACGATTTAAAAAAAAACAGTTTGCATGCAAAATTATTTATTATCAATTGATAAAAATCATGACAAATTTGTGTTATATCAGAGGTCGTTGAACTGAAATATTTACACAAAAAATCATTAATTTATATTAAATTATGAATTTGTAACTTATACTTCTTATTAATTATTATTAATTTATGAAGTGGAAAAAGTGCCTACAAAGAAAGTGAAGTAAATATTTACAAAATACATAATATTTCTTTACATCATACAGTAACTTTGGTACCTATATATATTTTTATCGAAAATAAAATAAGCAAAAATATAAATAAGACAAAGACTCTTGTACAATTCGGTATATTTGGTATGTGGTAATACGGCCTACGATCCCGGGATCCCGTCCAATTTCGGGACTTTTGAAACCGGACAGGTCTCACGATATTAATAATAGTGCAATCCTTAAATTCCCAAGTTTTTGAAGTCATCGACCTAAAAAATCAAAATAAGGTGATCCTGAAAATTAATATCACTAAATAATTGTGAATCCTGAAATTCTCCAAGAATGTCAACTAATTGTGACATGATTTTATGTAGATCGCGGGATCGAAAAATTGTGAATCGTAGAATCCCGGGTTCACTACAAGGGTCCGAGATTAGACGCCCTAGAATAAATACTAGATGGTAAATATTCGCTAGGCAGGTTGATATTAAAATCAATTGGTTTTGTTAGGATCCGTTAACTAATTTTGATTTAAATATTTTTCAATACGAAATAAAATATTAATTATCCTTTTATTATTAATGCATAAACAATTCTTTTATATAACATGACGTCTTATCATGAAAAATGTTCGTATATTAAAAGAAACCAGTTTTTAAAGTGTAACACAAGAACAAACGTTATCTTTTTAAGCTTTCAAAATAAGTTATGTAAATATTTACATTAAATAACTAATATATTATACAAGTAGGTATTCCAGAAATTGAGAAAAAATTACATCAGCTGTTGCCAACTGAATTATATATGTCACATAATGGCTAAGATAAGAAAAATCAAGTCAAATTGTAATCTCTGAATACCTAATAAGCACATAATTTTGTCACTTAATCCGCAAAAAATAAAATACGATAAAATTAATAAATCAATAACGTTTCATCTCGTTGTTAACCTTTTCCATACGGTGTTAAAAATCCTGCGTGCTCCGGTGATATGTATTTAATAAAACTTATGAAAAAGTGATCGGAAAAATTAGAGTTCTAATGAATATTGAATTTATTAATCATACTTCAAGTAGAAATGTAACATTTTTTGTAATATTAGCGCTGAAAATTGTCTGAAAACGATAAAAAAAGGATCGCAAATATCTGGCAGTACCGCTGCATATGACAACTTACATGCTACTAAATTGTGTACTGGCCGCAACAACGTTTCATACCAGACAAGGTCAAACACGTGCACACAGAGAAATGTCCCGGCAAACATCTCTGTATTGGTAAGTCTATCCTCGATATGTCTACAAATTATTTATTTCCTTCGCTTCAGATGAATAATTATGCATCGCAATATTTGTATATAATTCTTAATTATATTACGGAGGAATACATAAGTTTTGAGCACCGTATATATTATATTTCTGAAAGATATTCACATTATTTGAGTCGAATTGTAGTAAATACACATTGCAGGGAGGGAAAGGTTAAACGTAATTATATTAAAATTTTACTTACACGCCATTAATAACCGATTATTACATTATAGCACACTTATAATTATTATCCTAAGGTTTTTAAGTGAAACTATAGCCGAAACTAAATCATTAAGCATTGTGTACAATTGAAGAAATTAATTAATATCCATGTTATGTTATAATATATGGAACTCATAGTACTATAAACAAGTATGTAAACTAAACTATATTTTTACATGGAAGATACGTTTCACAAAAAACCGTGTATCGGTTCGCCGAATTTAAAAATCCGTTTAAATTGAAAAAAAAAACAACAATATGGTAAAACAAAATCGTGTAAAAATATAATAATAAGTTAAATTACACGAACTATTATTAAAAATACGTATTATTAATAAGATAACACCATTCATCGCTACTTAATTATAAACGTGAATGAGGGACTGGACATAAATCGCTTTCATCACTAAAAATGTCATGTCTAATGTGATCTAATGAAGCACTTTTTGTTATAACTCTCTTGTACTGAATTGTTGTTATGAGTAAATCCAATTATTATCCGATCCACGATTTTTGTTTTTGAGAAATGTGTAAGAAAAAATATTATGTGTTATTTCAAATCTTTTATCTTTCAAAAGCAACACATTATTACTCATATGAGAAACAACAAAAGTAAACAACAAAAACGATATCATTTTACATCAAAAAGAAACAACACTAAATTAATTAAGTGATTTCGCGAAAATGATAAAACATACTACATAATGATAAAATATATGTGTTGATCAACAAGATAATTTTATTATTAAGAGTAATGATATTTATGTAATTTTCACGGTGATTGTCTGATAACACGAGATATGACTGTTATGAGTATTTATTCGACAATTTTATTGATAACCAGCGACAATAATAAAAATTTAAACTTTAATATTTATCACAGAATTGAAAAATAATAACATACTCGTAAATTATCAGGAAAACGTGGTATTGAATGGGGTTTTTTGAAATGAGTATTTTGAACCGAAATTTTGTGTGATTATCTATTATATATCAGATTTCTTAATGAATATAATCATATAATTTTCCAGCAATGTGTTTTCTGAAAGCGAATGGTTTTAATAACTAGTAATGTTATTATTTATCTTTTGAATTAATTTTAAAGTTCTGCGAAACTAGTATACCTATAAGAACTTACTTATTCATGCAGACTGCAGAGCGAACAAACTTAACAAGGCAAAGTTCAGATTATTATACAAGGTAATCTGTTCGAAAATGTTCATGGAAATAATACACAAATCTTAATTCGATGTCAAATTTCCAGTGAGATTCGGATGCCTAGTGGAAATTCCGATAATCCATTATGCAAAATGTATTTTACATACAACTGGTGTCTGTAAATTTCGCAGAATGTTTTTTTTATGTTGCTACGAAAATATGAAATGAGTTTTGCATAAAACACTTAATCTTCATAATAATCAAACTGTTCATTTAGAAAACCCCATTACTGTCAGAAAGCAAATTTGTCTAAAGCGAAACAAACTGTGAAGCTGTTTTTTTTTTTTTAGTAAAATACATGACTTATGGCTTTTTTGGGAAATAATATAAAACGTCTTGCTTAAATAAAATTGGGTTGCATATTCACACTGAATATTTTATAGAAGATAGGTTTCCCTTAACACCCAGGAACCCAGTGAAAAACATGTTTTTTCACTTTGTTCTTCAAGGGCCAGTAATATATCGGAGTATTTTTAGCACCGTAGGGGAAGTGTTAAAAAAACTATAAACAACACCTCATTTTTGTTAGTTATCGTGTTTTCAAAATGACCAGTTTTTTTTTTTTTTTAATTCTTGAACTATAATTGAGCCGATAAATATCATACGCACCTAAATCGCACATAGTAAATATTTCAATAGCAAATATTTATTTTATAAGTTTTCTTAAGCTAGTAAAAATATGTTTAAATAAGGGCTGTGAAGTCAGAGTCGTGAAAAATGAGCGGCTTGATTTTTTTTTTGAAAAATACATTTAATGGTGTGTATTCAAACAAAATATTCCAAAGTATTGGCATTGCATGCTTGGCTGACTAAAGATGATCTGATGGAATACATATATATATATACAAGTAAAATTGAAATTATTAAAAAAATCTTCGGAGTTGTTTTTTATTTTAAAACTGGAGTCGGAGTCGTTTTTTTTTACGCGACTCCAAAGCCCTGGTTTAAATAGATAACTACTTAAACAACCAGCACATTTTGGGCGATGTTTTCAATAGCTCCAAAATAAAACAGGTTATAATATCGACTTGAGCATTTTTGCTAGAAAACATGTAAACTTTTGGTTTGTTTTTTTTTCTTTTTTATCCCTCTCGTTCAGGGGTGGGCTAGAGGGGGCTCAGAGGGGCTCGCGCGAGCCCCTTGTTAAATTTTAGTAGGGCCGGCGAGCCCCTTGTTAAATTTAAATAAAACAATATTCTCAGATCAAATTAGTATATAACTGCAATTTTTGACTTATTATCTACTACAACTTTGGCAGTACACTTTTAACTATTTAGATTGATAAATTTACGGTAAATTGCATATTGTTACATTTTATAAGTGTAATAAGTAACAATCGATTGCTTATTTAAGTATTGCATATAATTGCACAGGGGTATTAAAAAAAATCACTCCTTCCTCAGAACACCGAGAATTGCTTTGAGATTAAGCGAGCCCCTTGTTAACGTATTGCCAGCCCATCGCTGCTCTCGTTTGATTCGTTTCTTTTTAGTCGAATGTGGTTGACAAATTTTTATTTTATCATCATCTTTTAATACAATTTAATTCTCGTTATTCTGTATGTAACTTTACCAAATATTAATTTAATCAATTGGAGATGTTGGTTTACATGAAAAATTATGACATCAAATCATAGGTACGACTGTAATTACATATAATAATTAGCAGGCGTATATACAAACAGGAGGTACCATACAGTGCAATGCGCATGATTATCACAGACGCAAACTTAATGTGCAATAGTACGACTTCTGAAATTGATTCTGGGAAAAAGACCAATACCGCCCAGCTATTCTGATATATTTTACGTACCAGCTGGTACTGCCGGGCGTAGAATTCATTGTAAGTACGTAATTATTATTATATTTTTTTCCGAATGCGTCAACACCATCATCTCTACGTAAACATTAATTTCGTGATACTTGTAAAATTCCCAACGGCTTTCGAATACAACGTAAATATAAATAATAACAATACAATATTGACAATTTATATTACACAGTAAGTGGAATTACAAACTAATGGATTTATATTTAAATCGCTTAGGCGTTTCCTTTCGGCATATTCGGGTATTCAAGTGAACGGATTAATGCAAATGGGTCGTAACAAACGTATTTAAATGTACACAATTTGATATTGAAATTCCATAAAGCATCTTTCGTAAAAATCCTATAGTAATGAATTTATCATTTTATTGAAAATGATTTTCAACAATGTAACCTCACCAATTGGATATATTAAAGTAAGTAATCCAAATAAAGTTTTACCGATTGAATTAGTATTTACTTAAAAATTAAAAAGATTAATTATTTAGTTAAAAAAAAAAACATTATTTATTGATTTGGCATTCACTTGGTAGAACTTTAATACGGTAAAAATATCTGAAAAGTTCTGACGATGGCGAAAGCCGAAATAACTATCAACGTATAACATATAAAAAACTGTAGAACTGAAATACCTTGATATTTTTACTCTATTTAAAAAAATACATTATTTATTTTGGATTCACGTCATCGTCAGAACTTTGTTTAAACCAATGTTGTCGGAGTCGTAAAAAACAGATAACTCCGACTCATTAAAAAAAAAAGTATAATAAACTGGCTGCGTGGTCGATATCAACTTCGTTGACCTTAAACATGATTGATTTATGGATTTCTGTTCGAAGGCATGAATATATTTTATTTCATGAATTCCCTCCCACCCATCTTATCCTTAAAATCTAGTCCTGTCCTAGACCTATCATCTATCCATAATGTCTTTGAAAAAAGGGAGGTATAGCAACCGACTAACAAACAGTTGTCTTAGAAAAACATATGTTGAAATACTACATTAGGATGCCATATGATCCACATTGGGAGAAGATATGGATTAAAAAAAAAAACCTGTAATAGTTATGATTTTTAGTGCTTATTAACGCAGACTTAATAAAAAATACGGAAAGACTCGTTTTTTTTCAATATAAATTCAACATTTTTTGGACTCGAATTTGCTGATTTTTTCACAACTCCATAGCTTTATATACAATAGACTAGATAAGAAGAAATGCACATTATATCTTTTCATTAATAGGGTAAAATATCAAGGTATTTCAGTTCTACAGTTTTTTAATAAGTTAAAGGTTGATAGCTATTTCGGCTTACGCCATCGTCAGAACTATGCTTTAAACGTACATTTACTCAGCTATATATACTGTCTACGAAGAGATACACAATGCATCATATTATTCACTCTAACATACTAATTCAAATTCTAATTAACTTTCATTAACTTTGACATCTCAACTACAATATAATAATTTAATAAATACTTAATTCTTATATATTATATGTACGTTTAGGTAAATTATTAAAATACCATGTAATTTTCAATTAAGAGAATATCACAGCAAAACGACCTACATTGTCGGTGGTTTCGGATTTATTTTATCTTGGCCAAGACCCCTTGCTGAGTGACAACTGATAATACAAGAGGACATCAATGGCCTTTGTCGTTCGATGAATGATAACTCTATTATTCTTTAAATACAGCCGACGTAACCTTGACGCGATATCCATAAATTATAATGTTGGGAAAAACTACTATATACTCGTAGTACGTAGTAGTCGTTACCAGGTCAAGTAACACAATGTTTGCCAGCTGATTGCAACAGTAGGCGTAAATTTATTATTAACTTGTTGAAACGAGTTACCGGAAAAATTCTCTATGAATAGAAAAACCGACGCAAGCTCGTGCAACATGCAGACATGATTACCGTGTTTATTTTGTGTATTGACAAACATAGTTATCATTCTTATAGCAAGAATTCCATACCAATATTTTTCCATGGATTATTTTCCGTTTACGTGGGTATAACTTCATTAGCTTCGAGTCCGCGTGAGGGAATTTTTACCATTATTTAATTATGAATAATTTATGTTATTTGATTATAATGTTTTTTGTCTGGAGTTGATTAGAAGTTAGAAGTGTTTTGAAGAAGAGTCTACCAGATATATGACTCTGTATAATTAGTAAATAATACTTTTTTTTTTAAAACCATGTCCGCTCCCAATGTAGAGCATATGGACTCCTAATGGAGTTTATCTCAACAGAAGTGTTTCTACGAAAACTGCTTGTTACACAGTTGCTCAACCTCCCTTTTTCCAAAGAGAGTAGGAATAGAAGGAAAGGGCTAGAACAGGACTAGTGGTTAGCTAATCGCTCTCGATACGCCCCGTTCATAGGATAGGATGGGTGGGAGGGGATAATACTAGTCTCCTAAATTTTCATAGACTTTGAGGTCTGGTGAAATAAATATACAATGTACATTTTAGATGCGCACGGTTGGTAAAGGGTTTTGAGGACGAACAAGTTAATATTCACCATTTTGACCTTACGCACATTGCCTTCTTGGCAACGGTGAGCTGCCACTACGTTAATAAGGACCTCGTTAAGCCTTAAAGCTTTTCGCGGTGTTCCGGGAAGGACTTAATTTTTATATCACCATTATAAAATATATACAATAATATTATAAAAGCAATATAATATCACTTAATGTACATAAAATATGTAACAATACGTAATGAATAGAATAATTAATATGAATAACTGAAAAATGTACATCATGTGAATGTAAAGCATATGGACGATTGAAATTCAATTTAAATAAAACAATATTCTCAGATTAAATCAGTAAATTGCTGAAATTTCTCTAGATGGCTATAAAATACTAAAATTTTCTCTAAATGTCAGATTTTGAAACTTCTCGTAAAATACATTTATTTGTGGTGCATAATAGAATAGGCTTTGCCGTTTTTGGGTATAGTCTAAAAATGCTTAAAAATGTCGATGTTTGATATATAACACCTCCATTCATTTTATGATACTTTGACTGACTATCGTTTGCACTTTAAACGTGCACATATTCCCCGCATAATGTAGACGTTTTGAGATTAGCCGAGCCCTTGTGTATTGACAGCCCACTGCTGCATAGGATTATTGAGAATCTCCCAAGAGCGCTGTCGCAAATATTGGTTCAACGTTGGAGACTGCCAGTTGTAGAAATAATTGAAGAATATGAGATCAAATCATATATAAGGCGAAACAGGAGAATCTTTCTGAGGTCCACAATTCACACTTATTTCTCCACGAAGAAGCACATGTTTAGAAAACATATTACCAAGAAAATTTAACATTTGCTATCATGTGTGTATAAATATTATGGTTTCAGTCCAATGTTTTGTTTACAATTCACCTTCAGTAACATAAATATTATCACGGATTTGATTTCCGATCGCCAACAATTGTTTTTTTTTTGTTTCTTGAAGTGGTTGCCGATTATCTTTTAATAAAAATGATAATTTATTGTCATGTTGATATCACACAGAGATTATGATGATCGAATCTTCCTACAAAAGATTTGTTCTGGTTGCTAGACTATTGGCAAAGAATGTTTCCATAGTAACTATAACAGTACCTAATATGCAACATGGCCAACGAAGATAACTAAAGATTTCCTTATTTCTGAAACCTATCCAGGACATAATACTGATCATGGCCATTTGGCTGTCAAGCACTTTCAGTTTGTTATATTCGTTTAAGTAGATAGACCTTTTTTTAAATGTAAATTATATTATTCTTTTGTCTCATTTCTTTATCGATCCCTTTGGCCAGTTGTCGGCAAACTCATTAGTCAACTGAGCCAAATATCAACTATACAACGATTGAAATTTATTTTGAGAGCCAATTAAACAATATAGGTAGGTACATTGTTATTAACTTGATTAGGTTACTAAAGCTGGCTTTTGCTTGAAAGGGTTTCAATCTGATTCATTTGTTCGTGATGTATAATACGTTCGCTGAGATCGCGAGTCGCAGTTTGCCGACCACTGCCTTAGGCGAGTGTTCAGCGCTAGAGACCACGGGTTTGATTCCCGGTACGGATAATTCATTATAATAAAAATAATAAAAGATTTTTAGTACTTTTCCCACTTAAAATTTATTTGATCAGGACCGGTTTCGCTCCTCACTAGCATTACGAGCATTATCATTATCAATGATGTGTTAAGCATTTTAATTTTGTGTAATTATATTGCAATTTGTAAATCCTTTTAATTGTTAGTAATTGCTTACACCTTTTTAATTCAATTTAACTTGTATAAATAGCACTGTTCAATTTACTTTCCTTATCAGATGATAATGCTCGTGAGGAGCGAAACCGGTTCTGATCAAATAAATTTTAAGTGGAAAAAGTACTAAAAATCTTTTATTATTTTTATTATAATGCCATTCCACCAAGTATTGACAGTGAACACCTTAAAAGTGATAATTCATTAGTTGATTTTTAATAAAATTTGTGTTGAATTGCATGGATATTAAATTTGTGATGTTTAATTCAATCCTAAAAACTAATGGCAAACTAAAGTTCTGTCAAAATGTTCCACAAGAGCCCATTTACTCCATATTCGTAGTGTAGATGGTTAAAAAGGTTGATATGAAAGTAAATCACAACTCGTAGAACCTGATCTAAAATGAATACGTAAGTGTACTACGTATACTCTCGTAAGTGGCACTTATTTGATTATACTTTTTTGACATTTACGTTTTCTACACATTCAGTTCTATGGGTAGAGATCTAGAAATATTAGAAAAAGTACTTCACCGCTTTTTCATAAAGTTTAAACTACTTGTGGTCTCTTTGAGTTTTGAATATTTCCTGCAAAATTTAATGTTAGCAGATACAGGATTATACGTAGTGTCGTTATATACATTTCATATATCAACAGAATTTATTCTACGATAACTGCATTTTACTCTGTCGCTCAGTCTCTCTTTTTTTTCGGAGATAGTTAAGATATAAGGATAGGGCTAATTGAGGACCAGCGGTTAACTAATTGTGGGGTTATAATGCAAAACGCACTATTTGCAATAATCAAACTTTTCCGTAGAGGCAAAAAACTATAGCGAACAACACAAGCATAATATTATGATTGAATCAATTAAAAATAATACAATAAATTATTTTGAAATCATTGACCTGCTTCATAAACTTGGCATATGGTAAAAAGTATTTTAAATTCGTCATTTTAATGTATTTTTTTTCAAAACGCACTATTTCCTGGAACTATGTGTACAGAAAATAAACATATTTTCTTTTTTTTTTTCAAACAATATAAAAAAATATATTTAGGGTAAAAAATGGAAAAAAAATACAAAAGAAATTATTTTTCAACAAAATAAGAAAAATAATATTGTTTTATCCTGCGTATGGATAGGGCATCCAATCCCGGGATCCCGTTCGATTTTCTGATCCCGAAATCCTGGTATTGACATGGCCGCGATCCCGGGATTGAGAAATTGTGAGCAAATCCCGAAAATTGATAGGATTTTGGAATTGGAAGAGCTAAAAAAAAAACAGAGATAATCTGGAAGAATAGTATAGCGAATTCAGGATTTCAAATTCCTTGGTGAGCTAAACAATTCCACCGATGTATTGAATAATGTGAACTGGGTTTAGAACCCGTGAGAACCGCAACCAAAGCTAAGGAAGTTGACCTCTCAGCTACACGTCCAGACAGATAAAACAGTGTTAAATATTTTCAAGTACTTGATAAGGATACACTCAGTGTTTATATTTTTTGAAAGTCTGGGAAAATATTTTGTCACTATTATTTAGATTACACGGAATGGATCAAAAAGTATGACGTCGTAGCAATTTGCAGTATTGACAATATTGAAGCAAGTCAGTTTTTACGAAAAGATAATCCCGATAAAACCAGTTTAATAAACACATGCTTCAATTTTAATAATTATTACATTGTCATTTATTAATCATCGAAATTTGGAAGAAAAGATTATCAATCTACAATAAGTATTGTTATCACTTATCGATATAAAAGAACATTGACAAAGATTAAAATGGATTTCTTATGAATTTTATTGATTATATCCATGCTGTTTGTATAACAACGAAATATTCACACGTTGATTGTAGAGTACAAAGTAATAAATAATAAATTAATAAACAAAAACAATCCATAGCAGACCTTAATAGGTATCTTACAATAAGATTAATATCTTATCTATGTTTGATTCGTGTCTTGTTTTCAGACATTTTCCTACGTGACTATTTTTCTTTCTGTTAGTAACATTTTACTGTGATTTTATTGTGATTAATTAAAAATATTATGAATATGTAAGGTTAAAACCATTGCTTGTCTCATGTCTATGCACCATTTGGTCATACGGCAAATTCATCGGTTCATTCAATTTTTAACGTTCTTATGTAATCAGAAAAACGGAGCCTCCAAATAATATTGCGCCAGTGGCCTCTCGTGTGCTTGATCCGCCACTGCTAATAATATTTATAACTGGCGTAAAATTGTTTATTTCGGAAACAACTAAGGAAAACTTTTATTAAATATTAAAGATAAGTTAGAATCATTTTTTAGAGCGGCATCTATCGATTAATTTGTCAAGACTAACAATCTGACTTAATATGTTGGGCAGAATAGTAGAAACATTAATGTAAGAATTAAAGAACAAGTAAAATGTTTAAAAAGCAATAATTTTTCAAAGTTAATGAATCATTTGACGAAAATATTTTTTTTAAAATTCTCCAAAAAGTTAATAATAAAGGCTTAAGAATGAATAGCTTGAAGTTTTTGGAAATTAATATTAAATTTGTAAATAATATTTTAATAAGATAGGTGGGTAACCATTATTGAATTTGTTTCCATTTGGATTTACCACATCTAATGAAAGTAATTAGTACTATCAAAATTTGAATCTTACCCCCTCCCTGCGTCAAGTCGAAAAGGATAAACCCGGACTTTTATTTTGTAATTTATTACTTAAGAATTCGAATAAATTTTTAGTTGATAAGTAAACTTGTGATAAATTGTCTGATGCGTGATGATGATTCTTAAATAGGGGAAACACATGTCACATTTTGCAACACAAGTGGAATTAAAAAGTTATCAAATTTAATTTTATATTAAAAAATAACTTCCATAAGTCACCGCCGATTTCGTTTATCTATGAAACTTGTACTGCCACCTGTTGATAAAACTTTAACATTTTGAGTGAACTTACTTATACTTTCAATAGTTTTAAAAACATATTTTAATAAGTACTTGGTGACTTAAATCGGACCATATAGTGGTTATGGTAGACATACTATGTTATCTAGCTACATCCATATTTCAACGGTGAACATTTCTCCTTCGTCTTAAAAAGAACAATATGTCTAGTGTGTTAGGTATAAAATGAAGAAAAAACAGTTAAAATTTCATATACTATCAAAACTCTTGACAATTCAATGGGTACATACTACAGACCTAACTAAAATTATTTGATGACAAATAGAAAATAAAAAATAAATTGAAATTCATATAATGTAGGTATGTAGAATTTTTAACAGGTGTATTATAAATCATACCAATTTCTAAGAAAATATATTTAATGTTCGCTATCTACATAAGTAGATACCTGCTGAGATTCCTGACAATATTTGTATCGTAATCCGAATCTAACAATATATATATATCATAGGTCCATTTGTTTTTTTATCGTAGTACCTATACCTAATCCCCTAGAAAGATATTAATTTACGTTTGCGATAATCACTACGAGAATAGTCAGATAATATTTTTTAACTTATCAGATCATATTTTAAATACAAAAAATAATCATTTTTGAATAGTATTAAGGGGGTATTATAGTGTAGAAATTTAAAAAAATCGATTCTTTCTTTTTATATTTTTCTAATGTTTAGACATTTGAGAGTATGTCCTCAAAAGGGTTTTTCAAAATTTTAATTATTTACTGAGTTACAGTGATTTCGGTGACGCAGCAACTGAGCTGGTCCGACCGGAACAGATCGAAGCTCAATACTTTAAACGCGTTTTTTTAGAAAATGTAGAAATTTGTTATTGCAAGTGTACTCATATAGAAATGTAAAGACATGGTAATCGCAATGAATCTTCTTTTTAAAGAAATTTTGTGTTAAAAAAGTTAGCAGAGACTTTTGAAAATCATAGTTTTTTTTCGCGTACTACCAATCATCAACCACATACCAAAGGTTGGAAAGCCCTGACCTAGCTCAATGCGTAAAATATGGGGCTTTGGACTCTACAATGAGTCACGCCTCCTGATATCGAATCATGAGAGAAAAGTTGGTTTGAGTCTCCACTGCTCCGATGAATCATAAACATTCCACGAGTGAAATGAACAATGTTGTTTTCTCTTTTCTTTATAAAAGGATTAGTCATAAAAATATTGTGGTGTAAAAAAATATTAATTTTATAGTCCGATATTATCAAAAAATCATTATACCACAGCTGTAATAATAAAAATAATCTTATTCAAATCAATAATCCATATACTTTAAATTATTTATAACTGGAATGGGATGTCTTCAATTACTTTAAAACAATTGCAAACATAAGTAGGTATGTAATACGAAACGAATAGCAAAGGATGAGTCATGGCTACGACAATTTAAAATAATAAAAAATTTGGAGATGCCGGGGATCGAACCCGGGGCCTTTCACATGCAAAGCGAACGCTCTACCACTGAGCTACATCCCCATGTCGCTTTTCAAAACAATGACATAATATGTATACTGTACTGCAGTGCTCCTCAAATGGGAGTCTAACGGCCACTGCACTGTATGTCTTAAAAACATCCTTATATGGTATTTAGGCAATAGTGGTGATGGACGGAGGAAATCTTGGTGTTTTCACTGATGACGGAAAGAATAAGTTTTTTTTCTCGACAGGAGGTCAAATCACCAGTGCTCCAAATGGTCTGGAGGTTCTCAGTGGAGTCGTGGGTAGGGCATCCAATCCCGGGATCCGGGATCCCGTAATCCCGGGATCCCGTTCAATTTTCTGATCCCGAAATCCCGGGATTGACATGGTCGCGATCCCGGGATTTCGGGATTGAGAAATTTGGAGTAAATCTCGAAAAGTGAGATGAAATTGGCAAATTGAGGATTTCAAATTCCTCGGTGAGCTAAAAAAAAAAAAAAACGAGGTTTTGTGAGAATTCGGGGAAAAAGTATACCAAATTGAGGATTTCAAATTCCTCGGTGAGCTAAAAAAAAAAAAAAAACGAGGTTTCGTGAGAATACGCGGAAAAAGTATACCAAATCGGAGATTTCAAATTCCTCGGTAAATTTATCTCAATCCCGGAATCCCGGGATCCCGGGATTGAAAATTTATCAATCCCGAAATCCCGGGATTGGAAAAAGGCTCCGGGATTGGATACCCTAGTCGTGGGGTTATCTTCTTTCGTCTGCTGGCCTGGAATCGATGCCTTCGACCAGGCATGCACAATAGAGAGGGTGGGGAGTTAAGAGTTAGAGGGTTTATGTCGTAACATACTCATATCTTGTCCCACGCAATCTGTATGAGTGTGTTCGTTAAAGTCTCCGGTGAGTGTGCTTATCGATTCGTTAGTGCGATCACTTGTGAATTAATATAGCTGCAGGGCCGGCGCCACCATACAGGCGAAATAGGCAACCGCCTAGGGTACTATTAGGGGGCGCATAAGTAGAGAATTAAAATATTTTTTATACTCTAATAATAATAAATAATATTATATTTATTTTAATCTTAATTTTTGTATTTGTTTGTTGTAATAATTATCTATCTTTTTCTATATGATTCGAAAAAGAGAGGTTGGGCGACTGAGTGATTCTCGTAGAAAAACTTCTTTTGAGATACTTCCATTAGGAGGTCATATGCTCCACATTAGGAGTGGACATGGATGTATATAAAAAATGAATGATTCCGAATTGTATTTTCTTCATTATTTCGAATAAATGGGACTATTTTTTTTTAAAGGAGGCGTCCCATTAACCGTTGCCTAGTGCGCCAAATAACCTCGCGCTGGCACTGTATAGCTGTACAATTTATTCGACAAGTTCACGATTCACGGTGTGTTCAGAGACGGTGTCGGTGATAAAATCTGAGACAAGGCTGTCTGTTTTGTCGAGGTCAGTAGAGCCATCTTCCGGAACTTCTAAATGTTCTGCGATGTAGTTAGTTACCTAAGTCTTCCCAAGACTTCGGGTTCAAATATTCGATATCCGGATATATTTGGCCCCAATTCAACTATTTGATATGCGGATATTTTGGGAAATATCCGAATAGTATTCGTAATAATTTTTAATGAAATATGTTACAAAATCTACGAAATATCAGATCTAGGGAATCCAATCTCGGGATCCAGGATCCCGTACAGTTTTCGATACATTGCAATCCCGGGATTAGAAGACATGATCCCTAAACCTTCGAGATTGATTTTCTAATAAAATAGAAACGTGTTGGTTATCAAATCAAGCGGCAGTTTACATTCTTTGCGATCAGACTTATCGCAGATAAAAACTTAATTGGATGCCTAACATTCCTTCATCGCATTTATTTGAGTGCATTTTACGACAGTAATAATTTTTCGGGACCTTTGTTTTCTATGAATATTATCAGATATCAATGGCAGCGTTTGTTTTGCGTGATTTAATGCTTTTATTTTTTTTTATAAACATCAATTATGTAATAAAACACGTGTCAACTAAAACATATTTCAGTATGATAAATATCAAAGGCGCGCAAGCTGACTTTATACGATTGTAAAAAGTCATCAATGCATATCATTTAATATATTGTCTAAAAGTTTTTTCGACTAATATAATTGCAAGAGTTAAAAATCTATTCTCACTTTGACTATTTCTATTGAATGTTCTTATTATTTTCACTGTAAACAATGATCTTTCTATAAAAGCAATTGTTACCGAATATGATAAATATAAAAATATATTTTATTGGTATAAGTGTTCTCTTAGGCACTCTTGCAGTCTGAAGAAGGTAAATACTTTTTCCAGCAATTGACATTAATTATATTAAGTTATATTGCGAGTAATTTAAAAATCTACTCATTCACCTGTACATCGCTTATAGCTGAGATTAAGAGAGCTTTTTGCTAACGTATTGGCAGCTCACAGTTGGTAATATAATATAGAATATTTTTTTAAATTTATTTTTCACCAATATTATCAATTTGAATTTCTTAAAAAAAATGTACTGATCCCGGGACCAGTCCCGGAATCGAAAAATTCTAATCCTGGAATCCCGGGATGAACATTTTCGCTCGTGATTGGATTCCCTAATCACATCACAATTTCTTCACACTAATAGAATAATTATGAATGTACGTACTATTGAATGTAATATTTTAGTATAAACATATGAAGTATGTATAACTAAAAACTATCCGGATATCCAAATAAAATCGGATAGTTTTAGTTTAACTATTCGATATTCGAATAGTTGGAATCCCTAATTCTGACGTTTGTCGATAGAGAGCGGATTAAGCAAGTCGGACAGGAATAATGAGACCGGTGGTTTCAATTGCATACCTATTCCTATCAATAAAATTATTCCTAAAATTTGATTTGAAATTCCGTCAAGCACTGCTAGTCTAGGTAGGTATATCTTAAAATGATTTATTTACTTAACACCTAAAATTATTATTAACACCGCAACTTGCAATGTGTAGTTGTTTGGTTGTCATAGAGATTCTATATTTTAATGAAATGTGTTTTTTTTTTACACTAATTTACTATTGTGTTGTGTGTAAATGTGTTTATTTTTTTCAAAATACAATGGCGAAAAAATAGTTTTTAATGAAATGTGTTTATTATTTTCAAAATACATGTCAAAATACAATGGTAAAAAAAATAAAAAGATAGTTGAGGGGACACCCGGGTTTGAACCGGGGACCTCTCGATCTGCAGTCGAATGCTCTACCACTGAGCTATATCCCCTGTTGAGGATACTCTAAAAATATATGTACTTGTACCAATTTATGAAAATCTATCGTTTTGCGGTTTCAAAATTGTTTAGTTTCTTTGGTTTCTTAGTATCATTTTTCAGAACCATTATACTCAGTGGTCGGTCATTGATTTATTCCCTATTTTTTTTTAATATCCGTTCGAGGTTATAAAAAACACAACTTTTCACAATTAAATCAATAAAAAAATATGTATTATATTTTAATATATCTACCTCTGTACCTGAAAATTAAGTAACATGTCAAAAAGGTAGCAGGTCGGCGCCCAAGCTCATTTTCAGGTGCCAGGTCACCGACCTGGTCCGACCTGTCCCCACTACACCACTGATTATACCCAATGATTAATATTTTTAAGCGCATAAAGAAACATAGTTGTGGTGGGTAAATTGGTTGTAAATTCGTATTTTGCTGGTATCAGAAAACATTAAGAACCCTGACCCATTAATCATCATCGATACAATACTACCCAAACCCTCCCAGCAGGGCTTGTCTCAAATTTATTGGTTTCCGGATACTAATACAGATGGTTTTAATTTAAGTCACTTCCACGGCGAAGTTGCCTACAAGCTTTTTAAAAATATATGAACTAGGCGCTGCATTTTTATTTTGTAATATTAAAGTATTAATTACTTTTTTACATAACACTAGTTTGTATCCTGTTATAACCCATATACTGTAATACTTCCCTACTAGACCCACTTAACTCTTTATGAAGACTGTATTATATTGGGTTAAATACTGGGGACTTAATAAAATATATATCGCTATTCATTTTGATCTGTCTCCTATCATAATGTAAAAAATATATTTTTTTGTCTTATGAATATATTAGGAGTATTGGCATCTATCGACAAAACATAAAAGCTCTTTAGAAAATATTCAACCTTTAAAGCGTTATACCTAATTGACATCTCGTGTGTATTATGTGAACTGCTTATTGGCGACTATTGCGGTATACAACGACACCTATAATTAAGACAAATTTTTGAATGGCTCTTTTGTCATTTGCAAACATTAGTGTACCAATTGATAAAATCTAGCTTTTTAGGATTTTACAAACATTTCAGATGACAAAGAATTCCTTAGCATTCTTTTTCAATAACATTTATCTATAAAACACGAACAGGCAGCCAGTGGCCAGCTTAAGCAGGAGCCTCTTATTTTTTTGATAAATTAATTTATCTCAACCAAAAACGCATTCTTTTCAAATATACTTGATTACCACTCACGATAAGTAATAGAGTAATATATAAATTTCTTTTTTTATATTTAACAATTACTATTTCAACATTCAATTTTAATGTCTAGTAAATGCTGTGGTTTTTTATATGCTTGTTTTAATATTTCATGTTGCTTATGTTTTATAAATAAATACGTTGTTTTTATTGTAATGAATAAATTTATTCAAAAAACGTCATTGGCTCCCGGTATATACAGTAAACTGTTAGTGGGATAGTATAATAATGAATGCCTTTATTAAATGGGAAGTTTTAAAGTAAATTTCTGTTCAACTCGATTTAATCAATTATACTTATATGATATGTCATTTAATATTTTGTATCATTAATAGATGTCGCTGTAAACGTTTACTCACCATTTTAGCGACCGTGTCCAAAATGTAGCCCCTGCCGTCATTCAATAAAAATAAATGAAAAATATAATAATCATAATATTTTATTTGACCTAGTTTCACATTTAGATGTTAAACATTAGATCATTTTTTTACTGTTGTGTGGTAAGGGTAAGCATTTTATTTTGCATGTTTGATTCTATTTTAAAAGTGTAAAAAATGTATTATAATATATAATCTTAGCGTTGAAAAATTATAAGCAATGTTGTAAATTTAACTAAAATAAGAGTAGAAAAATAAGACAAGTGGAAATAAAAAAAATCTGTCAGAAGTGGGATTCGAACCCACGCCCTCAGAGAGGACCAGAAGAGCTCGTGCCCCGCAGTACTGCGGGTAAGGTGTACCTTGAGTCTGGCGCCTTAGACCGCTCGGCCATCCTGACAACTGTTGTGACTGAAATTTTTAACGTATAAAAATATAATGTAGCTTTTTCTCGCATTGGCTCTTTACAATCATTGTTTATGTTACTCACGGGTCGTCAACCTGGTCCGTACCGCCCACTTGTGGGTGGTAAAGGCTTCTGTGGTGGGCGGTGGGGGATTTTTATTTCTCCTAAATTCCTTTTAGATTAGTGGGCGGTAAGGAAATTTTACCATGAAAACTAAGCAAAAGTGGGCGGTAGGTATAATAAGGTTGACAACCCCTGTGTTACATTATATCGGTATTATAGTTTGTAGATTTTGAGAATAAAAATCTTCACACATAATCCTACTTCGATCCTAAAAAGTTGTAAATTGAAACAAAAACTTGTCTCTTTCTATACAATATGTATATTTTAAGCACACTGCACAAAAAGTGCGGACATTTTTGGATTTTAATTAAAGGATTTTGGAAGTTGCCTATTTTGTTACGACTCCGAATCCACAGCAATGTTCCTCTTAACTGCGCGCGTGCGTGACCGCGCAGCAGTTTGATAAACCCCACTCACCATTCCGGGTTAGCGCACACTCCAATACAATTATTTAAGTAATTAAAAATTTTCAATTGTTATAACCCTAACCGTGACTAAAATTAATTATAAATATAAAGATTTTATAATTTAACTAGAATTATGTTCTTATATATTATCGGAACAAAATATTGATCTAAATGGAGTATATAATATATCGGTGTAAGTTGCTATACTAGTTGTAAGAAACGAAAAGAAAATTTAAAGTATTTTAATAAGCGAATGATTATTTGTTTCATTCTGCCTATTTTCATAGGTTGTACTTGATTTTATTTTAAGTAAAAAAATAAAATGAGTTCTGTTATTTCTCATGTTTTATTTAATACCTTCATTAGTAAAAAAATATCTGTAAATCAACATATGATAATATTTTTTTATTATTTTTACAAAACAAACCATTTTTTCATCAAATTATACCGCGCACTTGTTGGATTGGCCTGTGCAGTTTTAAATTTTCCGCGCAGCTAACCTCTCGTATTGGAGGGAACATTCCTCCACGCCTAATAACTAATAACTTATTTTTTTGAATATTTTCGCTTTACATTAATTACTGTGAAATGAACTCCATGGTGAAATTATACATTGGTTATAAAACAACAAATAAAATTATATAACCAAAAACAACTGAGGTTATCAGAAAAAAGTTATCGATTTCGATTCAAAATTTTATTCATTTGAGCTTTTCGCACCTAAAAATTAAAACTTATTCTATTATCCGCATTTTGACCAGCATTTTATAGATAGACCATGGACAATGCAAATGTACGCTTCGCCTATGTAAGAAGAGGAACGCGACTACGATAAAATTCCAACAAGTTCTTTTATTGATTAAACTCCAAGCAAGGTGTGTGTTATGCAATTGAAAAACTTCTTAAATCCATCACAAGATTCTTATCGAATTATATATTTGTTTAAATTCATAGTTTGGCATTCTATTGTTATTATATATAATATATTAATAAATTTCTAAAATGATTTCTTATTATAATAATATGTATGTAGTATGCTTTCTTTGTATCTTATTATTATAAAGTATTATGCAAAGTTTAATTCTAAGTGATAGTCAACACTTTTTAATAAATGTATAAGAAGTACATAATTTGCATTGCATATAAATATTTTAATGTTAATACGGTAATTAAAAGGTTTAACTTGAATTGATACTAACATTTATTTAAAAATAATTTGTTTGTTTTTGTATTATTTTAATGGCAGCAATAAAAACTCACACTTCGTATGTCCTTCAGTTTGACAGCTACAATTTGTCTTTGATTTTAAAAAAAATGTTCATTTTTAATCCAAGTATAAGAGAATCATATTACGACTAAATTCATTGTGTATTTCTTTTTATTATGGATTGCAGTGGGATTTCGAAGAACTCCATTTTGTCAAAGTAAAACATAGAAATGGGTGGGGTGTCACAGGATTTGAGGGTAGAGTTGAGACTCGGTGGTCAGTGACTGGTGTAGGAAAGAGGAGGACTAAACCGAGAACTGAAGATTAAATGAGACGACCAAAGTTCACCCAGGATTGAAGCGCCAGAAAAGAGAAAAGAGAATAAATAATAAATAAAATCTTATGGGGGTCTACATACAATGAGTCGTTTAATTTGGTTGGAGCGCCAATTTAATTAAACTTACATTTTATTCAGTATACCTTTATAATACATAACAATTATTAGTAAACGTATGTCTGTAAGAAAAAATTGACAATAATGATCATAATTGGGAATGCGCCATATATTCTGGAATTTTAAAATAAGCACTTTTCTAAGATCTCAAAATTGAAATTAAAAAAATATCTGAATTGGTTGTCACTAGGGATTTTGAAGTCTCGGGGTTTTCAAAGTCCCGGGACCCGAGGCGTGATAAAGTCCCGGGACATCCCGGGACTCAAGACTTTTATTTCCCCTTCAATAAAATTATAATTGTATTAAAATTAAATATTTGCATGAACGTATGCATGTATTACATATTACATACATACATACATACATGCATGCCTTACACGTAGTACACACCTTTTGAAAGAACGCACTAGTAAAAATCGCGTTTTTTAACATAATGTTTAATAATCATTATTTTTCTTATTTAATGGATATGTGCAATGCTTACGGTTAATTTTTAATAAGAAGGAATGATAACGGTACATGTAATGAAAACATATCAAAGAATTCGGCCGCCGTCAGGAGTAAATTTATGACCGTAACTTCACAATACAGCTTTTATATCTTTTTGTGCGATTGAGACATTGATACTTTTGTATAATAGTGAAAAAATTTGTATATAAAAACATGAGGTATGAACCTTTAATTTTTAGTATTTTAGAATTGCTTGTGCTACAGTTATATTACAATATATTAAACACATGATATTTGAAACTTCTACGAAATTATAAATCCCAAACATCTGTTTTCCCGGGACATTTTTCAAAAAAGTCCTGGGACTTAAGACAGCAAAAAACCTGATAAGTCCCTGGACGTCTCGACACAGAATCCCTATTTGTCACACCTTGACTAAGAAATGCAAACAGAGCATTGATCGGATTTTAGGTTATAGACAAAAAAGACAGCATATGTAGATACATGATATTTACACCAATTTTAAGAAGGCTTATATGTTTTTAGTTAAATTTTAATTTATATAATCATTTACCGCTATGTCGTAGGCCAAAGGTTTGCAATCGATGCTAATTTTTTTTTTTTTTAATTCTAACAATAAAAATAATTCCTTTGTGTACAGTTTATTTCGATTTCTTGACATGACTAATTCTTTTGTCGAAAATAAAAGTATTAAAATTATTTTTAATAAATCAGATCCATTGTTCATCCTTGAGTGGAACGCGCAGCCGTATGGAAAGTGACGATTTCTCGAAAATAAAATTATATTCTTGATTTTTAATGTTATGCTTTGTTAATAAAACATAATTTAAGCCAACCATATCAATGCATATATATTAGTTGACTGTGGTTAAGACTAAAGATTAAAACAAATTTATGATATGAATTTATTTAGTGGTTTTTTAATAAGTGTCAAATTGGGCAGGATAAGAACTGGATCGAGAATTTCTGCTGTCAAGATTCTGGCGTCAGTGGCAGATTAAGTTATAAGCGCACGAGGCGCGCGCTTGGGGCCTCCAATTTTTAGGGGCCTCAAAAAAAGCTTATATTATATAACTCGTATATATTTATTTTAGATTTTAATCTATTTTATTATTAGTATGGAATTTTCTGGCGGCTTTTTGTTATACGAAAAATAGAGTTTCCAAATTTTATTGTTCTTGATAACTTCTTGATAATAATTTTCCATGTATCATAGATGAAACAGGAGCTCCTCGATTATCCCGGCTTACAAAAAAAATAGCGGTCATAAATAATTTAAATTATTGCACGTACATATGAATATATTATAGAATAAGAAAGTCTGTAATTTTGATAGTGTTTAAAAAATTATCGAATAAGTAATATGTTTTCAACAGTCTCGGCAATAAACTTGTGAATCATTTTTAATATTAAATAAAATTGATGTGTTTGTTGATGGCTGGTTGTTTAAATAAGTGCAACACGTATTTTTCCGTTTTGAGAAGCATACATTGAAAACCTATATTTTAAATAATTATATTCAATATGTTTCTTTATTTTTTTTATTTCTTAACTAATGGCTTTCATATTGTTTGCTCTAACCTTTATTTAATAGTTATATCCATTTTCCTGCTCCTTGAACAACACAACGCATAATTACAGTACCGGCGCTAGATATTTGTCCACCCCTAGAGAAGATTGTATTTTCCGTCCTTTTTCGACGCTATTTATTAAATTCTCTTATATACTTACTCAACGGCCCAAAAGCAAGTATATTCCTTATGCGCTGCAAACTTTCATACAAAGTTTGTATAACAGTTTGCAGCGCTTAGTGAATTTACTCATAGAGTGACGTTTCGCGGCTTTCGGTTAAGGCATTTTACCTCTATAGGCGGTCGCCTGCTCCGCTTGCAAATAGCTCCGGCACTGCATAATTAATATTGAAAAAATATTTTTAATAAGAGTATTCAATGCAAATTGAATGATACCTCACTGATTTTAATAACATAGTATAACTCTGCGGAAAGCTCTAAATATTAAACAAAGCGAGGCCCATGTCAACTGAAGCGCGTTGTTCGATATAAACTTTACGAGTTCGTCAATTTTCTTCACAGAAATATGTGCGTTTTGAGTTTTCGTTGCCATTTTTATCTTCCTTGTCCTGGATTTCATCGTCTACATGTAGTATTATTATCGTAGTCAGGCATTAAAAAATATTTCATCGTTGCTCATCGATGCATAGACAAAGAATAATAAATTGCGTAATAAACCATAATCCATTTTGTTTACGGTGATTAATAAAAAACTTTTACCGGAACAATTCCACTCGAATGAATTTTATTTTATGCCATGAAGGGGCAGGTAAAAAATCGCCATATTTGTGCACGCGCCAACAATTTGTGTTAGACACACCTGTAATTTCTCTAAATGTAATACGCAGTAAATATTTCCCATCTTCAATTCTAAGTTTCTAAAACTTAACTGAATCGGTAACCGTAAAGTATAACGTAATGCCAACGGTGATGGAAGAGTTCATTAAACAAGATGCTTGAACCTTTATCTCTCGCCCAATGGATTTGTTTTGGCTTCAATTAAATATTTACGTTATATCAAATCAACGATGCTTACATGTATGTTGGCGACATTGTTCTGTGACCATAACATGACTATTTACCAGCTGCATATTAATATATAAATACATAAAGTAATAGATACATCAAAAATACATTCTTCGAGATAGTTAAAATTTGAGGTTTGTACTTTAAAAATAGTTGATTATATATTATAGGCTCGTATTTTTCTGGTCAGAATTTAAATAACACTGGTTAGAATTTTTATTCAATGGTCAGAATAAATAATTATAATTAAAATGAAATTAAAAAAAAACCTAACCTAACCTTACCCTAGCCTACTAACCAAAATTGTTATTAAATATTCTGACCGTTTAATATTTTTATTCTGACCAAAAAATGATTTAAATTCTGACCATTTAATTTGTTCCCCATATTATATAAGTTTAAAAGTCTTTTTTACGGTTTACGATAGAAGATTATAAATACTAGTTAGAAAAATGTATTTCTTGTATTTGGTAATCCCACATATCCATCCAGCCTTGAAGTTGCCGATCAAATTTGAGTTTAATTTTAATAGACTGGTATACTTATCTCAAAGTCATGTTTTTTCTTAAAACATTGTTACTTTCAAACAACGATATGTAAACTGTTTTTGCAGGTTTTGACATCGCTGATTGCTCTCAAATGGAAGAAAGCAGTAACTGCGTTAGCACGATGATAGATAATCTGCACTAGGGCTTCCAAACCGGTTTAAACCTAAACCGGTTAACCGGTTTATCTCGTGTTTTGAAAAAACCCGAAAACCGGTTTATTTCTCTCGGTTAACCGGGTTCTATCAAAAATACTCTTTTCTTATTTTTCATTGTTTTTTACAAAAAGAAAAATGTTTTATAATGAATTTACTGCGTTATATAGGAAACAATTCACAAAATACAACAAAAATGTACATATATATATATTTTGTAGAATAATCTACTTCTGTCTCAAAGTTGTCCATGTTGTGAACAGAAATGACTCTTTCAAATAATTTGACATTTTTTGACAAGTGAATATTTTGGTATTCTATTCTATTTTTGTCTAAGCATTGGATTTCTTGTCTTATCCAGTTGGTATTTTTTTTTAAATTGAATGCATTTAAACATCATTCTTTTGGTGAGTTTATAATCAAGCTCTTCTTTTTTATTTGACGTATATTTTTATCATAAAATATTTTTTCACATGTTATAGTAATTGTTTCTTTGCCATAGCAAACAGGTTGGTAACTAGAGTCCCATTAAGATAAATGTCGTGTTTTTTGTTTGAAATTGGAGTATTAGCTGTTATGCCAAATATTGAAAAATTTCTAAGATTTTTTTTGCATACCTACCTAATCAAAATACATGATATTTCGGTTTAAACCGGTTACCCGGTTTATTTGTCAGAAAAAAACCGAAAACCGGTTAGTTTAAATGTCCGGTTAATTGGAAGCCCTAATCTGCACTCATTGAAATTATAAAGCTTCGGAGGCAGAAGGTTAACTCTTTTCTATCATTAATTTTAAGGATTTTCTGCCAATTCTTTGTGTAGACTGTACAGGCGATATGAGCCACTGAGAGGTGAAGTGAGCTAAGTGGTATTTTAAGAAACAATGAGTTGGTGCGTTATAGTAATTATACACGTCATCATTAAAGTGAAGTGACTTAAGTAAATACACACTAAAATAGTGTTATCTCTGTAAAAACAGAACACCAAGGAAATATGTGATTTTACTTGAAAGTCCAATAGAAAAATTTACCATTTTACTTCTTGGCTCACTTCACCTTCTGACTGCTCATATGTAAAAATACTTTTTCTACTAATTCCACATTTTTAATTAATAACGGGACCGGTTCTAATATTCAATAATGTTCATATGATTTATAAAATTCAAATTCGAAATCGAATTCCAACAGCCATCTGCTGTAAGGGTAAGGGTCTGTTGACATCATTGCTATTAATGTTCAATAAAATCATTTTTTTGAAGGACCAAAACGACCACATAAAGCTTTAACATTACACTTTTAGGGTGTTCACTGTCAATACTTTGTGGAAAGTCATTATATTAATAACAACACAATATTCCTTTGTACTTTATTCCACTTTATTAAAAAGATCAAGACCGGTTTCGCTCGTTGCGAGCATTGTCAACTGAAAACAGTTGTATAGTTATGTCCATTTGTAACAATATAAAATTTAAAAAATATTACATAAAAACCATTTTTAATTCAATATTAATGGTCCGCGATTATTTTTCCCATTTCTACCGGTGCGCAGCTGTAAAAAGGTTGGGGAACACTGCTCTAGACCAAGGCTTTCCAAGCTTATTTATTATTATAGACCGGTCGTGATCTTTTTAATAAAGTGGAATAAAGTACAAAAGAATATTGTGATTTTATTAATTTAACATTACAGGTTTCTCACCCTTGAACTAGATGTTTATTTTTAGTTGTTTTGTGACTATGTCATATTTTGAAAAAAATCCAACATTTACTGTTGATCCAGTAGTCTAGTGGTAATAGCTCTATCCTTCCAATCAGATGATACAAGTCAAGACAAGGCCAATATAAAATTAAAACATTTTCAATCCGATTTTTAAGATCTTTGACATGTATATTAATGATGTATTCTTACCCCGAGTTGATTTCGATAGATTCCTTAAATTGTTATTGACTGCATATTGACTGCATTGCCAATTTATATTTATTTCTATCATATAAAAGAAATGCAGTTGTTGAGGATCGCTTGTTGAGGCGAGTACGCCAAAGATGTATTCTTTGGCGTACCGCGTATTGTATACGCACTGGAAAAGAAAACACGCATCATCATCTCGTAGAGATGATGTCTGTATATTTGAAGCTAATTTTTATATGTATGCCGAAGTGAAAGGAATACTCGAATGAAAGAGTATGTTTGCCGTCTTATTATGAAATTCCACTTGGTTCTGAGAGTTAATATTATTATTGCAACCAGTTACAACAATCGGTTATGTTGCAAATAAAAATATTTAAATATAATGGATACGCGAATATTCGTAGCATATGGTCATGGTGTCTCAGATATTCCCTCTCTCCCACTAGCCTCATAATTTCCTAAGTCATTCCAGTGTCTCATAGATCCACCGAGAAGTTCTTATGGGTGGTTGTCAGTGACTTTCCATGGCTAGACGAAATCCATCCGGTAGAAAAAAATTGCAGACAGGATCCATGCTTCTCTGGAGCATTCACAGCATATGTCAAAGTTAAGTCCAGCGTCGCCTTTTTATTTTAAACGTAATGAAGGATTCAGTCCGTTCTTTTACTTTTGATTTGTTGTTAAGCAATCCACCGTAACTGAAATATTTGCTGAAAGGATATGTTTTACAAGGACATTATACAGTTTCCTCGTGTTTTCGTAATGAGACATGACTCGCAATTGTAAAAATATCTTCATAAAAGAAATAAGCATAATTGATTTGTGTATTTTTTTCATCGGCGGAAAAGTTTTAAAAGTATTAAGTAAGACTTTTGCTTTAATTATCAGATTTTTTCAAGAACGTATTCATTTAGTTGATATAAAAATATAAAATGAATATGCGCAGAGCATATATTAATTTCATTATGTAATTAAATTCTACATTATCTAAATAATCTGTTTAATCTGTGTTGTTTTTCGTTTACAAAATATGTTTCTTTTTTATGTGTTGCTTAATTTTTCTGACTTTGTATTCTTTTCGCCATCATCATCTGTACAGTACAGGAAATTTAAATGATTCGTCTGATTATGACGTATTATATGTTTTTAATATTTAAGCCAGTAAAAATGTGATTAAATAAACTGATTAAGTAAACGGGTTACGATTATACCTAAGCACCTTAACTCCCCCATCCAGCTTAATTAAGATATAGCCTCCTTTGTCATATGCACAACATTCGATATAATATATTTATATGGCTTTTAAATCAATCTGAAACATGAATGTAATGACACATTTTATAGTGATGAAGTAATTGATATGAACTCATTAAAACTACTATTTTTTTTTTGTAAAATTCTTTTTTTGTAATTACTTTAACTATAAAAAGAAGCTTTTATGGTCAATATATTAGATATATAAAATTAATCCGCCTTTGTGGTCGAGTGGTCAACGTCGTTGGCTAACGCTACGAAGGTAACGGGTTCGAATCCCAGTACGGGCAATTTTATAAATTGATTTTTCAAATGACTTATGAATTTCTGTTCAAAGACATGGATGTATGTGATGTCTTGAATTACCCCCTCCCACCCATCCTATCCTATGAACGGGGCGTATCGAGAGCGATTAGCCAATCACTAGTCCTGTCCAAGTCCTTTCCTTCTATTCCTACTCTCTTTGGAAAAAGAGAGGTTGAGCAACTGAGTAACAAGCAGTTCTCGTACAAACACTCCTGTTGAGATAAACTCCATTTGGAGTCAAAATGCTCCACATTGAGAGCGGACATGGTAAAAGAAAAAAAATAATCTGTTTATAATTTTGTTTTTAAAAATGATTACAAAATAATGTAATTAAAATTGATCTTAAAAATAATATGACACAACCGGATACTTGAACTCAACAACGTATACTGAAAAATTATTTTTTTTGTGATATAATAATATTTATTAGAAGATAATTTTTAAATTGAGAATTTATTAACAGAATAATGATAAACGTAGAATTTCGTAACGTCGTTAATCTTCAGAGAAAATCTTTTAACAATAATTCTATAATGAAGAAATTGCCTACTTTAAATAAACGAAATTGTTCAACAGTAAAAAATGTTAAAAGTAACAGGTTTTTTTTTTTATTTCTATTGATACGTCTTTCTTTTTATTGCATGCACATTTACTTTACAATGTCAGATGTCAGGACCATAGAAGAAAGAAAAAGTTTGCATTTAAGAATTATTGCCACATTAAAAAAACCAGTAATACGAATTATAAAAACAAGTAAAATTTCACGCACCTTAATCATTAAAAATTTGCATCCATTTATTAAAAATCTTTATTCACAATTTACATGAGAGATGTTTCATCATTTATTTTTCTATAGCAAAAACTATCATTGTTATGCCGTTTGCTAATATTAGCTGATAATGAATATTTAAGAATTAAATTTGAATTCATTAATATGTACCTTTTTTATTTATTGACTTAACTTTTTAATACATATTAATATAATTTATTTGTTAAAAGTCCTAAACATTATAATTATTTGTAATTTAGTGTAATTAACTAAAAAAAAATTCTTATCATTATTTTTTAATTCTTTTCATATTTATTTTACCATTTTTGTCCCACCTTGCTATTAGTCCTTACTAAACGTTTCAAAAATAACTTTAAGTCGATTTATATTTTCACCATACAATAACGCATGAACGAAACCGGTCATGATCTTCAATACATAATGTGAAATAAATATAAAATATTAAAAAAAAAAAATTACAAGGCACCATTCGTTGTATTGACATTGATTAGGCGAAACTTTTATATACTAATACAGTAAAAAAACAAGGTAAGTAGTTTTTAAGCATTTTTGTATTCTTGAACTGTACCAGCTTCCTGTATGGAGCATATAACCACCACTCGAAGCCTTCAGGACTCTTCGTTACCAGCCAAACACTTTGCTTCTTTTGGTTCCCTTGATTAGAGTGTTCTCAATGAAACTAATTGATGAATCATCCAGGGCGTCGGTACGCCAAAGGATTGAAGAATAGGCAAGATAAAGGCTTGCCGAAGGCATTCGCAATTCGTAACCCAGCCAGTTTAACCACTTGTTCCGTAATATATGAGGTCTTTACGAAGAAATATCACCATACCAAATAAATATGATACAAGCTTTATTCTCTAACACAACATACAGTTTTTCTAAGTCTTTGTCAGGTGATATATAATTATTATTTAGAAATTAATTGCCAGTTACTCATTAAGAATTCAAACCTTTCTCTTATCTCGCATTAATTGGCTTTCCTTGCCGCCCAAAACGATAAATTGAGACTATATTTTACTCTGTATATTTTTCTCGCTAGCAAACTTTGCTTCAATTCGTCAAACCTAAATTGGTCTACCCAGCGATTTACTGTGTCCGGCTATTTTTTTGCAGTGGGTGCTTTTTAATTGATTCATAAAAACAATTACATTACTCTTTTTTAGGACTATATTTGCCATTACGTTTTTTTCAATCACTCGAAATAAAAACGTTAATAATATTCGATAGTTAAAGTGCATTATGTCACCAAAGTTAATATAACCAGCTATAAATAAGGTGCTTATTTGCAGTGAGTTTTTTTCATAATTAATTAGATTTTTTTGAGTACGTTTCTTAATATCGTCGTATTATGCATAATTATTACATCTTCTGTGATAAGGTATCGAGTTTTATTCTATTATACATCCTATTTGAGTTTTCTTAAGAAAGCTCTGTATTCAATTTTAAAAACTTTGTAACATATACTAATTCGATCCAAGTAATACGAAATCCAGGGCTGTGGAGTCAGATTAGGAGTCGTAAAAAACAGGCGATTACGACTCCTTTTTTTGTAAAAATTAAATTCAAATGAAAAAAGTATGTATTTCGGTAAATATTAAATAAAAATTACGAAGACTTTTTTTGCAACTAATTTAAAAGTGGAGTCGGAGTTGCACCGTTTGTAAATGCTGTAGTCAATGTCACGATTTTTTTCACGACACTTTCCTGCTAGAAAAATACACATTTATTATGTGATTAATGTTTATCGTTTATAGTGATTTTTAATAGATAGAAACCAACTTAATATGTAAACCTTGGCTTTGGATTGGTTTTAAAATCAAATCTTGTACGGATTTCGTTTGGTATTGCTAGTAAATAATACACGATGTAGACTTTTCGATTTTTCCTCCAAAATTGATTTTACTCCAGTTTTTAAATATTACGACCAGTTTCGGTAAACGTAAACGACTCAACATTTATAAGTGATACTATGACCTAACTACATGATGCAAAATGATCGACATGCCAGAGGTGACCTAACCTAGGTTCGTGAGCAGAAGATTCAAATTTAATTCACATGGGTGGATTCTTGACTAATCCAAATTAATTCGTATAGCGTCCGCCTACTTACAGCGCCCACCGGAATGGTAATTACGAAATTACTACGTTGGTATGTATTACTTACTGGAGCCACTGGGTTTGCCAGTGCTGCTCAAAATGTGGTCCGTAGAGGTAGGGTTAATTTTTTTTGGATAATTGATTTGTTAGTTTCGTCTTGAATAGTAGATCATATGTATTAAGACGAATGATTAGGGGTTAGCCACTGTATAAATATACAAGTACATTTCATTCCATTCATGGATTTTTTACAAAAATTATAATTACTAAATATTTTTTTCTACTACCTGCACTTTTAGATCCTGACAACGTGGCGAAGATAGCTTACTTTCCAATCCACTGAAATGACTTTTCGATGTAAGAAATTAAATTAATTTTCAATTCACAAAAATGGTTAGCATATAATTAACTGCCCGATACAAAACAGTGTCTTAATTAAAATGAATAGATTCTAGAATTATTCTGAACTCAAAGGCCTTTATTTTAGCTTCATCATTTAGAAAATTGTCGAAATGGCAAGTTCCACAATTATTTCGAACTTGGAAACCTTTTTGGATCTATTTTGGATTTTTACATATTATAGTGAATCCCGATTTGTACTAAAACGATCCAGAATTACGGGATTGCCAAATTGCTCGTGATTCCGGGATTAAATGCCCTAGTGCAGTGGTTGACAAAATTATTCGCCAAAGAGCCAAATATGAACATAACAAACAATTTAAAAAAATATTGGGAGCCAAATCAGTCTATTAATGTCCGCACTTAAGGGGCAAAAGGCCGCACTTTGCCGACCAATGCCCTAGTGCAGGGATGGCAAACCAAGGACCCGCGTGATAAATTATCTGACCCGCTTGAACTTTTATAAATGATGAAAAACGAGTTTCTGTGACAATCCGGGACAAAGTATACCAAATCGAGGACTTCAAATTCCTCGGTGAGCTAATCCCAATCCCGGGATCCTATATGTGACCCGTGACATGATTTTTTTTTTTTTTTTTATATAAAATTTGACCCACTTGCAAAAAAGGTTCGCCATCCCTGCCCTAGTGTCAACTTCAGTAGTGGATATATCAATATTTGTTATTGGAAGTAAACCTCGGTGTAATAAGAATTTTAATAAAGTGCTATGGCTGCTGGAATTTCGGTTCATTTGCGTAATTTGTTTTTCTTATAAAACGGTTCTCCTCCGGACATCCACGGGTTAAAAATTTGAGGGTCACTGTGCAGAAATCTCAATGATGTTGGTCTATTTTATTTGCAGATCACGCGTTTGAACTCGATAAAAACAAAAATGCTGGCTCGCCGTTACTTTGTCGTCCGCTTGCCGATGTCCATCCCAATTGTAATTAGTTTTTTCACCATACCAGCTTAATATACAAGAAATAAATCACAGATATACTAATATACATAATACAGTCCAAATCGTGAAACATTTCTGATAAGCATTACCTACACAATATTTTTTTGTTCGTATGCTAATTTTTTTGACGTTTTTTTTTCAAAAAACAGCCGCTACTAATGTAGATCAAATATACACTTAGTGGAGTATTCCACATCAGCAGTTTTGTTAAAACCTTATGATGAAGAGTCACCCTGATTCGCTTTTAAGGAAAACGTAAGGATTAATGCTGGTGTCTAGGAAAGAACTAGAAGTTACCTAATCGCTCTTAAGATTTTATTTTTTAGTCAAAGTGCGCTTCCAATGTGGGAATACACTACACCTAGTTATTATAGGATCAGAAATGGTGGGAGTGAATTTTTAGTAATCACAAAACCTATGCCTTTGAATATAAATTCATAAATCAATCGATGTTTTTAAATAAGGGTCGGAGTCGGAGTTGGAGCCGTAGATTGGTTTTTTATGGGCGTAAACAACGGGTGACTATGACTCCGTTTAGAAAAAAATAAATTAAAAAACATTTTTTAAAAGTAAAATTCTACATGTTTTTTTAAAAATTGCAGTTGTAGTTAGATCATTTATAAGTGCAGGAGTAGGATTCGGAGTCGTGATTTTTTAACGACTCCACAGCAATGTTCCCTCTAAGGCTTCCCTTTAAGGTTAGCTGCATGGAAATTTTAAAAGCTGCGCGGAGGATGCGCGGACCGATCAAATATCAATTGAAAAACTGCTTTGTAGTGCGCGACAACCCGGAACGAGTGCGCGTGGGCTTCCCAACTGCTGCGCGGCAGCGCATGCGCGCAGCTTAGAGGAAACGTTGCTCCACAGTCGCCTTGCGTCGAGTACAAATCCATAAATCGACTAGAAACATATTTGTGAAATTCAACCTCGTGGACGCCGCAAATGTCTAAAACCGTTACCACAGGACCGGGTAATGGATAATCGTTTCTTTTAACTTGTTCAATACGTATAATTTAATTATTCATCACTATTTATAAAAAGAATATGTGTCAAAGAAATAAAGAATTATTAATAACTTTCTTCTCTTGTATGTATGAAATAACAATTAAATATTTTTTGCATCCATTTTTTATAATCGAAAGCAGGTAACAAAATAAAAAAAATCTTATATCACATATACGGGTATATAACAACAAAGCTATTGCTCTAGGTATGTGCAATCGTAAACAATAATTAATTAATTGTATATGCACAAAGAAATAAACAATGGTGACTGATCAAATAATAAAAAAATGATATCGTAAAAGTAAATCTTCACTACAATGAAGAATACATTAATTTGTTAATTATTAAATATTTTTTGTTGAGAATATGACGGGATTGTAATGAGAAAATCAATGATCAGTATTTATGCCTTAGAAAATTTTATAGTGCACAAATGATATCAAGGGCTTAAAAAGGTCCCAAATCTTGAAATCTTTTTTTGAAATTCAGCAAATTCCCGGGTTTTGAAATTGGAAATCTTGGAAGAGCTAAAAAAGGTTTCGAGTCTTTTCATTTTCGGATAGAATAGTAAATAAAGGATCGGAAAAAAATTCAACCCTGAAATCCCGGGATCACCAAAACGTTCCGGGATTGGATGCCCTAATTTTATATGATTGTCTCATTTTACCTACTCCACGGTCCTTAATCGCGATCCTGTATTATAAAAATGTTAGCGTTCGGTTGCATGCAAAAAAAACATGATAGTCCCTTTTAAAACACAAACAATATTAACTTTAAATACTAAAACATTGTAATTGATGGAATCATAAAAAACACCATTGGGGTATTTGTGTAGTTTGTCCTCGGACGCACAATATTCTAGGAACGCCACTGGAGTAAAAGTAAAAGTTTAAAAAGAGATAACCAAGTACATTAATTGTTTAAAAACTTGTTAGCATATCGACCCATAATTGGGAAAAGTACTTAAGTGACAAAAGTACTTAATTTGGTAAAGTATGTTATAAGCCAGGGGTCGGCAACCTGTGGCCCGCGGGTCGCAAGTTTCTCTAGATTGAGATATTTGTCTACACATGTCATAACAGTGTTATGATATATGACCCAAGTGCGGCCCGCACTAACCCCACGAAAAATATTTGGCATCAAAACAAAAAATTATACAACAAAAGGTTGCCGACCCTTGTTTTAAGCCATTAATATTTTTTTAATATCGAGGCATTAGTGACAACAATTTTAGGGCGTTATCTCATTCGCCTGATCTTTTTCTAGGGCCTGTGCATTTTAGCGTTTTCACTTGTTATCATTTGTTCCACGTGAACCCCGGTTAAAAAACACTGATCTAGAGATCTGTCTGAAATTCAGTTTAATATCAGGATAGGGATTGACCATATATTACTATTTACTAACCGCACTTAAGGAATTTCTTTTTCGAACTTAACTTAAGAAAACCTTCTCTTGTAAAATTAAATATAAAAAAACGTTTTTTCGCCTATTACAGGTCGATATAATTGCAATCCAGATAAGAACGTAGGTGGTAGAGTAAATAAATAAATATATTTACAGCTTTTTCGTATTGTATTTAATTACTGTAATACTTTTTAAACACTTACTGTAATACTAATATTTTTCCGAAAATTTAACCGAGCAATGAAAGAAAATTAGGCTAGGTGCTATTTTTTTAACGATATGTTCATTTGTGGTTCTATTATTAATCTGGACTCAATTATACAGGCACATAGGCATTTGGGAAGCAGCGATCGTAAGTCAATCAATCAGTTGTATTCAAAATATATTTTTAAATGTTTCATCATTAATTATAATCATTTCGCTATTCTTAGATTCTCACATTGATTCATAAAGCAGATGTTTTTGTTTCATTGTAAAATTGTATAAATATAATATAGTAAAATATTTATTATTAATTACTGTGCCATCGTTTATGTATTTATTTCGGTTAATTTATGATGTATAAAAAATAATTTTTAAACATTTTGTGTGCGTATTTACTATACCTAAAATTATTTTGTCTGACTTATTTCATGTATACCAAACAGTGTTCGTCTATTTATCATAGACATGCGTATAACGCCTAAGTTAACTTAGAATAAAAAATACTAATTACTCAACCGCGGTTTCAGTCGAATTATATAATGCATGTATGCCAGAATGATTGCACACAATGAGTGACACTACAAGTCGATACCTCATAAAACAGTGAAAATGTCAACTGATTCATTGACAAAAATAATAAAAGATTTTTAGTACAACTCATAATCAGTTGATAATGCTCGTGAGGAGCGAAACCGGTCCTGATCAAATAAATTTTAAGCGGAAAAAGTACTAAATTTTTATTATAATGCCATTCCACCAAGTATTGACAGTGAACACCTTAAAAGTGATTCATTGATGTATATTATAATGAATACAATACTTAATCAGTTTTGCAATTGTACCAAAACACACACCCACTAAAGATGATTTGAATATTTACCACAGCTATTCCTCATCAGGGAGAAATAAAAAAAAGTTTTGTCATTTTTTTATTTTCATCTCTGACCAATCAAAAAAATACTCTTCTGCTCGAGTTTAGTACAACGCGAATACCCCGCGTCCCTGTTCCTTATAACTTTTACAAGACTGCCCACAGTGCCCACAAAACTTATTAAGTAGCTGTCATAAGATGAAAAACTTTCCGTAAATATGAAAATATTACATTTTTATTGTGAAAAATTAATAAAATTCGGTGTATGTATTTCGTTTGTGTGTGTTAAGAATGCGTGCCTACTTTTAATTCGAAGGGTTACGTACCTGTCTCTTTTTGCTTTTATTTATCGAAAATTAAAATGTGAACGCTGCACTATTTACGTTTTAATAAAATTATCACAGAATATATATGGATCGGAGATTTCATACAACAATTTCTTAAATAAAATCAAACTTTACGTTTTCACACAGATTTAATACTTTAGTTCAATGTATCACATATTTGCATGCAGTACTGGCGCGAGGGTATTTGGCGCCCTAGGCAACGGTTATTGGCGCGCTACCTTTTTAACAAACTGTGGAATATTTGTTTTGTATGCATACCCGCTCTCAACGTTAATCATTTGGCCTCCTAATGGAGGTATCTCAACATAAGTTTTTTACGAGAACATTTTGTTACTCAGTCGTTAAACCTCTCTTTTTCGAAGTATGTATATAGAATACGATACATAATTATAACCAACAGATACGATCATAAAAAACGTACTATTATTTGTTATAAGATTATAAACATATTTTTTTACTCAATTTATGCGCCCCCTAATAATTTGCCCCCTAGGCGATTGCCTATTTCGCCTGTACAGTAGCGCCGGCCCTGTTTGCATAGTTAAAAAAGCAACTTAGTTTATGTTTTTGCAGCCCTCACTTATTATCAATCATCATAGACCACATGATAAAAATATTGACGCGATGGCTCAAGAAAATAATAAGGTAGGTCCTTGTGCATTGATAAACTATTATAATACTAAATTGTAAAATATACATATAATGAGATTTTTGAGAGCTTTGATTTTAATAAAAGTTAATTGGAATACTTGTAATCAGTGAAATTTATATATTTTTTTTGAACATTTACAGTATCTCAAATACATATCTTCTATTTTCAATGCGTTGCAGCAGCTCAAAAACATATTATTGTGAAGCTTTCTTAAATTATAGTAAAGACCAAGCAAAATTTAAATACACAATATTTTTGCAAAATGTTTTATGAGTTCACTTATCATTTTTTTCGCCGCGTTTGTTTGGTAATTTGGATAAAGGTATATGTATCAATTGTGATGTTACCAATGTGTGATGGTTTGTATCTGATTACTTACTTAAGTATTAAAGCATGTTACATTATATTTTCACTCTCTGTGGTCAAATTAGTAAGAAATCTGTCCAAGCTAGGGTCTAGGTTTAAGTCACGGAAAAGACATTATTAAATAAGATTAAAAAAAAAAAAAATTGAAATCTACTAAATGGGTGTTTGTAATATCTTCTCATCGAGTTAATTTTGTATGATCTTCAAGTTTTAAAATATTTGACGCATTAAATGTAATACGAAATATTTTTTTACTCAATAAGCATATAATTTAATATTTTAATTTTGTTATCATCTTCAAAGAATTAAGTTTAAGAATATTTTTATATATTTAATTAAAAAGTTTTTTGTTGTTTTTTCATTTGCCTACATAAACAATTTAAAAAATCAGCCATTCGATCTTATGTAAGTTAACTTTTAGTTAGCTAAGTGATAATTTATATGGCGCTATATTTGCGCAAGGCATCACCTTTACGAGTACCCTGGCACTCACAAATAAACGTAAGAAAGTCCACCTCGAATGCCATTCCTCCACGGCCGCCCACAGTTTCTCGCTAGCCGCTGTTCACAGTTTACCTTGCCGTGACTCAACGAACAAACCGGTCTGAAGTTATCTCAACTCCTTGTGAGGCTGTGTTCATAGCAGTGACTACATAATAATATTATTTTGCCAAACGAACAACCATTTCGAATTTAATGTAAATTCAAATTGACATCAATCGACCGCGAAATTTGACGAACATATTCGAACAAAACAATCGTTATTTATATAATACTAAAATTAGCAGTTAACTGTTTTTGGTGTAAAATATTGAAACTAATTTTGACTGTATTCTTAACCTTACCATTATGACAAGAAACTTTGAAAGTGACATTTGATATTGTTTCGAATTTCGAACATTATTAAGGAAAGTAATCTAATATTTCTTCACTTTATAGTGAAGGATTGTGAAGTGCATTTTTCGAATTGGATTCATTTTGGAAATATTTTTCTGCAATATTGCAGATTAACAGGTAGGCAAAAACTATTTTACATAACTAAAGTATTTGTTTATCCATATCTTTGTAATGTTATATGCAAAAAATTTTATGTTAATCATATTTATATTTGGCATTGAATATGCATAATTAAATATTTTTTGTGAAATAATCGGCTATTACTTTTTTTTGTGAGAGGTTTGTCGCTTGACCGCCAGTTGTTAATGTTTATTATTGATTCGTCATTCTTGCAGTCTCGCATTTTTCTTCATTCCTAAAAATTTTTTATATTTTCATTCAATAGACTATTTTCTGATGTATGTATGCAAATCAGTATTTTCGATAATAGGTTCATTCAACGTTTGACAATTTCAGCTCTATAAATTTAATAATTTAATATGTTGAGTGATAGATAGTTGAACGTTTCACAACTTATGACTTAAAAAACACAAAAAATCATCTCTCACTTCAATTGAATACAAAATATTTGAATCACAAAATATTGTTTTTTTTCAATTTTAATACATTTATTATAAAAACGTAACATCGTAGTATTCACTCAAAACTAACAGTGGTAACTTTTGTATGCTAACAATACAATTCATACCTCTCGAAAAAAAAATGTTTCGAATATTCAAATACTACTAAGTTTTAATATTCGATATTCGAATATTTAAATTCCTGAGTAACAGCACGTGTACAACTCTCATTTTTTCCGTTTTATTTTGATATACAAACGAATAAATCTAAATCAAACGTGAAAGAAATGTTTTCAATTTTCACGTTTACATGTTTGTAATAAATAGATTTGATAACAAGAGTTTTGCTCTGCAAAAAAGAGGTGGTCTTTTAAAATCAACCTTTTTATATTATCATGTAATAATATATTATTTTTTAGGTCTTTCTTTATCCATAGATAATTAAAACATAATTACTTTTTTAACTGCAATAAGATAAGAGCCGAATTGAATAGAGACTAGTACAACTTTCCCGCTAAATTAAAAAACCATTTATCGAACGATTTATTATTGTAGCCATTTCTTATACTAAAGCAAACAAAAATATTTATTTTAACAGCTATACTATATCCTAGTTACCTAGTGCGTGCTGAATACAATCATTAAAATGTTAGCTATTTATTTTTATATGTTATAGTTGGAAAAACTATAAAAATGGACAATAGATGACAGACTATTATACTTGACTATAACTTGGCTTATTATTGCTTTGATAAACGGCGTGATTTCAAAATGCTCCGAGCAACGGTCGGTATAATAACTTTCTATCTTTTACTATCCACACTTTTGATAAGAATCTGCGAGGCAAAACAAATCGTGCTTCAAGATAAATGGCTGCACATTGTTTAGCTCTACTACGTATTACTTTACATTTTAAAATGTATATTTATTCAAATAAAAAACGAAAATTTTAATTATTCGCTTAGTGGGTTAGCAGGTAGGAATATTTTTTCCTAAATCTACATATTTGATGAATATTTCGCCACGTGCGAAATATTGTGTTGTTTTCGCGAAATGTTGTGTTTTTGCAGACATTAAAAAGTGAACTTTACTGTCGTGTTTTTATTCGACTGTGGAAGACAAGAGAACGTAGCCCACAGCTTTTTTTCGATAATCTCAATATATCAAACTCGATACACGTTCTATCAAAAGGATGTAAGCTGAAAATGCTGACTTAGTATCTAAATTTAGCTTTTAAGTTTAAAAAAAGAAAGGGATATGAAAAATTCTTGAGCAGTTTATCCAATTAATATTAGATAAAGTCAATTAAAAACCAGTTTATCAGTCTCCGTGCACTTCAAGGTTATGTTTATTTCATAGTTTGTCTTTGGCCCAAAATCACCAAAAAACGTTTTTTGTGTCTCCCGTAAAATTTGTTGTATGTGGGTTACGTACTTTTTTCTTTCCACAATCAATGTATTTTTTACAACTGTAGATACTCGATTACCCGTACAAATTGGGAATGGAGATAGTTCTCAAGTAATTCAATTTTTGATTTTTGCTTAAAAGTTTTCACGTTTGATTACTCACAAGCGACGAATATGTATTCTTTTTCATGAATCCAATTTTTTTTTCACGCGTTGCCTTTGGGTGGATTTTTTCTTACGTTACAAAATAAATGGGGAAAATAGATAGCTAATTCTTTGCCCTAGCACAATTGACAATAAATAAACCGTTTTTTTTACTTATTGTTGTTTTTCTTCAAAGCATCAAAGTTTATCAACTCATTTATCTTAGTAATATTTTTTTAGCTTCCGCTGAGAGACTAACCCGTGGAAGATTGCGAGCAATATGTTTGCTGTATTTATTATTCTTGTTTTAAAGCGGGAAAAATGTTATGCAACAAGTTCCTTTCTTCCATGTCAATTAGTTGGCTTTATATACGGCTCGCTCATGTTAACAATTGTTTAATTACTACTTTGCAATGTGAATCTGCCGTAACCTTCCGTGTGCAATAATATGTAAACTGAATAATGTGGTCGGGTGGTAGGTAAGTACCGCGGAAGTATGTTTGGATCTTATTATCATAATTTCCTTTCACTCGTCTTCACAGAATGGCATCGTACACATACTGGGTACACATCGGCTAGATTCTTTTTTTGTTACGTAAAATACGTCAATATACTATATTATAGGAAATTGAACAAGGATTGCAATAATTTTAATTCATTATTTTGTCACCAAGTTTAAGGTTAAAAAATATTAGTATTTGTTTTCTGGTCATTTTAACTTCTAAGCTGTGTGTGAATCTAAAATTTAAACTACATAATTTGAAAATATGTGCTCGATAATTTCCTAATCATTTGCTCGGCCAATAGTTCCAATGACATACAGTGGCGGCTGGTTAATGTGGCATTTGATCAATGTATATGCAGGGGCGGTTTTTCTATCAGAGAAAGGGGCACTGCAGTCCGGTATATATATTCCATTAATTAATATTCAAACAAAACATTTATACCATTCACTAATTTTAAATTCTACCCAGGGTTTCTACCCTTTCTTCTGAATGTCAATCAATTTGTATCCGAATCCGATCGAAAATTCTAGTATTCGAACATATTCGGCTCTTTCTTGATATTCGAATATTCAAATAAGCCAATGGGTTGACAAAACATGTCACTTGATCTAGCATTATTTCTTGACATAATCGATTTTGTTTATTTAAACATTCTTATGCTCACTCAAGTAGTGCAGGCAAATAGAACGTGCTAAGAAACAAAAGTTATCACTAAACATATAAAAAACAATCAACATAAATAGAAACATTTTAATTCTCGAATATCAGAATATTTTCAAGGTTTTAATATTTGATATTCGAATATTTGTTTTCAACAAAAATTGGGAATCCTTAATCCAACGCCATCATTGTTTCTTTATAACCCCTCTATTAAATTCGAAAATGAGCCGGGGAGAGTGTCAAACTTTAATACTATCCATTTTTATAATTCTCTACATTCTTACCCCTTTGTAAACGAGAAATTGAACGATTGACTTTCTACAAGTTATCGTTAAAATTACAATAATAATAACTAAGTAACTACATTGTGAGCCAGCATAGTTTTAAAATAACCCTGGATGTGATACCTCCGCTATCTTCTACCCCGAGCCATTTAAATAACACGTACCTCGTCAATAAATCGATTTTTAACATAGTGCTTAAGACAGCATCTTGTTTTGGACATTTTAGTGATGAACAAAAGCTTATGTCGCGTAAAATTTAGATAAGTAATTGTTATTCTAAACATATAGAACGCACGGAATCCACCCAGGTGACAAAGAACATGACAAAAATTTCCAATCGAAAATAGTGTGAGAAAATTTTCTGTAGGCTTATTGCCAGCCGCCATGGAACAGTGTACACTACCATTGATAATATGTTTACATTTTAGTATGGCTATTTTAGAATTCTGAATGGACAAATTATTATTAAATGAATTTTAATACAAATCCATGGTTGCCCATGGTATGTGTATTACTCATATACACTTACTTATAAATAAGTCAAATTATGATTTGAGATTTTCAATTAAATTAAAATCCTAATGTGCCCCTCTATTCCGTTTCATCTGCTGTCTTTTCTGAAAAAGATATTTTAACTATTGGACATAAAGTTGTTATCGAAATACTTAATTTTTATTTAAATTAAAACTCTTTGGATCTACAAAATATTAAACAGAAAAAAGGCATTTTTATGTGTTTAAATGGACTAGAGTGGAACCCCGATCTACCGTTTTCGTATTCTTCGTTTTACCGCATGGTTCGTTTATTTTTCACAGTCTCGGCTAAGCACCCATAAGAACAATGTAAAATAATCCAGCATTAATAGTTCTCCGATTTACAGATTTCCCCAATTAATTGTCTAAAGATTTTTGTCCTTTCACAAATATTATTCCGATTGATCGTTTTAGTTGAATATTTCTTGTTTCGCTAATACATAAGAATCCTTGCCTGGAATCTCGTTTTGGGAAATTTTCTAACTCACAACTGAAATGCCCCCATGATGGAAACTGGAACTCTAGCCGAGAAAATGAAAATTATTTAGAATGTTAAAAAAATCCAGGAGAAAAATGACTTTTTTGTATTATTTGAAGATTTCCATTGAAAAATGTAGAATCGGGATTTCACTGTATACATACATATAAAACGGTTTGGTTGCACACGTCATCATAGTTAGTAAGTAGCTTTTAGGCAAACTTTTTACAAAACTAAACACTGAATATTTAAAACGCATTGCTGGGCTGTATAGCGGGTACTTAAGGCGAAAACATACTGCCAGCACCCGTCGCGTCGCGTTGGATGTTGGCAGTGCGTTCCTGTTCCATACAACACTATGGCAAATATGTAGCTATGATCTCATCCAACACGCTTACGTGGCGTCGGGTGTCGGCAGTATGTTTCCGCCTTTAATGTGCTCAAATAAAACAGAACTTTGAATTTCGAATACGTTTAACCAAAGTTTCAATGTATAGTGCGTAAGTATGAATTGCAATAACTTAACATAAATATAATGAAGTATTCGTCATGGTTTTGGCACTATAATTAATTTTTCAACATTTTTACCACGCTATAATTATCCATCATAACTAATTAATAAATATTTCAAGATCGTTCGTTCGAATAACTCAGCCAGTGCCATTCGATTTACGTGATTATTTGTTTGACTTTTTAATGCGAAAACGTTGGGAAATTTTCGTATTTCATGGCCATTATTCTCGGAGGCTAACTAAGGCCTTTGGGGTCTACAGACCACAGAAGTATTTTTTGTTATTTATTCAGAAAAAAAACGATCCGCAGCGTTGCCGTTACGTTTTTTTGATATTGTTTTTCTTTTGAAATCTATTGGTACTTGATCAATGTCGAGCGAGTACAACATTATGAAAGTAACATTAATGCATCGAGATGAATGCTCCCGTTATCAGACTGCTTGTTTATAATTTAATACAAATATTCAAGCGTTATTCAAAGTAAATATCTCATGAAACACAGTTGAACTATCTTTTGACAACTTAAAATGATTACAATGATTTGCCTAGTTTCGGTTTGTAGAAGATAACTTTAAATAAAGTGTGAACGTGAATTGATTGTCTGGCTTGTATTGTTAATTATTGAAGTGATGTAGACTGACATTAGGGCATCCAATACCGAAATCCCGTCCAATGTTGGAATCAATTGTATTAGTACTATTACAATCCCGGGATTTTGGGATTGAGAATATTAAAGAAAGATGTGTGAAGACAACGGTCTCGCGTCATTTCATTTTGATAAATCCGTAATTCCTAGGTTTTTAAAATCGAAAAAAAATAGTTTGAAAAATCTCAGTATTTAAAAATTGCTGAAAATTTATTTCTCAATCTCGAATCCTCAATTTATACAAGATTTTATGTTGAATGTTCTTGTCAATCCCGAAATTCCACATTCCGGGATCACAAAAAAGGTCCTGGATTGTATGCCCTAACTGACATCAATAACAAAGTAGATTTCATATTATTAGTAATGTGATTCATACATTTTATTCGCATTTCTGATCATTGTTAATCATGTTGATTTTAAATGGTAAACAATTTTTTTAATTTAAAATTAAATTTGATAACATAATTACTTAATCACTTGTTTCGTCTCTTTGAGAAGCATCATCAGACGTTACATCGCAAGGTTTAAGAAGAAACTGACAACATTTTGTAACGCAAAAAGTGGAATAACAATGTTATCAAATATAATTTTATATTAAAAATATATTTTCCTAGAAGTCTCAAAATCCATCAAAAATTAACCTTTTTTTATTTCCACCTAAGTGCTATAATTATTTCTACAAGAATTATAAAATATCGTTGACATCTATTTCACCATGTGGAACGGGTTTTTGTTACTATAATATATGTAAATGTTACTGTACCCTTTCATACCCGGTACTCGACTTGTAACTTGTAATTTATTTCCATCCAATTATCCACCGTCTTTCTCTGGAAAGCTCTACATCTTTGGACACACGTATTACAGATAAATTTGAGGTAATACTTCCAAATTTTCTACCAAGTTAATCAGTCATAAAAGTATGGAGTGTTAATAACTTTATTTGTTTTTGATCGATTGTAAGTAGATACAGCCATAATATTTAACAGGTATTTTACGATAGATTCCGCTAATTAATTATAAATTCTCGCAAAGAATGTGGTGCTACAATTTATACTTTGGCCCGAAGCAATATATTTCTCGATAGCAAAAAAAATAATGTTTTTAAATATATTGTTTGATTTATTATTCTAATATTGAAATTAATGTAAGAGTATCACACTACAATAAAGGATATTTTTACAATTCAACTGCTAAAACTATTTATTATATTTTATTGCTCTGCAAAAGATTTGTAACAAAACACCTGTGGCTTCAGATGATAAATAAAGTCTACCTAGCCTTGTTTTGTTATATCAATTCTGTTTTTTATTTTTGTTAATTGAAATACCTAAACTTGAATAAAGTAACTTAAATCAAGTTTATTTGATGAAGTATTAACTGTTGATACTTTATCAAATAAAAAACATAACATGTTCGTTTTGACACAATATATGTAGTTATGTTCGGATTCCGAAGGTCTCACAGTATTAATAATTCACTGGAAAATTACTTGTCTGGATTCAGTTTCAGTTTCATCTCATTTGAATGTAACTTTTAGGGAGTGTTAACAGGATCGTTGTTTTGTGCGCGTTTTTTTATCACTTCTATGCAATACTTAAATAAGCAATCGATTGTTACTTCATTTTAATACACTTATAATATAGGGTAAAATATCAAGGTATTTCAGTTTTTAAAAAGTTAAAGGTTAATAGCTATTTTGGCTTACGCCATCGTCAGAACTATGCTTTAAACGTACATTTACTTGGCTATATATACTGTCTAAGAAGAGATACACAATGCATCATATTATTCACTCTAACATACTTATTCAAATTCTAATTACAATATTGCACTTATTAAATGTGATTTTAGTGTTGCAAAGAAAGATAAGCAGTCTGGGTTTTTAAAAACATTAATTAGAATAATTTAAACTGATATTTATTATTAATTCTACATTAAATTTATTAACTATGGCTTTAGTGATTTGAAAAACAATAAGCAATGTGGGATTTTCCACAAATTAGGGAAAAATATATTGATATTTATTATTGATTACATTAAGGGTTTTAACAACTTATAATATGTAACAATATGCAATTTACCGTAAACTAAATCAATGCACATGGCTAAAAATGTACTACTGTGTATATTGAAGCTGTCGTAGATAATATATACGTCAGAAATTGCAGTTATGTACTGATTTGATCTGAGAATATTGTTTTCTCTTAAATTAATTAAATGCTCGCCGGTCTTAGTAAAAATTAACAAGGGGCTCGCATAGGCCCCCTCCATGCTCCCTCCAGCCCACTCTGCTTTCTCCCGATGCCGTCATTTTTGTTTTTTTTTGACATTTGTCAGTTTTAAGTTATTGAGAACATATGAGATTAAAAAAAAATGACAATTGAATCGAGTTAGCGACAAGTATTTAGTGAGTGTCATTCATCCTTCAATCTCTTTTATTTTTTTTATTTCGTTCAGTACCCGTTAGGAATCCTACAGTCACGTATAGATGAGTGATATTGCCGTAAATGAAAATTATACCATATTAATCAACTGACCACTTATTTGGAAAAATGAATGCGGCAATATTGGGCAGGAAGTGGCCAAGAATTATTGCCAATATGGAATGGAGAACTTGTACTGTATGGTCAGACCAATTTTTCTGGTTAGGCCATTGTAATTTGTATGTGACTAGTTATTAATATTGATTTATGTCTTTATAATAAAGTAATATTGAATAAAAAATTACAATTATTATTAATTAATATTGTTGTTGCCTACAAAATAATGAAGAGTTTTAGGAGAGTACAATTTGTGCATCCACAGACATGCGGAAAGTTTTCTTGTTGTACATAAATAAATTGTTATATAAATAGGAAAAGATGTTTTTTTTTATTTTAGAAATTTATTGCTGAATTAAACATGCAGGATTAACGACTATATGTTTAACCAAGTATCAGTATAATTTATCTCATATATTGCCATTTCAATAAAAAAAAAAAATGATTGACCAACGTCTTAAAGTGTTTTATTTTTCAGTGGTATTTTTTTTATCCTTATTCTTTTCATAATGATCATTTTCGTAGAGACGTAACGTATATGTTGCCATGTTTATGGCATTCAAAAAACTGTAGTCTATTTTCCTTATTGATTTAAAATATTATAAAGTCTTGTCTAACGTTTGAAAAACAATCAGAAACCGGATCGATTTTTGATATTATATTTTGAGATCAATTAAATAAATTATTCTTTCATTTAAATTTGAGAGTTAGGTTAGTTAAGAAAAAAGGCTTGTCTTGCAATTGCCTAATTGAGCCATTAACTCTTGCGGCTCGGAGACTAGAAAAATACTTCTCTGCCGATAGGGGTCGTTTAGGGACCCCAGTGGTTTCCTCATTATTGGCCTTATTCTTATTCAAAAAAAATAAATAGTCTAAGGGCTTTAAAATATCTCTCTGCATCATTCCTCATACATTTTTTAATAAAAATCCGTGGTTTTTTTAATAAATAATCATATTTTAAGTTGCGCGTAAAAAAGACGTCATTCCAGTGCAAATATTAATTTGCTACTGACGCGTTCAGCGGCGTTCAGTCCAGTTATCTTACGAACGATCGCTGATAAGCGGGCGCTTATCTCGTTATCGCATTATCGTATTTATATAAACTACAAAAGGTCCAAAAAAACTATGATATAAGAATACTACCTTAATTATAAAAAATATAAAAATAGATATTTAAGAAAATGGGGGTATTGGGGTCGCATTTCTTGAGCTTAGAACTGGAAAAGTTAATAGCGGTTATCTCGACGGTAGTTGTATTGATAACTGCATTCATATAAATAAAGTGAGTTTATTAAATATTATTTTCCAACACCATATCTCCCATCTATCATAAAATTTGTTTTATTTCTACCGAAAACTTCTTATTCAAACTACAATACGAACATTATTTTGGCTGGAAGACAATTGATTGATGAGACATGTTCCAGTGGGCTATTGATTTTGCAATTTTAAAGCTAATTGCTCGAAATCAAATAATTACTAGGATTGATAACTGTGACACCGAGCATTAAAAATGCCACCTAATAGTGCTATTTGTTTTGTCTCTTTCATATCCTCATGCCATAAATTAATTATCGTGAAACAACACGTCGAACTATCTGAGTCATACCATATGGTCAACAAAACACTACACCTGTAGGTAATAGGGATTGCAATACCGGTATTACCGAAACCGGGATCTCGTTACTTCGACTGTTTTTTTCAACATCTATTTTTTAAATTACAAAATAACGGTGACCAACCAACAAGTTGGTTGTTGAGTATCCCATCACCACCCGTTATGTGTATGCAGCCGCAGTTTTACGGCCACCTTCCATAACGCAATACGATCAAGAAAATAAAAAAATACTCTTCATATTATTGGCCCGATACAGAGCTGCGGGGTCCTATCTTTTAATCATGCACTGCTGTGCTTCAAAAATAAAAATTGAAAAAAAAGAGAATGTGACTTGCTCAGTCATTTAGTTTCAATGATATTAATTATCCGTATACTGTGAATTCACCGTGGCGGAAGAGTTAAATCTACTCCGCGTTGAATTTAAAGAGGAATCAAGAATATCCCGTTGCCCGCGTGATGTTTCAAATCTTCTTTTGCCTTTTTCGCTCCCTATGTGGAGCATATGGCCTCCACGCGGCACCTCCATGTTTCCCTGTCTCCCGCCAATTGCTTTGCTTCCTCCCACGACCTCCCAGCATCCCTTAATTCCGCCGAGTACATACTTTGGATAATCCCACCGGTCGAAAGAAGAGGCAGGCAAGATTGAGGCTTTTCGGAGGCATCCGCAGCACGTTACCCAGCCAGTTCCACCTTCTCTCCATAATCACTGACGTGACGGGACGCTGTCTTGTACGCTCCCTTATCTCTGAATTCCTCACAAAATCAAACCACCTCACCCCCATTATCCGACGAAAGCATCTGTTCTCGAAGCTCAGTAGACGGTTTTTTTGAGTCTTCGTCAGGTGCCATGATACGCAACCATACATTTTAAATAGTAGATATTTATTAAACGTAGACAATGTTCTCTTAGAAAAATATTATTAAAATAAATTTAATATAAAATATCGAAATATCGGTATTGGTAAATTTTTTCGGTGTCGTAATCCCTGTTTGCAGGCATTTAAATACCCACGTGTTTACTTTATTTTTTTTAACGTATACACGTAATTTATTCATAATAATATTTAAAAACAGTTAAGTATAGATTTAATGACACATACTTGCGGATAACTTACTGCAAAATTTACACATAAAAATCTATATTCATTTATTTAGTCAATAACACTTATTGGCATAATAAAATGTAACTATGTACTTACCGTTGGTAAATGGAGGATTTTTATTAAATTATTTTATGCGGCTTACAAGATATTATTGTCGACACCTCTAATATTATACGAACAATAATATTAAAAAACATTATACCGATACGTATTATATATGAAATTTCACCTCAGATGAGTAAAAGCAATGAAGAAACAAATATTCTTGATATGGAAATGAAATCATTATTCTTCAAGTGTAGAAACTTAGTACATATTATAAAAAATAAATTCTATACTCAATTTTCACTCCTAATCTTTGAATTTTTGTATTAAAATTTGTCTGCGATTAACTTTGTTTCCGGATAATTCTATAGACAAGGGATTTTTACACTTTTTTTGGCTAATGTAAATTGTGCCCTGAAGTACGTGACGGACATCCAATTCTGACCAATTTGGTGATTTTGTAATCCCGGGGCCGTCATAGTACCGATCTCGGGATTTTGGGATTCACTATAACATGATTATCAGGACTACAAAAAAGGCCATCAAGGCTGGAATACTTTTCTTGAATAGATCTAAAAAAAAAGCTCAACAGGGCTGGAATACTTGATAGACGTTACTGATTCTGGAATCTCTCAAATCGTCACTTTTCAATTCAATTCAAGCCCGGATCCAGGGGTGGGCCGGAGGGGGCTCGGAGGGGCTCGCACGAGCCCCTTGTTAAATTTGAATAAGGCCGGCGAGCCTCTTGTTAATTTTAGAGAAAACAATATTCTCAGATCAAACTAGTTCATAAATGCAATTTTTGACGCATATATTGTCTACGACAGCTTCAGTAGGCACAGTAGTACATTTTTAGCCATTTACGGTTAGTTTACGGTAAATTGCATATTGTTACGATTGCTTATTTGAATATTGAAAATAATTGCATAGGAGTGTTTAAAAATTCACTCCTTCCCCGGAACACCGAGAATTTCTTGGAGATTAAGCGAGCCCCTTGTTAATGTATTGGCAGCCCACCGCTTACGGGATAAAAAAAAACACGTGCAGGATTTGATGCCCTTGTGAACACTGATAAATAATACACGCATTCACAGGGTTATTTAACAAAATGTCCAATCAGGAATCGTACTTCCCTAATAATTCATGAAAAAAATTGTTATATCAACAATAAAAATGTTTTATAAGGTTTGGCTGAGTCACATTTCATAAATATATTCGGTTTGAAGTAATACCTGTAGTATTATTCTGTTTTTTATTCATTTTGGATTTGAATATTAAGTTATATCCAGCACACCTGCTGCATAACAAATAAACTATATTCCCCGCTACCTGTCTGTTGAAAAATTCATTGTTAAACCAAAAAGTGGTAAAAAATGTCTACCTTTTTTATTTTTATTTTTAAAAACGATGATGCCGTACAAATGACACACGGGATGTGTCTGGGCTTTAGGATATGAGAAGCATAACTAAATATCTTTTGGATTTTTAAAAAATCAGCCATATAAGACTGTCACGATTAAGTACGTTATTGTAAAGAGAGTTGTAGTCGTCAAGCGTGATATGTTTTTTCTGTATAATAAAAATAAATTTACATAAAGTTAACGCTGAATCCGTTGAAAATATGACATTATTTGTCAATGGTGTTTTTCATACCGTCGGCTTAATTCTAACATCACGTATGTATTTTTATTTTAAGAATTTCATGTTTTGGTGATTTTGTTTAAAAAGCATATCAACACATATTTCATTCGTTTAATATTCAAATTTACAAGTGGAAAGGGTGAAATTTTAATTGGGTTTATAACTGACATCATTTGCCACTTATATTTATTGATTATTTTTTAATTGTATGTTTATAGGTGTTAAGCATTTTAATTTTGTGTAATTATAATGTAATTTGTAAATCCTTTTCATTGTTAGTAGTTGCTTACACCTTTTATTTCAATTTAATTTGTATAAATAGCACTGTTTACATATTTTCTTATTAGTTGATAATGCTCGCGATGAGAGAAACCGGTCCTGAAAAAGTACTAAAAATCTTTTATTATTTTTATTATAATGCCATTCCATCAAGTATTGACAGTGAACACCTTAAAAGTGATAATATATTGTATTTATTTAAGAAAGTTATGTAACAAGGTAATTAATTTATTTGTTTTTTTTAATTATTTTTATGTTTCATAAATTCAGTTCGTAATTAACATATAACAATATAATATTAATTTTTGGTAGTTTAATTGGTGTATTGTTTATTCGAGGTTCTGGAATAATTTGAAGATTTTTATGTTTGACATATTACGGGGGTTAGTGTAATAATTTAAGCATGCATAATCATTATTAGTATCTTCACGATTTGAACAATGACAGACGAGGTAGAACCTTCCCAACGTGAAACCTCGGCATTGGTAAGTGCTCGCGCGTGGTTGGCCGCCTTGGCGATGAACACTTAAAAAATATTTCTTTCCCACACTGTACGAAATATTGTAGCGGAGTTTTATATTTCACGTGCTGCATATTTTTGAAAAAAAATGTTACAATATTGGACAATAAATCAACCGCAATCTACTAATAATTAATAGTGCCTTTTTTAAAAAGAAAAAAGTACCGGAACTCACTTTTTGTCATGATTTTTTTAAATCCGTGTCCGTTCCCTAAGTCAAGCATATGGCTTCTGAATGGAGGTATCCGAACAGAAGTTTTTAAACTTAGTTTCTCAACTTCTCTTTTTTCCTGAAGAGAGTAACTCTAGAAGAATAGAATTAAGACATGATTAATGGTTAACTAACTGCCCTCGCTTTGCTTCGTACTGTGATTCGAACCCATGAGATCCGTCACTAAAGCTGCGTTGACTACTACGCTTTGGACCCGACTGTTGGGAAAAGGTGTTAGGTAAAACAAAACAATAAATGAAGCATTAGACCCCTGGTTCTGGTCACAGATATAGTAAAGTCTGGATACAGTATATGAACCTGGTATTTTTTTTGAACATTGCATTCAAAAGGGACCTACGATAAGAACAAACATAATGGTTTTCACGAAAAAAAATCAAGCAAAAGTTTTTAAAGCAAAAGCAAAATAAAAATAAGATTTTATAAATATTGATTTGAAACATTAAAAATTGCAAAAAGGTGCTGGAACGCCGTTCCACCGCGTTACATGGAAAGAAAAGTACTGGATGTTATAACTATATCTTTCTGAATATATTTTGTGAAATATTGATGTCGTGTAGCCCAACGAATTTCAAAGACCTATGTACGTTAGTCGGTGTTGGTTTCGATGTCCAACCAAACCGAGCCGCATCACGCGTGACCGTCCGTTATTTCCGCCGTCCATTGTCCGAAACATGGACTTATATGTCCGAAATACAAGATTGACTCGAATGAGTCTTCGCTAAAGTAACTACCAAACATAATATGAGTCGTTTAAGTACAAACGCCGATTAAATACATAATATGAAGTGATATATGTATTAAAAATGTTTTCATTATAGTTACAATGTATTAATTTTTTCGTATACATACTGTGTTTCGTTTCTGTGAACTTTTGATGGATCTTTTTAACTGCTATAATATCGTTTAAATTTTAATATAGAATTACTAAAATAATTAATACAATGAATATTAGAAAAAAGAACAATTCGTCACTTTTCTAGCAGACGTTGGTGAGTGACTGACTGATTGATAGTTCTGAGTAAACAGCAAATGAAAATTTTGCGCTTTTTTACGATAATTTGATACATAAATAATTAAAATTTTAAAATGTAGATGCATTAACGCCGATTTGTCACAAATAAAAGTTTAAAACGAATATACAACGACAAATGCCTGCTTTTAAACCAGCATTAATATTAGTTCCAAATAAAAAATGCTTTTTTTTGTCAAACTAGTATAGTAATTGCACTAATTCAGTTATTCCAAGCAAAGAATCTCTTTGTATACTCAACTAATTTTTGTCTTTTTTATTAATTACAAACTTCTGCCAGAAAGATGACGAAATATAAATGAGTATTTTTTTATTTTAATCATTTGAGCCTTAAATTTTCTATCGATGGGTAGTTAAAGAACCATTTTATATTCATTACAAATCAATATGTCACTATAAAAAACTTGAGATTTGAGCCGATAAAAGGCACAGGATAATGTTTATTTTTGAAAGAATTTTCTTTGATTTCAGAATACTAATAATTGTAAACACTAAAAAAATGTACATTAAATCATTTAAATATATATTTTTTAAAGTCAGAGTAGCATGGATGGCAGAAAAAGACAATGGTTGTTCACATATAAAATATTATACCATATTTTTATATTTAAAGATAAACAGATGTTCTTGGTACGTTTTTAGAAGGTATTAAAAAAGCGTTATTTTGGATATTAGTATCCGCCTATCAACGTGTTTACAACTGATTAAACACATTTTAAATATCTGATATAAACCATATTACAATATTAACGTCTCTGCCAAAAAACATAGCTTAGTCACGACTTTTTGTCTGTTTGGTAAATGAAAACACGATTTTAATTAATTTGCTAATTTTCATCGCAAAATTTGTACGGACAACTGGTTAAATAAATAACTACTGTGTCTCATTGTCTTTGAACATAAAGAATGATGTATCAACATGTAGCAACAAATTTTTAATGAATACAATACGTAGAGAGCATTCCTGTCAACATATTAAGAAAAAAATATGTTATCTTATTTCCGTTGTTTCTACATGTGAACTGTTTCCATGCGACCAATGGTGTGATATGTTGTTTATAGAAAACTTTTTTGTATCGTTTTACATTATTATAGAAACATCACATTTTGTATAATATTTCGTGAATATATAAAACAATAATAATAACTAGCTGTAAGCCCGTTGACCTCAACGGAGGGATTTTTGTTGCATTTTTAAGTAGTCAGAAAAGTTACTGGCGTGAAAAATAAATGACTAACCTATTTATTGAATAATCCAGAAATTCTGATAGTAAAAGAAATATCTCGGGGCGTATATCGACAACCCTGCCCTGCAGTATTTAAATTGTAAATTATTTATTTTTGGAATAATGTTCTAGTTTGCTAACAACTATTTTTCGTAATAGCAGAAATTTCGTAAGTTATTGAATTTTTGGAATAATGTTTAAGTTTGCTAACAATCATTTTTCCTAGAAGCAGAAATTTTGTAAATTATTTAATCTTTGGAATAATGTTTATGTTTGCTAACAACCATTTTTCTTAGAAGCAGAAATTTCGTAAATTATTTTATTTTTGGTATAATTTTTAAGTTTGCTAACAATTATTTTTCCTATTAGCAGAAATAGACCTCGTAAATTATTTAATTTTTGGAATAATGTTTAAGTTTGCTAACAATTATTTTTCCTATTAGCAGAAATAGACCTCGTAAATTATTGAATTTTTGGAATAATGTTTAAGTTTGCTAACAACCATTTTTCATAGTAGCAAAAATAGTCCTTGTAAATTACTTAATTTTTGGAATAATGTTTATGTTTGCTAACAACCATTTTTCTTAGAAGCAGAAATTTCGTAAATTATTTTATTTTTGGTATAATTTTTAAGTTTGCTAACAATTATTTTTCCTATTAGCAGAAATAGACCTCGTAAATTATTTAATTTTTGGAATAATGTTTAAGTTTGCTAACAACCATTTTTCATAGTAGCAAAAATAGACCTCGTAAATTATTGAATTTTTGGAATAATGTTTAAGTTTGCTAACAACCATTTTTCATAGTAGCAAAAATAGTCCTTGTAAATTACTTAATTTTTGGAATAATGTTTAAGTTTGCTAACAACCATTTTTCTTAGAAGCAGAAATTTCGTAAATTATTTTATTTTTGGTATAATTTTTAAGTTTGCTAACAATTATTTTTCATAGTAGCAAAAATAGTCCTTGTAAATTACTTAATTTTTGGAATAATGTTTAAGTTTGCTAACAATTATTTTTCCTATTAGCAGAAATAGACCTCGTAAATTATTTAATTTTTGGAATAATTTTTAAGTTTGCTAACAACCATTTTTCATAGTAGCAAAAATAGACCTCGTAAATTATTTAATTTTTGGAATAATGTTTAAGTTTGCTAACAACCATTTTTCATAGTAGCAAAAATAGTCTTTGTAAATTACTTAATTTTTGGAACAATGTTTAAGTTTGCTAACAACCATTTTTCCTATTAGCAGAAATAGACCTCGTAAATTATTTAATTTTTGGAATAATGTTTAAGTTTGCTAACAACCATTTTTCATAGTAGCAAAAATAGTCCTTGTAAATTACTTAATTTTTGGAATAATGTTTAAGTTTGCTAACAATTATTTTTCCTATTAGCAGAAATAGACCTCGTAAATTATTGAATTTTTGGAATAATTCAACTGTTTATGTATGCATGTGAAGTATGCGTATTTTGGAATTTTTAGAATAATTTAAATGTGTGCTTAATATATAATATTTAAATTAGATCAATTCTGACAGTTGTGTGTTTGCCCGAGCGGTAACGATCTCAACTCATAATCTACAGGCGATGGTTCGATCGACGGTCGTGGCGTTTTTTTGTATGATAATTCAATTTTTCAGCGACTTGATTTGTTTCGTCAAATAATAAACAGTGTATTGGGAAAATATGTCTTTAATATGAATAAAAATATTGCGTCAGCGGAGCTGGTGAGGAGGGAGGGGGAAGGAAGGGGCAGGGGGAGGGGAAAAACGCGGACAATCATGCAATCATTCGGACATTATCGAGTATTAATATATAGACTAGCTGTAAGCCCGTTGACCTCAACGGGGGGATTTTTGTTGCATTTTTAAGAAGCCAGAAAATTACAAACCTATTTATTGAATAAGCCAGAAATTCTAAAAATAAAATAAATATATCTCGGGGCATATATCGACAGCATGCCCTGTTGTATTTAAATTGTAAATTATTTAATTTTTGGAATAATGTTGAGTTTGCTAACAATTATTTTTCCTATTAGCAGAAATATACCTCGTAAATTACCTAATTTTTGGAATAATGTTTAAGTTTGCTAACATTTTTTTTCGTAGTGACAGAAATTTCGTAAAATACTAAATCTTTGGAATAATGTTCAAGTTTGCTAACAATTATTTTTCATAGTGGCATAAATCGACCTCGGCGCATATATCGACAGCCCTGCAGTTTTAAATTGTAAATTACTTAATTTTTGAAATAATGTTTAAGATTGCTAATAATCATTTTTCACATGCAAAATGGTATAAATTAATTGCACATTTTATCAAAACAAAATTATCAAAATGTTGACTGATTCTCCAAACAGAACTTGTTTTTTAAAATATATATAATGATTTTTACTGAAGTTATTTTATTATACATACTGAAATTATGCTTTCGCCAACAACTAACTATACCACGTATGTACCTAGATTAAAAACAAATCTTGAAATAATTGCGTCTTATATTTATTTTTTGAAAAACATATTTCGCTAGTCAATCGGATTTTGTTATTTTGGTAGCATTTATTTTCATACGATCAAGATGTACTGTGATTTAAAACGAAAATTTTCAAAAAAAATAATGTTATAAACCCAAAAAGAAGCGCTCTAGGCTAGATTCGAACCAAGTTCCTACAGATTACCAGTCGAGCGGCTTACCTCTAGGGTACAGTAGAATTGAGAAAGGCTCGAAAAATAAAACATATAATATGCATGCTGTTTTTTAAATAAAAAACGAAAGGTTCCATTTTCAAACGAAATTTAATATATATTATATATTTTCATCGTTTCTGATAATTGTGACGTTAGCTCAGTTGACAAAGAGCTCGGCTGATAATTCATAATTATGGGATCGATCGACGGTCGCGGAGCTTTTTTGTATGAGAATCCAAATTTTCAGCCATTTGATAATTCAACTGTTTATGTATGCATGTGAAGTATGCGTATTTTGGAATTTTTAGAATAATTTAAATGTGTGCTTAATATATATAATTAAATCAGATCGATGCTGACAGTTGTTCGTTTGCCCGAGCGGTAACGATTTCAACTCATAATCCAGAAGCGATGGTTCGAACCACGGCCGCGGCGCTTTTTTTGTATGAGAATTCAAATTTTCAGCCATTGATTCGTTTCGTCAAATAACAGTGTATTAATTAATGGCGACAGCGGGGCAGGATGGGGTGGGGGGGGGAGGAGGATCGTATTTCTTGACGTCATCGAAAAGGCGAAATCGCGACCATATACAAACGAAAAAAGTATGTATTTAGTATGAATAAAAAAATGTTGACAGCGTGGCTGGGGCGGAGGAGGGGAAGGGGAAATCGGGGACATTTTACAGACGGACGGACATTAACGACTATTAATATATAGATAGATGTTAATGTGTCCTCTCTGACGTTGAATTGATAGGCGAAATTTCAATTTACTTTTTTCACATATGTAGCTATTTAAGACATTACCATTGTCATTTGTGCATTTAATATTGATCTGAAAACTCTGATATATTGAACAAACTATGCGACTATGATTTTTGTTATGCATATTGTGTATACAAATCGTTGCACCATTATTTTCGCCGAGTTGGCGTAACGAGTTAAATGATCTTGCATACGATGACAAAGCCATTATGTCGGCTTCAATTAACCTTGAAGAAGGTCACAGTTCCTTCCACTGAGAGTTATTAATGGATTTAAGAAAATGGCCGTCGTCCGGCATAATAAATATTCTCAAGTCTTTTCCGCCAAATCGAGGCTATTATTATTAACCTATTTTAATAACAGCTGATCTGCCTAAAATAATTTTTAATGCGTTTTAAATTTGAATCAGGTATTACGTAATGTTTGAATACCAAACAATCTGATTCATTTGATACTTTTTGGCTTATTTTTCATGGACTCTTTCTGATATATTTATTGATTTACCTCGACCATTTTTACCATGCTCCCTTGCAGTGGCGGATTAGGCACATGGGAGGCCTCAGGCGCAATACAATTTAGAAGGCCTGTTTTTCGGATAACATAAAAATATAAAAAAACAATATAAAATAATAACAAAAAAAATATATATTAAAATCTGAACAAAAATAATATGGGTTGTAAAATATAAGCTATTTTTAGGACCTCATTCACTTACATATATGGTAATCCGCCACTGCTGCCTTGTCACAGAACTTTGTTGTTTATTTTAAATCATGTACAAATTTTCATTCTTGATTTCCCACTTTTTCATTGAAAGTCCAAAGTATATAATACAATTGAAATCTTGACTTATTTTGATCATTGGAAACACGTCTAGCGCTCTGAAAATATATTTTTTTGTAATAACAAATTATCCTGCACGATATGTAATTATAATTTAATATAAAATATAGATGATTGTAAATATTTGAATATATATAAATGTATGTATTATATTACCTTCTTCCAACATATGAGGGCAGATTCCATGTTTTGTCGAAAATTAGTTTGATATGTCATGTTGGGAATTCCGCATAATAAGGTTTTATGAACACTATGAACAATTAAAATTGAATTTCTAACAAATGTGGCAGATATTCAACAGATTTCACAAAACAATGTAATTTATATAAAAAAACAGGTATTTTGACTAGTAAAAATATGAAACATTACTTTTTTCAACATTTTTGTGTTTAAGATTTTTTTAAAACTATTTGCCAATACTTTAAGATTGTGAAAACTACTGCCTTCGTTTCCCGAGCCCTCATTTAGTCTAATTCAGAAGTAGCATACTTTATATATGATGGGTGTCCAAAAAAAATACAAACCTTGTTGAGGGTTCCCGGTAAATTGCTCGAATGGAAATTGCTCGAATAACAAGATAATAAATTTGTTTCCGTTTGTTTTGTCCGTTTGTTCTGTCTTAGCCCTAGTCTTCTATGTGTTCTGGAAATATATAGAAACAGTTTGAGTAACTAATTAATAAGCAGTTCTCGTAGAAACACTTCTGTTGAGATAAACTCCATTAAAAGATCATATGTTCCGCATTTGGAGCGAACACGGTTAAAATAAATACTTACGAAAATTATTTTTATATTTCACCCTCTAAACAAGTGTCGCACAAGATAAAAATGAAATTCGTAGAAAAAGTCGTGAAAAATCGTTTAAATAACCAAACAATTCGAATAATTTGTAATTCGAGCAATTTCCATTCGAGCAATTTACCGGCTACCCTTGTTGAGATGCAGACGTGTCGAGCAGTTTTTAATATAGAAAAAAAAAGAAAACAATAATTCCTGCAGATTTACATTAAGTTAAGTTCATATATTAAATCCATATCTTGTCATAAACGTTGTATTAAAGAATTTAATACATATAGAATACATGACATTTTTTGATGTTTGTTGGATGTCAAATTGTTAATATGTATCTGGGTGGTATTTCGGCACTTTTAATATTTTTAACATTTGAGGAATGAAAAAAAATCACAATAAAGCAGTTATAAAAAATGTGGTGATTTGTTGTGTTTCTGCAATTCTATAATAATTTATCAGTAAGTAAATAGAGTAAATACAGTTTGTTTATAAGATCACATATATTATAATATTTATAATGTGCTTAATGCACCTGGACTAATCGTAAATAACTTTCCATTATTATTTTGTCTCACGCTGGAAACTGTTATGACTTCTCTTTTCCACTTTGACGAATGTTCTCCTGGGAACTTTTTTTTTTTGAAATGAATTATATTATGTTTTGCGAGTGTGTTGAAATTATTTACTCCGTCACTGCGACAATAAATTTTCTCAGTAGCTCTTGCTCTTTGACGTAGTGGGTTTTATGGGAACCAGCGGCGTCCTTGATTGCGGAAGACGTATTTATATGTACGAAATTGCTTATGGCATAAATTCGAACAAAGATGTGCTTGAATATTTGAATCATTGAGTTGCAACAAGCATTCTGGAAGCTTTTTCAAGTTTTGAGTAAATTACGAAAAACTGCTGTGCATACATGCCTAAAATTAAATGTATTATTTTTTGGCATTGCCCGTATATAGTAAGCAAATGTAATATATCCATTTAGTTTGTATCAAAAATTTGATTTTTTTTTGAAACTCAGCTCTGAAATTGTTTTTTTTTAATTACCCAACTTTTCGAAAGGATTAAAGAACAAAATATCGTTCACTGGTAATTTTCATAAAAAATCGTCCAGAATGATTTTTACAACTCAATGATTTATTTAAGCTACTAGGTACTAACGATTAGAATAGGAATAATATTTTTCAATACATAATGATTATAAAATTATTTTCATACTTTTAACGAAAGATAATAAAAGTAATTCATTCTACTCGTGACAAAAATATAAGGGGTAGCAAAAAAGCCTGTTCTTTTTTCCCTTAAATCTTCTAACGCCAGTCAGAGATAAAAAGAACTGTGTTTCATTATCTACTAAACAAACGGCGTTTGATAATAAAATGTTTTTTTTTTAAGAATTTAGTATAGAATAAAAAATATTGCTCGTTTAATTGGAAGTCCTATTAATTTTACAATACTGTTTTTAGCCGAACTATTGAATAGGGTTTATTTTTATAAACACGCAATATTTTCTTTAAATTTTTAAAACGATTGCTTTCATGTTTTCAGTTATATAATAAACTAATTAAATATAATTTGTGATCTTTATCCCAATGGTTTTGGTATTGCAGTGCGCTTCTGACTTTGCTACATTTTACTTCGAACTACTACTACCATTGTTTCCACCTTGATTAAAATTGATTTATAATCTACTCGAGAAAATTGCAGCTATTTTTTGCTCGATGGAAATTGCGTTTTGCAATATGAAATTTCTCTAATTCCATTTTAATTGTGTTTTTTGCAACACTGTAACGGATTCAGGCACATTGTGTTTCTTGCATTACAAATCTGAAGGGATTTTTTAAGATGTTACTTAAGTCTTTCTTCTGGTCATTCGCCATTCAAGTTTGCCACTTGCTTTAGAGTGAGGTTAGAGTATTGTTATAAGTTTGGATCATTTTAATTTTTCTTAACGTTAACGTAACGTTGTCCTTCATTACAAAAATGCTATTTATGTAATGAAAATATTAGATTTATTGGACTCTAACTTAAGTCTTTTAACATTTTATAATCGAGATAATTAGCCAATTGATTACTCAATCAATATTTTTTCCTACTTATAATTTTTGTTCCAAAAGAAACTATAACCATTGAGCCCATAAAAAAAATAGTGTTTTAAAACACACTGCGTGCTTACAAATGACTGTTTATTATGATTCTGATTATGATTACTGATTGAAACTTTGAATTTAAAACTTTAGATCTGTGTATTATTTTGGATGGATGAAATACAAAATAGTCTAAGACGAAGGTGGCGAAAATGAAATAAAGTTCTTCCAGACTTTTTCTTTGTAAAATTTGAAAACAATATTGTATATATATATATACAGTGCTTTTTTTTTAAAAAAAAGGTGCCGGAACGCACTTTTTTAGATCATTTTCTAATAAGGTATATTATTTATTATATATTCGAATATCATTTTGATAGAATTAATGACGGCTTTTCATATAATGCATAGAAAATAAAACAAAATATACATATTTTAAAATAGAACAAAATAAAATTAAACATTTATTAAAATTTCGAGAAAAAAAGGTACCGGAACGCCGTTCCGCCGCGTTACAGAGTAAAAAAAGCCCTGAATATATATATATACTACTTTTTACATAGCCTACGACGTAATCCAGTTTTCTACACAACAAAATATCTGGAAGCCATTGTCATAAACATTTTTTTTTACATTAATCAATATAATTATGAAGAAAATAGATTTGAGATTAACGTAACATTGATAATTTTATTCAAATAATAATTTTAGTTTAAGAAATCATTGATATTTAACGCGTTCCCAATCATCACAACGTATTGATACCAGATTTCGTTATTTAAAAATAGTTAGTCTTTTCAAAAGATCTCTGTATAGCTGGTTGAAACAGTTATTGCACTATAAATTTAACTATAATTTCACAGCAGTAACATTTATTTACTTAAAAATATGTGATATTTATAAAATAAAAAAATGTGGGCGGAATAGATAAATTAAATTGTCCGATTTAACGATAGTAAATAGCAGTTATTATGCAATATATTTAAAACTCAAGATACATTATGGCAATCTCAAAGTATCGATCGAGTCATTCAAATGTGGTTTTTTTCAAATAATCTGCGGTTATAAAAACGATTAGGGACAATTAAGAGTTTTCTTTTTGGATAGCCGACGAGCGTTCGATTTTCAAAATAATAATTATTATCGCATTAATGGTTTTTTATTGGTCGATTATTTTATCAAAGCAATTTCATAATCATCATTGAAAAAGGTAATATCAATGTTACGCAATTAATCAACTCAATAACAGTTTATATCCGCACGTTAAAATGTTAAAATATTTTATATTATTTTTAATGTCCATCTATGATGATGTATATAGTTTAATTGTAAATTTATCAAAATTTATCATTTAAAAGTCAAAAAAAGTAAAAAAATATTAGTTTGCATATATGTACATAATTTCATAATTATACAAGAAACAGTGCAAGGAAAAAATATTCTTCTATATACGACATCAAAATATTATAATCTCTTCCGAACGTGACTGCAAACGTTGGTGTTCGTAATGTTTGTATTATGTTTGTATGTTTATAAAATAATGTGCATTATATTTTACATCAAACATGTTGATTAGTAAACGTTATTGTTTAATACTTATTTCATTTTATGATGTTCATACTGATTCATGTGTCGAGTCATCTTTAAAAATCATAATTATACGTATCAATTTTTCACATTAATTAAAAAATATATATTTGTAAAAGTTGATGTCGAATGTTAAAAGTTTTTTATAAAACGATTTTTTTATAGTAGTCAATCCTTTTTTGTTTTAAGTTTTAAAATCCAAATTAAAAACATTCATGCATTGATTTTTTATCGTATTTTGGGTTGGTATCCAAGTGCATGTTGGTATCTGTGATGTGTTAAAATATCCCTACCCACCTATTATCCAAGTCTAATATTTGTTATCCTCATCCTTCTTTTTATTTCCTTTTTGAGAAAGACTTTGATTTAAACAGTGGTGGATTACCTCATAAGCGCACGATGCGCGAGTTCAGGACCTCTAATCTTAGCGGCTTCAAAATAGCATACATTGTATTAAGCCCTTATAATATTTTAGTTATTCTATAAACAGAGCCTCAATATTTTGCGCCTGGGGCCTCCCAAGTGCTGAATCCGTCACTGCTCATTAAACAAAAGCTTTTAAGAGGTTCTATTCATAGTTTAAACGTCTTATATTTGGTGTGGCCATGGTAATTACGTTAAGTAAGTATTAAAATATGAAACAGCCAATAAGTTTAATACATATTAATAAAAATTATTCGGATACATATTGTTTGCGATACCATGTTTTCTCACTGCCCACCTGTTTTGTAAGAATGCTAATAATGTTGTTCTGATAAAATGGTATTCATATAAATTCTGATAAGACAGATAACCCAGATCTGGATCGAGCATAACATTTCTATGTTGAAAATCAAATGAAATATCGCTATGTATTATTTATTGTCAAATAATAATGATAATAAATCATACGAAGTCATAATAAGAGCGAGGCAAGCTTGATGGCTCAGCTCTTGTTTGTAGAGATATCAAATAATCTGTTTTAAATAGCTGAATGGGTGAAACGACATGGAATCGGCGACCAGAGGTCGTCTCTTGATAAACACAATATGTCATTTATAATGCTACATCTAATGTGTGAAAAGCGAGATGGATCGTATCGGATAAGGGTAGGTAGATTCGACATTTTATTCCGGATATCAAGTTTATATATTTTAAAAATTTACAAAGCTTACTAATGGCAGAAAATTATAAATTATAAAAGTCTACTTCTTGATCAAAACCTATTTTTTCGATTGATTTGGCAGTAACATTGTGAAAGTTAATTTTTAATATAAAATTTAATTGAAACATTTTTTTATTTACTCCACTTATTTAGTTACAAACTGTGTTTCGTCTATTTAAGAAGCACCATCGGACAGAATATTGTAAGATTGATTCTAATGTGTTTTGATTAGTAAATAACATTTTAAATAAGACACGTAGCTCACCATCGTTGAACCTTTTTCCATAAGGTTTTATCGTCCCTAATATAAGAATTTTACAGCTATGGCGAAAAAATACAATCTTGCCTGAGGCGGCCAAATGTCTAGCGCTGGCCCTGGACTTATTGTCTTACTTAATTTTTTGGATAGATTATTCTGTATTCATTTATTTTTTTGCCACCTGTGTGGTCGAGTGGTCAACATCGTTGGCTACCGCTACGGAGTGCACGGGTTCGAATCCCAGTACGGGCAGTTTTATAAATTGATTTATGAATTTCTGTTAGAAGGCATGGATGTATGTGATGTCTTGAATTCCCCCCACCCATCCTATCATATGAACGGCGCGTATCGAGAGCGATTAGTTAACCACTAGTCCTGTCCTAGCCCTTTCCTTCTATTCCTACTCTCTTTGGAAAAAGAGAGGTTGAGCAACTGAGTAACAAGCAGTTCTCGTAGAAACATTTCTGTTGAGATAAACTCCATTAGGAGTCCATATGCTCCATATTGGGAGCGGACAGAAAAAAAATAAAATATATGATGAGCAAAACCGAATAAATTCTTTTATTTTCTTGATCGCATTGCGTTATGGAAGGCGGCCGTGAAAATGCGGCTGCATACACATAACGTGTGGTGGTGGGATACTCAACAACCAACTTGTGGTCGTGATGTTAATAAATAATGCAGAATAAGTATATACGAAAGGGTGTTTGCCTTCTTAATGAAAAAATGATAATAATAAAACATTCATATAATAATAATAATCTTCGAAAGAAATTCTTTTTGACATCTACTTGTGTATTTAAATAGTAAATAGATGAAATCTACAATAGAAAAAAACCGCACATTCCGGACGTACACCAATAATGAATCGCTCCGAGGCTTAATGGTGTAAGTCCATTAAATCTGCCGGAATACCTTTTCATCGATCAAACAGCCAAGATTGAAAACGAAAGTTTAATTATTTATTAAATTTAAACTCTCCCCGAATAATACACTTACCGAAACGAATAATAAAATTACAATAAATTGCGAAACGCTTTTTACGCGGCAATTTAAAAAAAAAATGATTACTTACTTTCGATGGAACGCGCCCGCCAGGTATTTCAATTTCACATCTGATTTAATCGTCTTTTATCTGATTGGCTCAGTATGTTACCTATTCCACGTATGACTGCCTGCCTTATTGAAATGAAAACAAACCGTTGAATATAGAGTATGAGATATTTTTATTGTTGCTTAATGTATGCATTGTCTTTTCGGGTATTTGAGTGCATAGATGGATTGATATCTGGGTAACTCAACGAATGATATTGATTTCAGTCCACCAAATTCCAATGTACATTCATGCATACTTTTTTAAACTTAAAAGATGACGAAATATATTTTTTTGTAGCACCCGTACACAATACGTACGTAAGACAGCGTCCCGTCACGTCAGTGGTTATGGAGAGACGTTGGAACTGGCTGGGTCACGTGCTGCGGATGCCTCCAGAAAGCCTTAATCCTGCCTGCTTCTTCTTTCGACCGGTGGGATTCCGGCGTCCCGGATGTCCGTCGGGTACTATCTATAGGATGTACTCGGCGGAACTGAGGGATGCTGGCATGTCATGGGAGGAAACAAAGCAATTGGCGGGAGACAGGGAAACATGGAGGTGCCGCGTGGCGGCCATATGCTCCACATAGGGAGCGAACATAGCCAAAGAATTACACAATTACAAAACCACGTACAGCGATCCCCCAATTACGCGAACTCGAATTACGCAAATTCCATATATATTCGCGGCTGTTTCTCCAATTGCACGCATTCCTTTGTCATTGCTGTGCGGACGTGCGTTTGGTACATGCGTGGCTGTACACACACAGCCGGGCGGCTGTCTGTGTCGTGCATACAGTACATTTTGGCGGGCGACTGTGCAGTTTACCGCATAGTAAATAAATATTTCTTCCATAACGTAACCCTAATTTTTGTATGAGATTTATTATCCCAATAACGCGGTACCGACTTTCGCGTAATTGGGGGGTCAATGTATTCAGGTCTTAGTATATTTTCTTTGCGTGTTGTTTAATTTTATTCTTAGATTAGATAGAAAAGCAACGCCATTTAAATTTCAATGTCGAGTCGATTATCCTCTCCGATTCGTTCATTCGAGTCGTGTCAATGCGAAGCGAATACAAATAACTTGTAGTTCAATTACAATATATTGTTATTTGTTCTTTGAATCAGCTTGCTATTGTCAGTGCAGCTCGGGAGAGCTACTTCATTGTCTATTAATAATGACTTCTAAAATTTTCTTTAGTCATATACTTAATTCTTTTGTAGAATTTGAAAGTTAGAGTATTCAATTTTATAATTTAAGATTCCGACTGAATGTGGTGTGGGGAATTCGAATATTAAATTTAAATAGTTCAAATTATGTACATTCACACAAGTTTTGTCATTAACGACCCGGGTTTCGCCTTTCGGCATCTTCAGGCATTCTAGTTCACGGATGAACATATTGATAATACTGGATATAGTTTTCCGTTGTGCTCAGAAATTTGAAGCATCATGAAGAAGTTCATTTATAATAACATATTTAGTGAAAGGCTCGCTATCAGGATCGACTCATAATTTGTTTACCCTATAGTGTGGTAAGGCTGATAGCTATTCCATATAATCAAGTGTGAGATTCACTTGAATTGTGTAAACTGATAATTTATGCAGTAAAGACAAGTTGAAAACAATTTGTATTCCTAGTTTCACATTTTGTTTCAATTATTTGTACGAGCTTTATTCGACGACTAAATAATTTCAACTGACATGTTCAAAAAGAATTGTGTGTTTTATTTTACCAAATGTTAGTTAAAAATACTTGCAATGAACTTGGTACCGATTATAATTTACAAAAAAAGTAACAATAACCTTTCCACTAAGAATTTACAGTTAACATAATAAAAATATGTTTTACAACCGTTGTACGCTGCATGTTTTGTCACTTTAGTCTAAGAATACTATTTAAATAAGCTTGAGCTATTAAAAAAAAAAAAAGCATCGTCCAAATTTTTTAATTCCAAAGCATATCGAACCTTGACATCGCTCATTAGCAAGTCTTGTCTTGCATATACCGTTTGACCACCGCTGAGAGCGATTGCGCACATGAAAACGAACAATATTATCGCAGGATTGAATCTAGGGCTAGTTCTCGCAATAATTAATCACTTTTTTCACAAACTGTTTTGAATTAAGCTGGCACGATTGAAGAAATTTGCGTTCTTTTGTGTTGTAGAAGTTCATTAAATATGATCTAAATTTATTTATTTATTATTTAAAAATCAAAAAAATAATAAGGCTGTGTCGTGGACATTGGAAATTCGGTAAAACAGAAAGATGTAAGGATTTTTTTTTGTAGAAAAGAATAAATAGTATTATGATGATAAAAAATATTGCGAAATACCGGAATAATATTTGATAACTAATATTTTCTGAACAACTCCAAGTGTAAGAGAATGTTTTTTTTTACATTTATATTGGGATTGAAGGTTGTACAGGATATTATAGTATTTACAGGGGTGAACTAGAGAGGCTCGCCCGAGCCCCTTGTTAAATTTTACCAAGCTGACACCAAAGGCTATCCCCTATTCAATTTAAGAGAAAACAATATTCTCAGATCAATTTGGTATATAACTGCAAATTCTGACTTATATATATATAATCTACGAAAGCTTCAGTAGTATATTTTTTAGCAATTTACATTATTAAGCTTACAGGAAACTGCATATTGTTCCATATTATAAGCGTATTCAGTAACAATCAATTGGATATTTTCGTAATGTATATAATTTCATAGGAGTGATAAAAAATACACTTCTTCCCCAGAACACCGAGAATTGCTTTGAGAATAAGCGAGCCCCTTTTTACTATAGATCACCAAACTAACGAAAGTTATATTAGTATAAGAGAGTCACCTTAATAAGTTTCCAGAATTCTTATTAAATTTGAGAATACTATTAATTATAATATTAATTATATTTCAATGAATATTTTGCTTACATTAAAAGCCCTGAAACTTAACATAGGTTTTTTTAAACGAATTGTCATATAAAAGCGACGATTTGGATATTCATAGACGACTGTTTCTGATTACGACCCTGCTTTTAAATTTGTTTTATATCTCAGCTTAAAATTGCACAATCCCATAAAAATATCTTTATTAATAATAACATACCCATGGCGTATCATACAAAGTATTTTATTTGCGCAATTAATTACGTACGAAATTCACATGCCATGCCCGCCCGAGCCTGTTCATTGTGAGTGGATTTTTTGGATTCGTTTCGTCATCGCCAACCGACAGGTACATTTCTCACCAATTTAGCGATACGTTGCGTCTGTTCGTGATTGCACATAGTTAGTTAGCGAGACTATTAATATCCACATTTTATCATTTCGTTTTTTGGTATGTGCGACACTGTGTGGCGCTTTTTCTAATCGTTTGTTTTGGCTTTGTTTTATATCGCGTGGGAACTGTTAAAAGAATTTTCCGGAATTAAAAAACAATTTTACTTTTTTTTGTTGCTTAAAGTTAAATTATTTCAATTCTTATATTGAGTTACATTCAGTGACGTTCGTAGGTTATGTGCCGCCCCTAGACATAGTTTAAAATAGCGCACATACTCTTGCCATCGGTAAACTGATATTCAAAGAAGATTTTTGCTTTAAAGATAAATATTCTTTACCCATCGGTCTTAATATTATTACGATTGAAAAGATATTTTTCGGCATTTTTGTGATCATTTGCCGCTCTCTTGGACTTGCCGCCTCTAGGCAACTGCCTACTCGCCTATGCCCACGGAACGTCCCTGGTTACATTAATAGTTTTGTTTCATACACAATGTCATAATTATTATTATAATATCAAACCTTGATTTTCAAATGCCAATAACAGTTAATACATCATGTCAATAAATTCTGTTTTTACAAAAACTCATTTTTTATTCGGACACTAAAATTTTCTTTTTCGGAAAGGGTTAATTCAGAAGGATGTGCTAACAACTGACAACTAGTAGTTAAGTAAAGATAAAATTAACAAAATTGACAGAAGCGGTATCTATAAAATGTCCTTTGGCTCATGTAGTTCGGTTTGATATACTCGTACATAAGAGAGACGGGTTGAATATCGACTCGAGCTAAAGAAAATATACATTAGGTTATTTAATCATAAAAAGTTATTTTTCCCATCTTTGTAGCAAAGCTCCTAAACTAAATGCACTAGAAGTAGAAATTAATATAAATAATCAAAGCAATGACATCCTTAATGACCAAAGAAATATTAATCAATCACCGTTTTTTAGCCTTTAACAACAGAGATTTCCAACCTGGAAGGCGTGCCTCCCCAGGGACTATTGCAAAAAGAGGCGCGAACAGTTCAACATATTTATTTACCCTTCAAAGCGTGTCTTTATTACTATATGAAAAAAAGGATGTGGAGACGCAAAGATATTTTTTTTCTTGAAGGGGAGGCGTGGTAACATAAAGGTTGGAAACCACTGCTTTACAAGACGCTAATGTATCTAATATATAAATAGTCATTCAATATTCAAACTATTTTGCTTTGAATAATCCCATATTTGTATCGCTCTAAGGCAGTGCTCCGCAACCACTGTGCCGTGGGGCGATGCTAAGTGTGCCGCAGCGTATTACTTCAGTGAAGAAAAGATCAAATAATTTGTTCAAACAATGATCAAATAAGAGTTGCCTAGTTGTAGTACTGAGGTGGAAAAAAATATATTTCACAATTGAAAACGATGTCTTATATTATATTTGTTAATACCCTTATGTATAATATATACAAATTTGAAGTGGGCTGCAGAAATCTGGAGAAAATTTTGGTGTGCTGTGGGAGAGAAAAGGTTGCGGAGCACTGCTCTAAGGAACACTAAATTAAAATTATTAAATATAATACTATTTATTGCAATATAAATATGGATGTTAGAGTGGATGAAGGGAGGTATTGTATATCTCTTTTAAGTCAGTATATATAGTAAAGTTAATATATGTTTAAACATAGTTCTGCTGAAAGCATAGGGTCCGCCAAATAACTTTTTTTTTTTTAAAAATGCAATAAAAAAATATTACTGAATATTTTCTCAAATTTCTTTTTTTATTTGAAAGTACAAACCTTCCGGTTAATAATGGAAAATAATTTCATTCAAATGGCTGCCTCGGCTGGCCATGCAGTAGCCTACACGATCGGTCCAATTTTTAAGCACATTATCGATTGTGTGCAGCTGTATTTCACCAATGGCTTCACGAATATTGTCCTTTAAAGCGTCAATTGTCTCTGGCTTGTCGGCGTAACACTTATCTTTGACGGCACTCCACAAATAATAGTCCAGCGGTGTCAAATCACAGCTCCGAGGTGGCCAAACGACATCAGCTCTGCGGCTGATAATGCGATCTTCAAAAACAGGGCGCAAAACATCGAGTGTAGCTTCGGCTGTGTGGCACGTAGCGCCGTCCTGTTGAAACCAAATGTTGCCAATATCCTCCTCTTCAATTTTTGTGAACAAAAATTCGTTCAACATGGCCCGATAACGATCGCCATTGACTGTAACGGCCACTCCTTGCTCATTTTCGAAGAAAAATGGCCCAATTATGCCTCTGGACCAAAATCCGCACCAAACAGTGACTCGTTTTGGGTGTATCGGCTTTTCAATGTATGCGTGCGGGTTTTCTGTGCCCCAAATGCGACAATTTTGCTTGTTTACATACCCGCCAAGATCAAAATGAGCTTCATCTGAAAAGATGATTTTTTTGGCAAAATCGGCATCTTCTGTAAGTCGATCGCAGGCCCACTTAGCAAAGCGAAAACGCATTGGATGGTCAGTTGGCTTCAACTCCTGAGCCAATTGGACTTTGTATGGCGTCATACCAAGGTCAACTCGAATTACCTGTCATCCACAAATAAAATAATATTTTTAGAATTACAATACCTTGAGATTTTTTCACCTTATTAGTTATTATTTACTTGCAGTACTGGTGATCGATTTTTGTTTTACTAGAATTAGATGAATGCCAAATAGTTCATTTGATCAAAATACCTCATTTTAAACATGCAATTCCAATAAACGCTCCTTAACAATCGAGGTCGTACCATTGCGGCATAATAAGATATCAAAGAATATCGTACATATTTTTGACTGTTAATGTTTACAGAGGTAGTTCGCCTTTGTTCTTTTGGATTAGAGTAAAAGCTGTCGAGTCTGGAGCAGTTGCTTCTGAGACACACCCAATCACAACAAAGCGTAGATACATTTTACGTTTGACGTGATGCTGGGAAAGATTGCTAGTTGATAACAGTGGCGGGGAAATGAGAGCGAGGAAAGAGCTTATGTAACTTTTTTTTTATTAAAAAGTTCTTTTTATCAAGATTATTAGGCATTTTCGAACACGGATGAACCCAATCGTTTCCTTCAAAGACAGTTTGAGCTAATCGGTTATGGAAATTTTGAATGGCGTCATCGATGTTACAATTGATGGGAATTCCACCATTTTTGAGAATGTGAATCTAAATGTTCCTGATTATTTTTTGAGAAATCGTGGACATGAATTGTTTGTTCTCTCAAGGTGTAGAACCAGCCTGCCAATGGGGATGCCACTGGGGAGAGCTTTAACGGTGTTCAACAATATTGCTTCGGATGTTGACATATTCCACGTAGACGTGGGAGAGTTCCAACAAATACTATTTTTTATGTATTAAAATAGAGTTCGTCGGGGCTTACTCAGTTGACTTCCTTGCCATTTTTTTTTACTGCTTTTAATATTAAACTGTACTATTTTTTTTCTCTTCATTGTAAAAGTTTTAAATTTATAATTTGTCAACCTTGTGCAATGTTAATTAAATAAGTAAAATAAAATAAACAAGCTAGGGCATCCAATCTCATGCCCTTTTTGTGATTCCGGGATTGACTATTTTTCGATCCTGGGATATAACATTCAATATAAAATCGTGAATAAATTGGGATTTGGGATTGACAAAACTTTTGGTCAGCGATTATGAAATCATGGGATGTTTCAAACAATTTCATTTCCGAACCCAGGAATTTACAGTTTTGCCCAAATTACCAGCATGACTCGTTTTTTTTTAGCTCTTTCAAGAACTTCCAAATCTTTTAAAAAACCCAGAAATTTACCGATTTGCCCAAATGTTCAGAGTGACTCGTTTTGTTAAAAAAATATATTTCGTGTTTCATTTTCTCAATACCGAAATCCCGGGATTAGAACGGTCACGATCCCGTGATTGGAGACGACTAGGGCTCCAATGACGGGATCGCTTGCAAAAGTTAAATTCAATAAAAATTGTATTAACTATAAGATTTTAACTGGAGAGATTTTTGAAGCGTCGAAGTGGGGCATGAAGTGGGAAATGTGACAAGTCGTCCCGTTTTCAGGCGGCATGTCTCGGAGTCCCCGAACACAGCTTCGGGACGCCAAAATGTCAAGTATACGAAAAGAGCAAAACTCGCAGTAACAATTTAAAAAAAATGCGCAAAATCAAAATCATGGCGGTAGAATCTAGTAGGTAGTAAATGATACAATTCAATGTTAATACTGTATTTTTTATATGATTTCATAAAATATATATACATGAAAAAACATTACTATCTAGTCAATTGTATGGTATGAAAGTGTAAGGCGCCTAAAAGTAACTATTTTTTTAGGTGTCTCGGTTTGCGGGAAAAAATAAATTGTCTCGTTAGGCATAGTCCAAATAAGGTTGAGAAACACTGATTTCGTCCTTTATTTAAATAATTGATTATTAGCCTAGCGAGAATATGAACTAAATTAGCGAATATTTTAATATTTTTTCTCAGGCTTATTCCGATAATTTTTGGTAACAATTTACAAATATCAAAATTTAATAATACACGTACTTACTACAATAAAATGTTGCAAAATCTGGGTTGGTACAGTTTTTTGTTGAAAATTTTAGCAATGCAACAATAGAAATCCCGCATTAAACACAATGCGCCAAAATAAGATACTTATGGATTCTCGATTTTTTACTTTCATCAATCAAGGTAGGCAACGGCATATTTATTTCTGAAATAAAAAAAACACTAGTCAATAATTATGGCAAGTAAAAATACTTTACTTTATTGGTTTGTAAAGATTTCCATATTTTAATGTTTGGCACGATTTACACATTAATGTGTTTACTAAATATTTTTTTTTTACTTTTACATTAATCATTGTCTAACATACATACATTTACTTGTTGGTTCACAAGCTATATAATACGGACGCTCTTTTCAATTTTACGAGTAAGTTATTTTGTTTTGTTTTTGAAACACCTTGATTTTCCTAGTGTTACCCTAGTTAACATTAGGGCATCCCGCATTTTGCGATCCCGAGATTTCAGGATTCACAATCTTTCTATCCCGGGGTCTCGGAATTGATCATCTACTATAATTTCATTTTTTTACGTATCCCAATTTTAATTAAAAAAATAACTGTCATTACAGCTAACGGCCAAAGCGATTTTTTAAATATTATTAAATCATAGTTGTTTGAAATCAATTTGAGTAGAAGAGATATCACAAACACCCGTGTCCTCAAACTTAAAATCTCAAATTTAAATTTTAAAAAATCTCATCTGGTCCTTTAAAAAAAATGAGAAGTATTTTTTTTTCTTTATATTTTTTAAATTGAATTTTGTGTACAACTATGAAAAAAACTGTGTAAGACTGTTAGAAAATATGAGAGGGAGGGGCTCCATCATTTTTTTTTATAAAGGTATTATAATAGGTGTATAAGCACACTGTTCAGAATTGTTTTTATTATAAAAATATATGTAAGTAAATCTGGAAGAATTTTGATTTTAAATTTGATTCATAGAAACATTGAAGATTGGTTCCCTGAATTTTAAATACCGTGTTATTTGAAAAATTAAAAAAAATGTCATATATATAAAATCGAGTAGAAAAAGGTAACAATGAACACCCAATAAATAAACCATACAAAATATTATTAATATTATTATTAAGAAAACAGTACTGTTGGACGCTACTTGATTATATATGAGGACTTTTATGAGAGACTAGACATGCATCACTTTCATCGCGTTAAATGTCTAATACGTCTTTTGTGTAAAGATCTAATGAAGCTTATTGCTTGTTATTACTTTCTTGCGTTGTTGAATTTCTTTTTATTAAGAAATCCGTTTTTTTGTAATCGTGTTAGAATAAACAATTCGTAAATATACCGTGTAATTTAAAAATCGTGTAAAAAAAGAGTTGAGTGTATATAGTTTTGTCAGAATTTAAATTATCTTTCCTTTAATAATAATTAAATTGGTGCTTAAAAATGCATTTTGTGATTTTTATCGTTCGATTATGTTCGTGTTACGGATGTGAATGGGCTTGAAATTCCGTTTGCTTAGTACCCACCTCTCGAACCAATAATTATTGCAAGTTGTAATGTAGATATATATTTATAAGTTTTTTTTTTTGCAAATATTTTGCCAATAGATAATGATAAACGAACAACAAAATTAGATAACATATTAGTTAAGTATTTGGCTTACAAACAATTTGCATTGTTGATTCATAATAACGGTTCTGAAACTAGAATCTAGTTCATGATTCCCACAAGGTCGTTGCGATAAAACAGGCAACCATACAATAGACGTTTGGTGAATGCACTTCCTTAATAAAATCTATTGTGCATTTTATTTTGGCCTACTAATGTTGCCACTGTTTCTGCAATCGTATCTCACCGTTAATCACTGGCGGATTTTAAAATTATATTTTCACGGTGCTCTGTATTTATGCAAGTGTTTTTTTATTTCCATTCATTACAGTGCATGTTAATTATCAACTACAGGTATTCGACTTACATCCGAGATATGTACAGTCCTAAAATTTGGACGCAAGTTGAATTTTATTCAAAATACCGTCGGAAATTTTCTACAACCTGGAATTTTGACAAGTACAAGTTTCCGGGAGACACATAAGCCCTTTATGCACGGTTTCAAAATAGCACGGTCAAATTTAATAGAAAAAATCTTTCACTTATTTATATTCTATATTCACTTCATATTTAGACCAGAGCTGTGAAACCGCTCAAAAATAAGACGAATCCGACTCCAATCTTAACATAAAACATAGTATTTTTCTAAGCTTAGTAGTATGTAGTAGTGTCATTTTTGACCTTAACGAATTGAATAAACATTTTTTTAACCCGTAACATGCCATCCTAAAAAATGACGTTCCCTGCCACGATGGCATCTCAGTTTCACTGTTTATTGACAGTATTTAAACCTAAGTTAGAAGCTAAAAAATAATTTTAAAAATGTATATATGCTAGAATACCTAAAATGATAAATACTTATTGACAATATTAAGAGAAATATTGAATGACTTAATGACTCAACTATTTACGATTGCACCATGGGCATGGAGTAGTTAAATAGGAATCGAAGATTAGTTTCGAGTCTGACTCCAACTCAAACAGTCCAACTCCACAGCATTGCTTTTTACACGGCTGTTGTACGTGGCACATATCCCCACTGTAAAAAGACGACTTAGTTTATTTTAAATTTTATTTACCTATCCGGCCCGAAATAATTATAATTTATTTAATAAATTATTTTACTTTGATTAGCAATACATATAAACAGCTGTAGGCGATGATTAGTCTAAATCTCTTCATCTTAAAGAAAAGTTGTTGGCTAAAAACGTTAATATATTAAATATTTTGAAATATACAGAATCTATCTTTGGCCTACAGTTCATGGTAAATTGGTTTAAAAAACAGAACATCAATATTTTGTGGGCGTTTTATTTTTGCGTAATTTAGAATTCTACAAACATAATACACATCTTTATATCAGCTGATAATGATCGTAATGAGAAAAATCGATCCTGGTCTTCGTTAAAAATATGAAATTAGTAAAAAAAAACACAGTCAAAACCATTTCAATTTTTAAAAGCCCATGTAATTAATGTATTCGATCACTTTTAGGGTGTTCACTGTCAATACTTGGTGGTAAGGCATTATATTGATAAAAACAGAATATTCTTTTGTACTTAATTTCCGCTTTATTTAAATGGGTCAGGACTGGTTTTGCTTATGGCAAGAATTGCCAACTGATAAGAAATACAATTTAACAGTGCTATTTATACAAAATAAATCAAACAAAACATCTTTTTATTTCAATTTGTTTTTATATAAACAGCACTTATTAAAAGAAGAGATTAAGTACAAAGGAATATTGTGTATTTGATATTTAATTTTTAGTTAGTATGTTTATTAAATCTACACATTCAAATATTTCCAGCACTTATTGTCATAATGCTATTTACACGTAACAATTAAGGCGTTATTCACTCAGTGTTTATTGCATGCTTGCGAAATCTTCCTACATATTGTTTCAAATTGTCAACTGAGCCAATAATAATTAGGAAATTATACAAATTCCATTGTTGTTCGTATGCATGTGCAGTGCATTGTAATCAGCGGAATGCAGTTTGAATGCAAATACGCTAAAACAAAACTGCAATGATGTTTTTTTTAAATACCGCTCTGAAAGGCGATGAAATTTGTCGATAGTTGGTTCTAATTTACACCTTAATTGTCGCGCTGTGGGTTTTGTAATTTATCATCACTTTACGTCATTATACGGCAAATTGGTTAAATAAAAGTAATTAAATTAAACGATTTTTTAAATTAAAACGTATAAAATATGTTAATTTATAAAATGAACCAATATATTTTTTATAATTTGGTAATATTTGTTAAAAGAAAATCATCAAGATAAAATTTTAAAATTTCAAAAAAATTAAAGTGTGTTAATTTTAATTAAATGAAGATTTTTCCTGCAGATGAAAGGCTTGTTCTTATGAAACTCCTGGTTAAGAAGTCCTTAACGTTTAAAAACAAAATTTAAACATTTTATCAATTTTAAGACATGCAAACTAAATAAAAAATATATCTACGGGACATAGAGCTTCTATGACAATTTTATTGGCTTTACTGATTAGGGTATTTCATTCTAGACCCTTTTTGTGATCCCGGGATCCCGGAGTCTCGAGATTGATCATTTACATTTTTTTTTACATATTCTTAATTTAAATATAAAAATAAATGGCATTACAGCAAATCGCCAAGGCGACAGATTTTCTATTCTTCAACCACAGTTGATTGAGATCAATTCGAGGAGAAGAAATATCACAAACACCAATTTCTAGGATCTCAAATAAGAATTTAAAAAACTTTTATCACGCTTTAAAAATAAACGATCGCAATTGACTTTGACATAAAATTATGAAAAAATATTTTGTAGCAGTCTAAATAGACTGCTACAAAATATGAGAGGGAATAATACCACAATTCATTTATTTATGATGTACAGTAAAACCCCCATTTACACTGAAGTCAGGACAGTGTAATTCGGGACAGTGTAATTGGGGGTGTGAATCTCATACAAAATTAGGGATTTAATTTTTTCCGGAAGAAATGCAAAACTAAGATTTCCCGTAGTTTTGCAAAAAAAAAATATTGACGAAATATTTAGTTACCAAGCGATACAATGCAAAGGGCGCCAAAATCACACACATGGACAGTCGTCCGTTATACGTGTATAGCCTGGCACGTGTTGAATACACAGACGCTAGCCAACATTTGACTGTATGCGCGGCACAGACGACCGTGCAATTGGGGGATTTGCGGCGAATATTTCAAGCCAGCGCGTAATTCGGGGTAGTGTAATTGGGGGTTCCACTGTATTGTACTATACAATAATATTTGGGTATATAAACAAACTGAACTGCAAATTGAAAATTGTTTTATTATTAAAATATATGGAAGTATATCGGGTAATATTAATGTTTTAAATTTTATTTTTTACATGCTAAAGTGAATCCCGGGATTTTTGGTAAGACGCTTTCAGAAGTACGGGATCGACAAATTGAAATGAAATATTTATATCGACTAGATACAATACACTGTTTAGTATGATACTGTATTATATTTCATAATATCTCTAAAGCACTATCATCAACGTGGTTTATTGAGTTTTGAAATTTTGGCTATAACCGGTAATTAAACCAATTTATCGGTCATTACATAGACCGCATTGTTAACAATTTACCGGTACACTAAAGTCGTAATGCAATCACTGATGTTTACTCGTTACCACATGTTGAAAACAAATCTATGTTTTTTTATATTTTTTTATTGATCAGCTAGTATAGATGATAATATAAATTTCCATAATATTTTAATTTGATGCTAATTTTGCAAAATATGTATGTTGACACATAATGACTTTCCTCGAATTAAACCAACTGCAGATTCCAATATCAGCTACTTATAAGTAGACTCAATTCCTTTTTTACAAATTAAATACGTTCCACATAAAAATGTGTGTAAAAAACCGTGTAAATTAAAGAAATAACAAATTTTTGATATTGGAAGTCGTAAATAAGTAAAATACACAAAATATTATTAATAACATGTATTTTTATTTGGAAAAAGTAGTACTTTTTTCTCTGCTTGATTATATACTAGGACTTTTATTAGAAGCTGGACATAAATCGTTTAAATAGCTAAAAACGCTCACAAAATCCGAAGTTGATAATTATTGTCTCAAATTTTTCATTGTCACGAGCAAGGTTAATTTTTTACAAATCATGGAGAACCTTTTCTAGTTCTAAAGCAAAATTATCATCTTATCTTAGTGAAGTTTCGAAACAAATTATCGAAGAAAATAAATTAATATTGATTTTAAATGACTTGCAATAATTTTTATTTAATTTATTTACATTCGCTCTGAACGGCATGCCATTAATATTTTACTGTGGTGACAAAATTAAGTGTGAAAATTGACCTTGCACTTTCAAAGCGAGGCTGTCAATATAAGAGCATGTACTGATTGCTTAGTGATTTATTGCATATAATTTTTCAGGTTCAGGGCTGCACTAAAATTGTATGCTTATTTATAATAATAATTTTCCAAACAATTCATCTGTCATCTGTCATCAATTTATTTATTGATAAATAGAAACTTTGAGATATATTTTAAGTGTCAAAATAAATAATCACATGGTCGGGATGCGTTGCTGAGGTTGAAATGTGAGGTATTAATAGGGTCTACTAAGAAAATTTTATTCTCCTCTTAAATTTCCAAAGGATGGACGGAAGATTACCAATAAGAAGAATAATAAATGTTTTTCTTATCCGACAAACATGCTTAATTCATAAATCTTCTTTAGTCTTATCTGTAAAGCATACGTTTCAAAATTGAGGCCATCTCGCCCCCTGGGGGTACCGAAGGGAAATGAGGGGGCAATGTTGACCATACGAAAAGTGAGCGACCTTGAAAGTTTCTAATATTTTTTATCCTTCAAAAATTTTGGAAATTTCTTAAGCATTTTATCACATGATTAACATATCTGATTTATAACATTTTAGATAAAATTCCATTAAAAACAAATACCATCTACGATTTTGAAAAGTTTTTTTTATATTTAACTAAAATTTTATTGCAAATAACAAACTTTAAAACGTTAACAAATTGGTGGGATTACCTTATGTTTTGATTGATAGTTAAACCTTTTCTCTATGATAGTTTAAGTAATACTTCTACAATTTGAGTATCGATGAGTATTTATTTATTACACTATTTAACTCTTTTAAATATTTTATTTAACAAAAAAAATAATTCAGGGCAGTCTTCTGTTTTTTTTTTGGCAGAAAATGAGTCAATAAGTTTGGGAACCTATAATCTAACGCAGCCGTACTCAACCTGATGCCCAGTAAGCTCTAAGCCGTGAGCTAAAAAAAGGACTTTCGGAGATATCTGCGGAAAAAGTATACCAAATCGAGGATTTCAAATTTCTAAAAGCTAAAAAAAAAAAGGATTATACCATAAATATGTTGCGGCCCACGTAGAGAAGCAAAAGTCGGAATGCGGCCCGGAAGAAAAAATGGTTGAGTATGGCTGATCTAACGTGTAAAGGAAGATGAATGAAAATCAAAGAAAATATTTATTTATATATTTTTTAAGTGAAGATTTTTGTAATTTTTTTTTTGAATGTGTAACTTAATCAGCCGATTAAAAAATAATCCAAATAAGCCTTCATACGATAAATCATTTGGAGATTAATTGCTTGTAATAAAATCCGTTAATTATAAAATGCTCAGTGCCATCAATCATTGTTCATAATGGTGTAATTGGTAACTACTTAGCATTAACTTGTGCAGGCTCAAAAAACTCACCGTGGGTCGTACCCACATCTTCCATCCACCTACAGTGCTAACTCTGGATAGTTTGACACGTCATTGCAATGTGGACAGATTTTGCATACCAACACCAATATTTCCTTTTAGCTTGGTTTGGTGATATTTATTATATGCTATGACATATTAAAGCAGGAAGTATACGGTTATTTTATGATAGCATGTTTGTCTGTTGCTAAGCAATGGAGTCAAAAGACGTTACAAGATAAGCTAATCCAGATGACTGTAGCAGGTCGCTTTGTCTTTCCCATTTGGAGTTAAAAACAGTGTAAAAAAAACAATTTAAATTACAGACCAATCTATCTAGTATCAAGGTTTATACATAAGTAATTTTGTGGGAATTCATTTACATCATAAAATTGAAATGGATTTTAACTTTGTAATATTAAATAGTAAAAGTTTAATAATAAAAGCTTACAAATTTTAGATATTAATCAAATCCTTAATACACATCTATGATTTAAGATTTCAACTGAAGGTGCTTGGTGGAATTTCAATATTAAATTTGAATCGTTCAAATTATGTACATTCGTCAGTTCAAGTTCATCCGTACACTTGAACGTCTGAAGATGCCGAAAGGCGAAACCCGGGTCGTTAGTGACAAAATCTGTGTGAATGTACATAATTTGAACGATTCAAACACATCTATGAGTTAATAAAATTTTAAGCAAGACTTAAAGCAAGTCTTAGTTAAAATCTTATAATATAGTTTAACACGCTCCCCAAAAAGTTATAACACGTATCATTCTTCGTAAAACAATCAGTGGAAGAAGAATGTTATATATGAATTTTCATTTTATATTACTTTCTATTGCTGGACACAATAAATTTTAGCCACGGAATAATTCATATATCTCAAAACATATTATAAAATATAGACCAATTACAGTGAATGGTAGATAATAAGCAAGGAAAATAGTGCACAAAAACAGCCATCGTTGAAGAGATATACGCGCGAAGACTAATGTGTACATTGAACAAATTTAAGACAGCCAAATTTACATAGTGACATTAATACCGATTATTTTTCTTTCTTCATCTATAAAACATATTATATATTTAAATATAAATACTGAAAAAGGCAAATAAAACGCGATTTCAAGAATATTTATTCACTGTTTGTAAGACATTTGTAACTGAATTAAAATATTAAATATCATGTCAGTATTATGTAAATGCGATGAACAATTATCAGATTTTGTAGCGAAAAATCTAAAAAGAATCACTGGAGTATAATAAACTACTCTAATCAAAGCGGTGCCAGAAGCGACAACTATTCATATAATATGATGCATTTTTCGGATATGAAATTTATAGAGACGGTTAGATGTTGCTAGAGAGAATTTGAACATTTTTAGAATTTTCGGGTAGTGACAAAAATAGTTTTTGAATCGTTCAAATTATGTACATTCTCACAGATTTTGTCACTAACGACCCGGGTTTTGCCTTTCGGCATCTTCAGGCGTTCAAGTGCACGGATGAACTTGAGCTGACGTTTAGTAAATGAATGTTTCGTGTTTATATAAGAAATAAATATATCATTGAGCTTAAAGCCATTGCTGGCGAAAAGGATAAGCTCATGGGAATGCCCACAGATTTGAGAAGTGAGTAGTTTTAAGAATTATATTTATTTGTTTTTCGGAAAAGGTTTTATGATTATATTTTTATAAAGTATAGGAGTGGAGATCCCGGCATGTTTAATATTTCATTTAAAATCGGAAGGCTGTTCAATTGTGCTCTGTTTATTTCCAAAATTTCCTGGAAAAAGAGCTTGTGACCGTCCGTATTTGGGTGCAACATTTTTATCCCTTGTTCCTGATTGAACACGTGTCTTTCAGAAAATAAAGTGATTAGCAAAAGGAAATGGAACCACATGGAAAGTCTTACCGATAATATCTACGACGTAGCGCATTACCTTTTTATTTAATCTAACGACATCTCTAGGATGCCACTGAATGACCGATGCAGATTGTAATCGTTGTATCTTCAGCCGAGAAAGATGTCGGCCTTGGCACGGTCAGTTTTTCCAACTGATATAATATGGACAAGTATAATAAGTGGCATTATGTATTAATCTATACCTGTATCTATAAAAACATATGCTACGCAACATTTTTAATGACCATAGTCGATCTATGATACTTGACATATTATTTATTGAATTGTAAATCACCCGCGTGGACACGGGTTGACCCTTTAAACTATTTTGATAATATGTTTTAAAACGGAGAAGGTTTTCTGGCATTAATTATTATATGTTTATATTCAACAGTCTTAATTTATATAACACGAATTTATATTAATATCTACACGTTTTTGGCGATAAAAAAATGTATTTAACAAAGATTTTTTTTTTTTGGATATCAAATTTATGGAGCTTCAAGTACCAGGACGCACCAAGGTTCTTCCAGTCTCCTTCATCGATAAAGATTTTGAAAAATTGTAAATTGCATCCCCTTACCGTCGTTTGCAGACGAAAGGGCGCGATCACTACAGAGATAAGAAGTTCACGGGAACTCCATATGCATTATTTTGCAAATCACATTCCATATGCTTCCTCCATACTATATCCGTACATGTACACACACATGCGCATACATACATACACACATACAGTATACAAATCGTTTTTAAACAAAGAGAGTCATTTTCGTGATGCTAAGTTCGTTCTAAAATTGACAATTTTAGACGACATAAGATCTATGGAGGGTCGTCGAGCAGGACTGCTCTGGGTCTAAAACGATTCTCAGGCAGTGTCTCGTCATAGTTGTGAAGATCAGAGATCGTTGGGGTAAAATGTTTTCCTACCTCGCTGTGAAACTTTTATGATATTTCACGAACGAACTCTATGATGGTAGGTATTTTCAAGTCTCTGTGAAGCAGAACAAAGAATAGTTGTCGGGTCCTATGGCGCAGCGGTTAGCGTTGTGGACGTCCGTACCGGATCTCACGTTCCCAGTTCGAACAGCATTTTTTTTCAATCGATTTCTGTTCGAAGGCATGGGTGTTTATGGTGTCTAAAAACTCTCTACAATCCTTTCCGATTTCTTGATTTCGTGTGATTTTAATAGATTGCAAAAAAACCTAACCTCAAGTTTTGTATAGCACTCGAAACTTTTATGATATTTTTTTCTTTAACACGGAAAATATCTCCACCAGGGGGCTAAAATAGGAAAGCCGGTAGCAGGTGGTTAAAAGTCCTGATTTTCAAAACAAGTTCCGGTATTTGGTCTGAAATAATCATTTAGAGCGAATCATAATATTTTATTTTGTGGCATGACTAAAAACTGGGCGGAGTCCGGCTTAAGCTAATCCGGTCAGATGGTAACCAAATCTCCATGTTATATACGGGTTGACTGCCCTCTATACGCAAGCCTTCTCTTCACCTAATGTTAATAATGACGTTACCTTGGTAAGTTTCTATATTATTTTAAAAACTGCGGTTTATAATTTTCAACAAACATCTTGGTTTGATGGAATGTACGAGAAATACTATTCGCATGCATATTTTTATTTAACAAAATGCTTGATTTATTTTCACAATCAAGATATTTGGAAGGTCTCACGATTATGTCCAAAGAGTCCTGGTTTGCCGACTCCTGAGTTAATGTATGAATACAAAAACAGCTTACTCCTTGTCCCCCTTTCCCTTCGTCACGTCTAATCGCGTTATTCAGGTTGTTGTACTGCTCAGTGAGCTCAATAGCATTGATTTATTTTTGAAATGCAGTCAATAAGTGTTTTAGCAAGCTTTCTATACAAATGCATCCAAGTGCAAACAATGATATAATAGATATTTCTTTTGAAATATTAAGTCCAGTCATAATCGGTTTAACTACATTATGCAACGGATTTTGTATTAATTTTAGATAACATTTTCACACAACATTAAACTCATTGCGGTTTCCGATAATTCAATTCTTGGAGTCAATGTCTGAACTTTTTTCATCCGAAACAGGGACATAAGAAAATAAAAACGATTTTGCGTTTTACTTATTTTTAAAAATAAATATTATATTGCGAAGTTTTTACTGTTCAAAGATTTATAATAAATAATATTTTTCCGGAAGTTCAATGTCAGATAATAAAAGGAAAAAGTAAATTTACCTTTATCATTTTTTTATATCATTTAAAACTGTATAGATATTTCTTTTTATGAAGTAAACTTCTGAATCGTTAACTTAAGACAGGGTTTCTTAATCATGTACACGCGGGCGCACATGCGCCCGCAGAGCTGTTTTCATGCGTCTATTTTTACGATTGAGATAATCATTTCACCCTCCCAGCTTTAGGAAATTAGTACGTGAAATACATTGCTAAAGATTGCAATTGCAAGATTGTGTTTTTTTTTACCCTATATTGTATAGTATCTCTTTTTGTTTTGTTAATGTCCTCATAATCACATATGTGTTATTAAATGTGTAATTTACCGATCAATAATAATAATCAAGTAATAATATGGCAATTGTTACACATATTACTGAAATATTATTAGTTTTTTTAGAAATCCGTGCGCCCACCACTATTATTTTAATTCTTATATGCGCCCGTTATCTTAATAAAAATAAGAACCCCTGACCTACGACAATAATAATAGGTTGTATCTTCTGGCATGACTTGAATTTTCAAAGCTGCTGTCTACATACAATATGCGTTAAACTGAAGGTGATATTTCCATATATAATTAAGAAATGCAGTCCCGATATCCCATTTGTATTTGTACATACTCCGATAAACTCGGGATATTAATTCGTATTGGAATACATTTACAGTTAAAATTATTGTAAAATTACAAATTGAACGCCTCTGAAATATTGTATTTATTGATTTGGCATTTACTTGGTAGAACTCCATTTTAATAGGGTAAAAATATCAAAGTATTTCAGTTCTACAGTTTTTTATATGTTATGCGTTGATAGCTATTTCGGCTTTCACCATCGTCAGAACTATTCTGACCTAAGTTTGTTCTTAGTTAGTTCTGACGATGGCGAAAGCCGAAATAGCTATCAACGCATAACGTATAAAAAAATGTAGAACTGAAATACTTTGATATTTTTACCCTATTTAAAATATTTTGTAAAAAAGGATACAAAAGAAAAATAATTGTTTTCATGCTAACTTTTCTAGAAGAATCTGAAAGCATTCATCAACTAAAACATAAACTTATGATCGTTTTTGTATAGAAATATCTTAGCGTTGATGTAGTAAACAGCTGAATTCTCTCCGCTTAAAGACTGTGCAAGAATAGGGGGCTTATTAAATATATTTGATGAACGATTAATCAATCGGTCAACTCATAAAATTGTTTCAAAAATCTTCTTCAACTAAAATTGTCTGAAAAATAAAGACATTTTGTCTGATGATGCATCTCAAGAGGTGAACAACGTGGCACAAGCTGTAGCACAAAAAGTGGAATGACAAAGTGATCAAGTTTAGTTTTATATTAAAAATTAACTTCCACATACAGCTGAATCTATGAAAAATATCTGCCACATTGTGTTTTTTTTTTAATGTAAGGATTTTCAGTTATAGATTTTCATTCACAAATATAATATATTTTTTTAAAATTTAAAATCTGTAGCAGTCGCATCTTTTAATGCTACTTGATGTTTTGCTAAGCGACAGCTTGCGACATAATGTGGCCAGGTGATTCAGTTTATATGAACATCTTAGTATCTTGTCGCCCACGCGCTGCAAGGTTCGATTCCCACACAAGTTATTTCTTCAGCAAAGATGTGCAGGAGGTGTCGGATTGCGCATAGTCTTCATACAGACAAAGCGAGGCCATTGGCTTTTCTGTTGATACGCTTCATACTGTATTATATCATATTAATATCCGTCCCAATGCACTCAATACCGGAAGAATTCTTTATCGTTTAATCTTCTGAAAACCAAAACTGAAAAAACTATAACTTCAGTGTGCGAAAATTAATTTGTATATGCTAGTGGAAGGAGGTATTATAAAAAATAATATTCTTAATCGTATATTTTATGAGCACCAAATACTGTGAATTACTTCTATGTCAGTGTTTTTGTGCGCATCTGTCATGATAAGAATTTCATGAATATTTAAGTATGTATGTATACATATTTTCATTTCACTTTTAAAGCTTTGAATCTTGATTGTCATTACATCTTTTAGGCCAGTGTTCCGCAACCTTTTTGTTAACACGGACCGACTCTCTACAAAGTGTCGACCGCCACTTATAATTTAAAAAAAAAATACAAATACAATTTAAAACAAATTAAAACGACCGCCATTTAAATACCTATTATATTTATAATTTAAAAAAATATATAGATTTAACAAAATATTTAAAAACATATATAACAAAAATAATTAATGCCTTTCTTTTTCTTGGATATTTTTGTTCATAAATCTTTTATAAAAATTAAAATAACCAAACGCATATAAATATGTATGTTTCGAGACCTTGTAGAAATCAATTTGATTTTTTTAAAATTATTTATATTGATTACTTAAAATTATTTAAGTAATTAAATTAATTAATTAAAAAAAAATTGTAAATTAATTAATTAATTTACAATTATTTTTTCTACAATAATTGTGAGCATGTTATAAATCTATGCAATATATCTATGCATATTGCAACAATTACATACGATTAAAGAATTAAATTGCTAATAAATTTTTCAATATCTGTTTCCAATAACCTTTTGAGTTTGAAATACATATAATTGTAATTTTTTGGCTTTTGTCACCGCTTTTGTTTCACGTGAAAAAATCACGAAATTATGTATTTATAAATCTTAATTTAAATAGAAAATAATTACTAAACGTTTTATAATGTATAGTATTTTTCAGTAAAATTTATCGGATATTTTTGATGATTGGAAATTATCGAATAAAAAGATGATGAAAAATATATTTTGTCTGATGCTCGCGCGACTGTCACCAGGTTTTCAGATTATTTCATCCATCACAATAAAGCACAAGGTATTACATACCTTCAAGGTTTGTCACGACGTCTGGTCGTTCATTTTAATTTCAAGGCGACGCGATAAAATACCTTACTTATTATGCATGCATGTGCAGTATTATTGGATTGGAGGGTGTAGTGAATACACCATGCATTTTAAAATGAGTGAAGATTCTCTAAAATTGTTCTACAAAAAATAATAACAGTCCAATAATGTACGGTTATACTGCCAAACCAACATAACGTGCTGATTTTTTTTTCTATTTAGGGTGTGAGTATAGTAAGTAGTTGGTCCCCGCTTTCCAATGTCTTTATTATTGACTAGGGTTCTAAGCAGATGAAAGTTTGTTTTCACATAAATGCAGTGCCATTGGTTTACTGATAATATAGCCTAGTATACCGCAACATTTTCTCTCCCAAGAATTAACAAAGTTTTCCCCAGATTTCCGCGACACATCACAATTAAAAGAGGCTTAGACAAAATTATAATATTTACCACTTTAGCTCTTTGATGAGTTTTTCAATGATATTTTAGAAGTTTTAAACATTTTAATTTTAGTTAACTTAGTGTCGCTTATTCATATTTTGTAATTTTATTTGTAAATTCCTTTCAATACCATTTTTTAAAAATCTATTTCCGCTCCCAATGTGAAGCTATATGCTTCCTAGTGAAGGTTTCTAAACAGAATTTTTTCTACGAGAACTGTTTAATAATCAGTCGCTCAACCTCTCTTTTTCAAAGAGAGTAGTAAGGATAGAAAGATAAGGCTAGGACAGCACTAATGGTTAACTAATCGCTCTTGCTACGCCCATTTGTTATAGGATCGGAAACGGTGGAAGGGACTTCAAAAACACCCATGCTCTCGAACAGAAATCGAAAAAATCTTGTTCGTACTGGGACTCAAACCCGTGAGCCTTGGCACGGAAGCCCACAACGCTAACCGCTGCGCCATAAGACCCGACGTTTTGTTTATTGCACTTTATTAATTTAATTTTGCTTTGTATAAATAACACTGTAAAATTGTATTCTCTTATCAGTTGATAGTGCTCGCCATGAGTGAAACCGGTCCATATCTTATTAAATAAAAGTAGGAATTAGTATAAATGAACATTTTATTTTTTGGAAAAAATATTATTATAACTTTTTTTTCAGCAAGGTCAACATATCGTATATTGTTGATAGCTGTTTCTGTCTGACGCCATCGTATTACTTTTAAAAGGATTTGGGTTTATATTTATATACAAAGTAAGAAAAGAAAGAAATTACTCGATTTACTTACTTTTAGGTTTCGGTTTCAGTGTTGAACGAATTATACATCATTAACCAATTAAATGCGCGTGCAATTTTTCTCTCTTTGAAGCAATTTGCCACGACACACCCAGAATAGCCTCACTCACGTATGTTGGGGAGAAAAGATTTAACCAATCAATTCAATTAGTAACACAATCAAAAAAGTTTAATTACACACAGAGAAATGTATTTCCTTATAAATACAATTGATGAAAAAGTGTCCTTTATCGTTATTCGTGCAAAACCTTCAATTGGTGATTAATTATTCACGAGACAAAAAATAAATAGAAAAATAACGAATCTAAATGATAGTTTAAGTGGCTTTTATTGAAAATAAAGTTGTTAGCAAACATTTTTGGCATTATATACTAGATCATTTTTTCGACGTTAAATATTTACTGAATATATATTTTACGAAAGATTATTCGGGCGTATCTAGACTTTCACGGTAATGACAATCGCAATTTTACTGAAATGTACATTTTCGAGGACATGGATCGTTGAAAATAAAGTTAAAATATGGAAAAAATTAACTTTATTTCCAATAATTTCTGTCCCCAGATGTACGTTTTATAACTGCGAAAATCTCGATACGCCTGTATGTTATTAATCATACGATGAATAATAATAGAATTAGAACTGATACAAGAGAAATAATATAATGGCAAAAAATTGTCCTTGTAATGTCCTTGTAATGTCCTATTACCTAACTATTCACAAGAATTGTTACGCGTTAAAATGAAAACTAATTATCAAGTATGTAATTTCGCGCGCTGTGTTTCTTTCTATCAACTGAATCGAGATAACATTTTATGGTACGGTCCGTTTTTGATTTGCTGTCCGATAATTACTTGATATTAAATCAAACTTGTTTTTTTCATCCATGTATATTTTATATTTTGATATATCTGATCCTACTGTCATAAATGAAATACAGCCGTAAGTTCAATTTCAGTTAACTCTTTTATATTATTTAGGATCTGTTGTCCAAAAAATAATAAATTTCCAAATGTCACTGTCTGTATAAAATAATTTATATCACCTGTAAAGATTGTTTTATGTGTGAAGATGCCTAATTTGAAACATATACTACCGCACCCATTTCAACTATTTCTTTTTTGGCTTGGTTAACTCGATCGTTGGGTCAGAAAACTGAGCCTTACAAATGCAAGAAGTTTTGATTGTTTTGGATACATATAGGAAGGAATACACAACATGTTATGAATTTTTTCATCCAAATTATATTATTCTTAAATTTGATGAAGTAACAATATATGCAAATCTAAATTTACAATTCTGTAACAAAAATATCGACTGCGGAGAGGAAGACAGACGTAAGCAATCGTTATTTTTAAAACAGATTTTTTCGATAACCAAAATGAATACAACTTGATACTAGTTCTATCAAAAGGATGTAAGCTGAAAGCTTTTAAATTTGAAAAAGAAAGGCAATTGCAATCAAGAAAAAAAAGTTTTTTTTAATAAAATATATTTAATTAATATCAGATAATGTCATTTAAAAATCAGTTTATCAGTCTCTATGCACTTTAAGGTTGTGCATATTTCATAATTTGTCTTTAGGCAATCGTCAAAAAAATTTTTTTGTGTCTCCTATAAAATTTGTTATGTGTAGGTTACGTCCTTTTTCATTTCTACAGTTGATATATTAATTTACTTAAAAACACAGTTCACTAGAATTACATCCAGGAATAATTAGTTTTAGAGATACACCTAATTGAATCTGAGACTTGATTGAGAAATTTTATGAAACTAAAGTAATAGTTTTTAGTTTTAAGAGTAAAGTTGTTTATGTAAACTGCCACAACATTGTAAATATTATAGTTCGGAGAAACAATCTGAAATTCGAATATAAAGGGTAATATAAATTGAAGCTTTATTTATTTGGACGTGTTCTATAATATATAAGAACTACATTATCGATGAGTTTTAATGCAAGTTTAATTCGATTCATTTGGTCTAAATAATGTCAGTGAACACCTTCATGTAAATAAATTTCATCACTTATTAGAAATAAAACATCACTATTTGTTATTAATTTAAATCTACAAAAGTTTGAAACAAAATTATTATATATCAATTCTAAATACACATTAGGCGTTAAATTTTCTCTTTCTAATGTCTGTGTATTTTTTTTTTGAAAGTTTGAGAAACTCTGTAGCATAACAGTTACGTATGTTATAAGCATTTCGAAATTACAACTGTGCTATTAAAAAAAAAACTAATATAAATTCGGTACCTCGCCAAAATTATATGTTTAAAAATTTAAATCTCTTTATTATAATTATTGTATCCCGACTCCACCCCGATTTGACAGTCATTACCCATATAAGCATATATTATTATGAATGTACACAGTCACAGTTGATGCAACGATTTTTTTCTACGAATAAATTTCCATAATACCGTTGACAACTTCGGTAAGTCAACTTGTAATCTATAATTATTTTAGAACAAGTTTATTATATAAAATATTACGTAAATATATTAGGTAGCATTTTTATGTTATATATTCAATGATAGCTATATTGTTATACCGTGTTTGTCAAGGTAACGGTGGAATATCCGAAACGAATCTTTAAGAATATATTTTTTACATATAAAGAAGTTTGTTAGCAAGTTTCGATACGTTTCTTTTAAGAATGGGTATTGTAACGAGATAAGAGCGGTGAATTCAAAACGGGATAACATAAAATCATCGGTGTTTTGCCCGAAAACTTTGATTTGAGTTTTTTTTTTGTGATATCAAATTTATGGAGCTTTAAGTACCAGGGCGCATTGCGTCAAAGTTCTTGGAGTCTCCTTCATCGTTAATATTTTGAAAGTTTGTATTCCCTTACCGTTGCTGACGGAATACCGAATGTGATTTGCAAATGAATGCATATGGAGTCCCAGTGAACTGGCTTCAAGGATTTATCTATCATTTCTGTAGCGATCACGGCTTTCCGTCAAAAGATGGTGAGATAATACAAAGTTTTGAGATAATTGAATTTTTCAAATATCATAAAGCGAACTGAAATGTAACGCGACGATAAACAATAAGACAAATAAATAAACAGCATTTATTGATCAAACAATTTATAGCTCAAAAACATTTAGTCACCTTTAGGTAGTTGTAGAAATAAGAAATCTAAACAGATAAAAAGCGTAAAGTTATACATATGCAGGTTTCTGCTAATGAAATATATTTATTTCGTATTTTTTTTCCATGTCCGCTCCCAATATGGAGCATACGGATTCCTAATGGAGTTTATCTCAACAGAAATGTTTCTACGAGAACTGCTTGTTACTCAGTTGCTCAACCTTTTTTTTCTAAAGAGAGTAGGAATAGAAGGAAAGGGCTAAGACAGGACTAGTGGTTAGCTAATCGCTGCTCTCGATACGCCCCGTTCATAGGATAGGATGGGTGGGAGGTGGAATTCAAGACATCACATACATCCATGCCTTTGAACAGAAATTCATAAATCAATTGAAAAATCAATTTATAAAACTGCCCGTACTGGGATTCGAACCCGTGACCTCCGTAGCGGTAGCCAACGACGTTAACCACTCGACCACACAGGCGGCATTTCGTATTACTTCTTTATATATTGAAACAAATAAATGTAATACGACTCAGCTGGTTTTTTGAGACTATAAAGCGTGTTTAAATCTATCGGCCTGAATGAGAGATTCTGTGTCAAGACGTCCCGGGACTTGTCAGGATTTTTGCTGTCTTGAGTTCCGAGACTTTGTTGTTAAATGTCCCGGAACGTCGAGACTGATTTAAAATGAAAAAAAAAACAATTCTTGTGGCTAAGAAACCCCCAAAAAAACTGATGTGTATTGACTGAAAACAGGTATAAGAGGGGGAGCCCCAAGAAAAAGTAACTGTATACAATATATAACTGTAGCAAAAGCAAATTACAAAATATTAAAATTAAATGTTCATACCTGATGTTTTTTATTTACATTTTTTTTTCACTATTGTACAAAAGTACCAATGTCTCAATAAAACAAAAAAATGTCTAAAAGCTGTATTGTGAAGTTACGGTCATAAATTTACTCCTGACTGCGGCCGAATTCATTGATATTTTTTCAATACATGTATCGTTATCATCCCTTTTTAGTAAAAATCATCCGTAAGCATTTTATATAATAATAATTATAAAACATTTTCTTTTAAAAAATGCGATTTTTACTAGTACGTACTTTCAAAAGGCGCCGAGTGTCTGTAATGCATACATAAATATATTTAATTTTATTGAAGGGGAAAACCCCGAAACTTTAGAATCCCAAGTCTGAATACATTATCTCAAAGCACCCAATTTTTAACATAATGTTTTTTGGAAGTATACTGACGATATAAAACAGTTTGTAAAAAAAATGGAGAGGGTGGATTAGTCTTCAAGTTGCGACAATAACCACACGACAATTCACTCAACATATTTATCGAAGAACGATTCAACCGATTCTGTTCATCTGATGCAACTATTGCAGGTACATTATATCTCATCATAAATATCGTCAACGTATGTTATTATAATGCCTTTTATAATCGTATCGCATAATAAATAAGGCGCGTTTATAGGTGAACTCAAAATACATTTTTTAACGGGTGTATTATTTTATTAAAATTATTATATTAAAGACTATTATAAAAATCGTCAATCAAATGAATTGCTTGACAATCATAACATTTATCTCGAGTTGACAGAATCTATCTAACAAATATGGTTAGATTTGTTTTGAATTTTTTGAAACAGTAATTTAAAAAATTAAAAAATCTAAATTTTAAACTTTATGTTACTACGCCTCACGTTGGAAAAAAAATATCTTCGCGCCTCCTCATCCATTAGTTCATATAATAATTAAAAAACGTTTTTAAGGGTAGTGCAATATTGAAGCTGTTCGCGTCTCCCTTTGCTGTTTTACTGGGAACTGAATCCATATCTGCCTGATCGGTAGAGCCAAGCTTTTACCAATTAGACCAAAGCGGGGTGACATAATAATATGTATACTATTATTATCTACTTCATTGTTGTAAATAACTGCTTATGGTGAATTGAATCGTTATCCAATGTCTAAGAGAGATATTGAGAAAGATGAATAAAAACATTGAAAATCAAACTGTTTAATAATGTAAGTTTTCTTTTTTTTTTGTTACAGGTAAACTTCAGACTCACTGGTTTTAAATTAATCACTTTATTTATTTGGGTCTTCTTCCACGGGAAGAAGTAAGTGCAGTGTGTCAAAGACCAAGGTATTTATCATTAAACATTGTTAATAACTATTTTTTTTTTTTTTTTACCATGTCCGCTCCCAATGTGGAGCATATGGACTCCTAATGGAATTTATCTCAAGAGAAGTGTTTCTACGAGAACTGCTTGTTGCTCAGTTGCTCAGTTGCTCAGACATGGTAAAAAAAAAAAGTAAAATCATTATTAATTGGGGTATTGACGTACTCGAATCATTCAATCCTAAAGAGGGGGCGGGGCGTAGCGAGAGCACTTAGGTTACCACGGTTCCTGTCGTTTTTTATTCGCCTATCCTTACACTCTCCATTACAAAAATGAGTTACTCAGTAACAATCACTTAACATGGAACTTATTTTTATTTAGATAGAGACCACATGCTCCACATTTAAGAGGATACGTTTACAAAAGCGAATTCTTTATTGCAAATTTATTGAAATTATTGCAAACAAGCTGTCTGTAAGGAGAGCATACTATTTTTTATGCGCGGAATCTAATGGCACGACCTTATACGAATTCGTTTCAATAAATATATTGATGTTTATTACGTTATTAAGTTATGATAATTTATTCCCACTGAATGCTGCAGTACATGGGTACGGTTTTTCTATTAGTAAACTGTCTTGTGTTCGAATAAGAGTATAAATATAATATATATATATATATTATAGTTTAAAATGGCGTGCAGTGACTTTTAAAATAAGTGACACAGCTATAAATAGCAATAAAAAGTCACTAAGAATATCAATCAAATTATCTTTTATCAGGTTATGACAGGATCTATTTTGCCTTTCGATATTTTCGGGAGTTCAAGAGCACACGAGGAATTTAATTGAGAGTTCAAGTGTCAGTTCAAGTTAAGCGTATGAAGATGCCGAATACCGGGTCGTTAGTGACAAAGCTTATGTGGATGAACACAATTTGAACGATTCATATTTTAATATCCGAGTAACTGGCCACCACATAGTTTCTCTAAGATTTTCTGTACCCCGCCAGTCTCTGCTTCCTGAAAGGTCTTCACATTGTCCCATAGCCACCGTCTTGTAAATCATGTAACCTTCCACGACAACAGGATCCATCCGTGTAGTAGAAGATACAGTCAGTGTTAAAGCTTTCTTGGGGCTTCCACAGCACATAGTCAAAGCCAGGTCTATTGTCGTTTTATTTTTTATTTTGGACGTAATAAAGATCTGGTTAGTCTGCTTTCTTATCATAGTCGTTAATAATGCCCATGTTCAAGTTGATTTTCAGTAATATCCACTTATTATTTAAATCTTAAGAGGTTTTGTTAAATCTATTGCTACAGGGATTGTTAAATTTTCTACATTTCCCAACAATGATAGTGGCCACTAAATCAAATAGTACACAAAAACACATGGCCATTAAAAAGCCGCGATAGGTAATAAAAGAACACCAAAATTTCTTGTCCGGCGTGGAAGCTGTCCGATCGAGATGTATCGACTACAATCATATATTGTATGGTTCTAAATCTAAGTCAACCAATTGCTGTTATAGTTGGAACACTGTAAAAGTTTATAAATAATAATGATAATATACGTTATCATACCACAAGTGACTCAATTAGGATTTTGATATTGTTACGATAAAAGTAGACAATCCTTAGAATTTTAAACCTTCTCTGTATTATAAGACGGACCACCACTGACCGGTACCCACATCAAACATAAAATTAGGTGTGCATTACTAATTCATGGATAATACTCAATTAAAAGAAAATCTAGCTTTTATAGTTTTCCAATTAAAGTCGTATTTTTTTCTAAGAAATCTGTATTACATAAAATCAAGCATCAAGACTGAAAAATAGTATTTAAAGCGATAAACAATTCGTTGACATGGTAAAAAAAATCCATTATAGACTTCCATCACATTCATTTAAAAAAAAATGGTTGTGAAGGTATCTCACTGATCTCGATATAAAAAATACAATAATTAAAAGTGTTAATTAGAATCATATGCCACTTATTAATTCACCTCGATACTTCACTGTAAATTAACAATTCTGCTATCATTTTTTGTTCAAATTAATCTACAATTTTCAACTAAGTGTCGGAATAGAAAGTTGTTTTAGGAAATAATAGCTTCAATATGTACAATATAAACACGACAGCCTAATATTTACCAAGCTGATTTTCTATATTATAAAACATTTCTTTTTAATCTTTAAACATTATATTCAGTATCTCCTTCCGATAAATTAAAACGATGCTATCAGTCTTTGTTGTCTATAAACATTTATTTTTGACCTCCAGTTTTATAAGTCAATAATATTTAAAGTTCAGGAATAGATTGAATTACTCTGTTTGGGGTGATACATAATTGAATACTGTTGATTTATTCAGATAGAAAATATAAATTTCTTTTTTTTTCGTCATTCTATACAATATTTTTCAAGAAATATGTTTATCAGATGATCTCAAATGTCTGCGATGTCAAAGAAAAAAAACTATTTTGCCTGATTTACTATTTATTATTTCGTATATTTTTTAACCGCAAATTTCAATAGATTCTAAAATGTTGTTTTTTAAAAGTTTTTCTATGTCATAACGGACACGGTTTCGATTTTTGTGAATCTTTTGAGATTTCTCGGATTTTCCATTCTGGGCGAAGTAAAAACCATATCGAAATACACCAAGATCGAACTTTTTTTTACAATTACTTGCAGATCGAATGCTTTATGAAGTTAGCTGTTGTTAATTATTGTGAAAGGGGTCAAAATGACTGGAATGTGCCGTGCAAATTCTTAGTTAAATTTGTAAACTTTCGACGAAAAAATGTTTTAAATACAATAAAATCAAGTTTGATTTATCGCTCTCTACTTGTGAAATAATAAGTGTAGCTCCTGTACTGAATCCCAAATAAGTATTTTAAATATTAATACTTACGCCATATGTAGAAAAACAGATTGATAAAAGAAATACTTGAGTGTTGTGAGACGTACTGAAATCGTATTTCAACCAATTTTTGGTGTTGCAAATCGTTGTGAATTGGCTAGAATTTTTCGAGTTCAGGATATCTTTTGAGTAATTTTGAAATATCTATTTGATAAATAAAAAAATCACCTTACTTGAGTACTGGAAAGAAATTCTATCATTATATTGTGTTATACTGATGATAAGTATAGTTTTAATTTTTATTTGGAGCTGACATAAATCGTTGGGAATCGTATGCCTATCGTTAGAGAGGAATAAAAAAATGATGATATGATATTATGATAATTATTTAAGATGCGAAAATGTTTTTAATCGTAATGTCATCGTCCGGTTTCTATTTGTGCTCGAATTCTCAATGAACAACAATGTTTCTTCGTGTCCGAAATAAACTACATTGCACCCTTCAATATTGAATATTAGGGTAGGGATTTATAATAATAAACATACACATATATTCTTTCACTGCATTAACAAGACATGTGTGAACATAACGTATGATATAAAAAAAACATTATAGTTACAAATTGCTTGAATTAGAAATCTCAATACGACGATTTCTAAATCGGTATTAAGTACAGCATTATTGTCGATTGAATACTTATCCATACTAGAAAGTATTACAGCACCTCTTACTTAATAGTATTAAACTTATCACAATATATGCACTGACAAACCGATCAGATAATACATTAATCATTCCTTAGCAACTAGTATGCTTGTGTTTCTGTTTAAAAAAAAAACTTGTTCGATATCTAACTAAGAATGGTAATGATAACTACATACGTGTAGTAAAAAATACTAGTACCTGTTCTTATGTAGAACAAAGTAAAGAATTAAACCGAGACTAGATTATGTACGTCGTGTATGGTGTTTATAGTTTTTTTTTTTTATATTATAAAATTGTTACGAGAATTTGTACTATTGAGGTGTCACCGTATTTTTATATCGAACCCTCCCGCTCCCACCGACACATTTCGCCACAAAAATTGTCAAATGTTTGCACTCCTCTTTTATTAGCAAACTTGTAATATACTGTCGACATAATTATGTAGACGTCTATACCTAACGACAAACAGCAAATTTCGAGCGATAAAAAATAAACCGTCATTTCTTAAGCTATTTATTTTTACGTAATTATATTCGTGTCGTTAGTTAACGATATTTTCATGAATTGAATTATAAGTAAGGATTTGTAAACAACCAGGGCTGTGAAGTAGTGTAAAAAAGACGACTCCGACTACGGCTTTAAAAATAACCGACTCCGAATTATTTATATTATATTTTTAAAGATCACTCCTAAATTGACCGTTTACTGTATTTAGGTAAGAATAACAGCAATAAATGCAGCGGTGGGCTGCCAATATCTTAACAAGGGGCTCGGTAAATGTTATCCATTTTTTGTTCGCTCCCAATGTCAAGCATATAGCCTCTTAATGAAGGTATTTCACCAAAAGTTACTTTTCTACGAGAACTGCTTGTTACTAAGTCGCTTAACCTCTTTTTTCCAAAGAGAGTAGTAGGGATAGAATGTTAAGGATAAGACAGGAATAGTGATTAACTAATAGTAGCACCCAGTTGAATTGAAGGATCGTAAGAGTGGGAGACAATTTTAAGACATCACAAACACCCATGCCTTCGAACGGAAAATAGATAAATCAATCAAAAAAATGCTGTGTCGTACTGGGACTCGAGCCCGTGAGGTCCAACACTGAAGCCTACAACGCTGAATGAAAAAATGAAGGGACAAATTATTTTTAAATTTAACCATCTACAGAAATTGCAGTTATGTAATGATTTGATCTAAGACGAATGATTTTCTTATCTTAAAAAGGGGGTCGCTGGCCTCGCCTAAATTTAACAAGGGGCTCGCGCGAGCCCCCCCGAGCCCCCTCCAGCCCATCCCTGAATAAATGGAGTATGTGCTAAGTGTTCATACTACAGATTGCAAAGTCGTACATATTTCGTTTTAATTTATTATGATCAAGAAATCAGATTTAAATAATAAATAGTATGATTTGTAAATTTGTGAAATTTATTATTAAGTGGTCCCGTCGCCGAATGGTCAACACTCATGAGCGTTCGTCTTATTCAGTTGCGGTTGTCACGGGCTCGAGTTCCAGTACGGCCAATTTCATAAATGAACCTCGACTGTGGACAGGAAAAAAGACGTACCTCACATATAACAAATTTTACAGGAGGCACAAAAAAGTGTTTTGATGACTTTCGGACCATAAGCAAATTATGAAATATACACAACCCTGAAGTGCACGGGGACTTGTAAACTGGTGTTTAATTACCTCAATATAATTATTGATTTAATAAATTATTTAAGAATATCCTTTAAGTCTTTTTTGCTAGCTGAAATTTTCGCAGGCCCTTCTATTTTTAAATTTCAGCTAATTTTAAATATTAATTCGGCATACTGCATCTTGCATTCTTTTGATAGAACGTGTGTCAAATTGTAAACATTCTGATTTTTGAAAAAAAAACTGTTTATAAAATAACTGTGGTTTACCTCCTTTTTCTTTTCAAAGTCGATCTGTTATAAAAGCATTTCCATCCTTCCTAATCGATCATTTTAAAATAGAGTGTTATGAGTGACCTATTGTCCTTTTTTATCATTTTAACCTTATACTTTCCGAACTTATACTCGTTAAACAACACATATTAAGATGTTTTTTTAAGAAGTTCATATGCTTCACATTCACACGGTTAATAAGATAAAGAATATACAATTATAAAGATAAATAATATACGAATATACAAGCCTGTGTGGTCGAGTGGTCAACGTCGTTGGCTTCGGTTACGGAAGTCCCGGGTTCGAATCCCGGAACGGACAGTTTTATAAATTGATTTTTCAATCGATTTATGAATTTCTGTTCGAAGGCATGGATGTATGTGATGTCTTGAATTCCCCCCTTCCACCCATCCTATCCTATGAACGGGGCGTATCGAGAGCGATTAGCTAACCACTAGTCCTGTCCTAGCCCTATCCTTCTATTCCTACTCTCTTTAGTAAAAGAGAGGTTGAGCAACTGAGTAACAAGCAGTTCTCGTAGAAACACATCTGTTGAGATAAACTCCATTAGGAGTCCATATGCTTCACATTGGGAGCGGACATGGTTTAAAAAAATAAATAAATATACAATTTGCGCGTTTGCATTAATTCTCGTCACCAAAAAACATGTTATTCATCGATAAAAATGACAATTGTATTTTGCTTCACTTAGAATATTATATTTATTTAAAAATTGAGTGACTGAATTTTCAATTGATGTTGTCGAAAAAGTGATTTCAAAACAATTGTCGTAATACTGCATGAAAAATAATATTTTCCTTCTGTAGTGTATTAAGACATACCTATATTAACTACCTACATACTCGTTCATCTTCTTCAGATATGCAAATAAACTAATCGGTACATATCGAAACGAAACACAGTATCAACAGAACAAAGTAATAAATATCTTATTCACTTCAATCATTTCAAAAGCTGGGATCCGTCACCGTGCATGCCATTTACAATAACACCGTTACAGGTATAGTCAATCGAGGGCTTTGAAAATAGCATCGTTAATTTCATACAAGCACGTATTTTAACTTTTGTTAGTTTTGGGTCGTTTGAATTACAATACATGCATATTCCTTTAACTCGTAATTCAAAAAAAATAATCATGCTTCAATATCTTTGAAAAGTTCGACGGTAAATTTGTGGAAGTTCATTTTTAATAAGAAAATAAATTTAAGAACATGGTTATTCTGTTTGCGTTTATTCGTGAACGTTGCGATAGTCTGACGATGCTTCTCAAAGTGGCGAAATACGTGTCACAAGTTGTAAGCACGGCCAGTAGAATAACAAAGTTATCAAACTTAATTTCGTATTTAATGCTTTATTCAACCTAATACAAAAACGTTGGCAAATAATATGGTCATATTCATGTGATATGTTAAGCATGAAGTAGAGAATGGCATGGATGGAAACGTCTTTGCTTTCTTTCTTATCAACTTCCTCAAAAATATTGAAGATGAAACCATTCCAGCGATAGAAAGAGATAAAAATTGTCTCCTTTTTGAGATATGAGGTTATAGAAAAATACAGATGATTTTATATGACTTGAGGTTTAGATCGACGAAAGATCCGGACCGGTTTCTCTTGTCTCGACCATCATTAACCGAGTTTAAAAAAATGTATTCAACACATGCCAGGCTATACACGTATAGCTGGCGTCTGTCTGTGTGCGGGATATTTACTATTACAAAAACTAAATATTTCGTCCATATATTTTTTTTTTTGCAAAACTAAGGGAAATCTTAGTTTTGCGTTTTCCGCGTAAAAAAACCAAATCCCTAATTTTGTATGAGATTCACACCCCCAATTACACGGTCCCGACTATAGTGTAAATGGGGGTTTTACTGTGTATGATTTGAGATGTAAAATAATTCAGCAACGTTGATTTGACTTGTCCTCTTAATCTATGAATTTATTCATCGGAGTTATTATGACATACTTAACTAATTTCTCAATTTGAAAGACTTTACGCCCTTTTCCTTTTGCGCACAGATTTGGTCGTTTGAAAATTTTCATTTCAGTATTTAATATGTAAAGACTCCACTTGTTTTCCACACCTGTAGTAAACAATTTAAGTATTTAGTACCACAATTGACCTACTTCCATTTCATCTCAGCATTGCAGGTGTACCTATTACCACGTAACTCTCGCTTTGAATGCTTATCGCGGCGATCTCATTGTCCGAACGCCGCACAGGTAGTGTGTTTTGATTTCTTTTCGGCTTGCAAAAAGTACCTCGAATGATTTACTGCTTCTATCTTTCGTGCGATGCTCGGTCAGAGTGTTCGCGAATTAATCTAATGGAATTATTGAATGTATTCCGTATTACATGAGCGCTGAATAATGTTTGGTATTTGAGAATGACCCGTGAAAGTTGAGCGATTTTATTTTCAAAACAAATGCATTTCGAGACTTATAAAACAAAATAATTTTATATTTGGTAATCGAAGCATTAGACAGGTGACTTGGAATGGCCACCACTGGTATAAATAGATTCATCCGGCATTGCAATCTCTTAATGAAAATCAAGCTCGTTTCTGTAGTTTTGGGGAACTTAAGGAAAGGCAGTAATATTCGCGAAATTACTGGCATTATTCTTAAAAAAAAGAATGATGTTAGATGTTAGAATCTCCAATGTTTTTGAATGATTTTTGCAAATTTTTGACATCGTATAAACTTAAGTTATGACAATTATTGTGTAAAACTGTTTAATAAAAATGAACAAGTAACGATTACTGTAAGTACCCACTACCACTTTGTACCTGATCAGGCATAGAAAAATGTGAATTTATCACTCAAGTGTTGTAATTCTATCTATCTAATTTGCACGTAATGGAATTCTCGTGGTGTCGAAATGTGTAAATTGCTCGAATCAATGATAGAGCAATATTGAATGAACTAATTTGTCGAAACGCAAACATGGGTGTATAAGGTGGATTATTAATTAGACGTTACGTACAATTATTATTCGACTGGTAATATACCACTGGATGATACCTCTACAGCCATGTGCAGAGTAAAAGGCATATTACATGATTCTAGTTGTTGTTTATCATAAAAAAATACGTAATTATATTTATTCTAACATTCAAAACTTGAAAGCTTTCATTATATCTGTTGTACAATGTTGGCTGTAGTTGTACAATCAAAAAACAGAATTTATAATTAAAAGAAAACATCTTCTAATTCAGTGATGCATAAACCGCGGCCCGCGGGCCGCATTCGGCCCCTTTTGAATTTTCTGGCGGCCCTTTAATATTTTTTTCACGTAAAACTTTTATTAAATAAATGTAAGCAAGCCTTTTCTTTGATGACGGAGAATAAATCGGTTCATAAAAACAGGCTTACAAATATTGTGTCAAATAAAAAAAAATAGTTAAAATTAACAAAGACCAAGAATGCGTTAACTTATGAATTGCATATAAATGAAACATAAATATTTCACATTGAAACGATTTTTAATAAGCAAGTACCCGTAATCCTTTTTTGCATGACTTATTTATGTTCACGTTTTCGAAATAACACAACAAATAATATAATGGAACCTATTACTCATTTATCTAAATTCACAATCTTTTTTAAACGGTTTTAAAGCTGTTTTACATTGAACGTACATATTTTCTGTATAAAAATGGATTAAGCGTACTTTAAATTATTTTTTTCTTTGCGGCCCGAACCCACGATAATTTGTTTAATGCGGCCCGCTAGAAGGTAAAGGTTGTACATCACTGTTCTAATTCATATGATAAAGCGAGTGATGTTATGTCGTCAAGTATCTAAGCACAGGGGAGATTTTGAATAGAAGTTGGATATGGAAATAAAAATTTTGTCAAATTTATATTGCTGTGGGTGAAGGATTATGTTTTTACACCCCGTGCGCATGAAAGTGATGGGGCTTATTGTTTTTATTACAAGTCTTTTCAGGTTAACGCCAGTCCCTTTTTCAGCTCTTCCAGGATTTATAAATTAACCAAAGAATTCCCAAAATATACCAAAACTTCGAGGCTTTCTATTTTTTTTATTTTTTATACCTTGCTCAACTTTTTCTTATTTTCTCAATACTGAAATCCTGGGATTAAGACTGGCACAATCCCGGGATTTTGAAATCACAGAATTGGAAGGGATCCCAGGATTTCAGATTGGGGGCCCTAATTTTCGAGTTTATTTTTAATATTTTTTTGATTTTGTATTCGTCTACGATCAACTTAAGTGCACCTGGACTCGATATTCATATATTTGACACATTTTCCATCACGAATTCGTATAGCTGAGACTTATCAGTCACGTTTTTAATATCTATCAACGCTTACACGCATTACTGACTAATTATTATTTACTTCTTTAGATTCACGATTTTTCCACGATTGCTGTTAGCTTACAGCCGCTACAGTTACAAGGTTTTCTGATTTTATGTTTCAACGACAAACTCTAAGATATTAAAAAATGTCAAATCGATTAAAAAAACAATGTCAAAATTATTAATAGCGAACACCCTAAAATTGACCAATGAATGTTATAACATGACAAAATATTTTAGTTCTAAACATATTATTTTATATATCAGTGTCTGCCAAACTGTGTGCCGCCAAAAGTCTTAGGTGTGCCGCGGAGAAAGCCGCCTCAAAAATATTATTTTTTTATAATGCCTATTCATTTAAATTTTCTTCAATTTTTAAATAAATTCAACATCTACGTATTTAAATAAATATTTTTCACGGTTGCATATATAATACATATCGACTGTGGAAAGGAAAAAGAACGTAAGCCTCAATTTTCCAAAACAGCTTTTTTTCGATAATCACAATGTATACAACTTGACACACATTCTATCAAAAGGATGGAAGTTGGAAATGCCAAATAAGTATATAAATTTAGCTTTTAAGTTTTAAAAAGATGACCATGTAAAAAATTAAATACAAGAAAAAACACTGAAATAAAGGTTTTTCTGAGATAATTTCTTTAATTAAAATTAGCTTATGTCAATTAAACACCAGTTTAGAAGTATCCATGCACTTAAAGGTTGTGTATAATTCATAATTTGCATATGTCACAAAATCATTAAAACACGTTTTTAGCGCCTCTTTTAAAATTTGATATGTGTGGGTTACGTCCTTTTTCCTTTCCACAGTCGATATATAGTAGTCGGCTCGACACATTTCCTTTTTTAAAGGTACATTTTCTTTTTCAAAAAAAATTATTTGGTGTGCCGCAGATCAAATCTCATTCACTAGTGTACCGCGAAGCAAAAAGATTGGCAGACACTGTTATACATATATTATATAATATTCGGCGTGTGCTTTTGTAAGAACTATGTTTATACAAACAATAACTTAGAAAACATACGCAATATATCTTGTTATTCACTTTAAAATCCTAAATTATATTTAAAAAAAAATAGCATTATAGGTATTTTTTGTATGTCTAAAATGACCATTCTTCCCTTCCAATCCTAAAATAACGGGGCGCAGCATGAGCGATTATTTAACCTCAAGTTCTGTCTTAACCCTTATTTTTCTATCTTTACTCTGTTGCAAAACGAGAGGTTGAGCAACTGAGTAACATACAGTTCTCGAAAAAACCTACATATGCTCCACATTGAGAGCGTCCATGGATTGAAAAAAATGGTGTCCAGAGTGCAATATTCAGAATGTCAGATTGGAGTTAGGTATAAAAAATTCCAAAATACATACATCTATCACTTCCAAAGAGGAACCACGACGTTATTATGCTACATTCGGTTATTATGCAGCATAATAACGTCTTGGTTGGTATTTGAACGTGAAAAGTGTACATATGTATGTATTCTGAAATACTTTTCATACTTAACTCGATACTGCAAAATTCAGACATAGTGCACTCTGGAACTAGGGTATCGATATAAATTGTAAAATAACTTTTTTACGTTCCACAATTATTTGAGAGAACCAAACTTAAAGTTTGGTTTATTATCAGACTCGCGTGTACATTGTCAGTATGGATAATAATTGGCGCTGACACTGAAAATAATAATGGAAAAAGTAATTTGCAATTTTCATGCGCAACAAGCCATGAAATCAATTCGCAAATGGGTAATTTACCAAAAGAAAACGATATTTTTCTTGTCATACGCAATGGGTTATAATTCGTCTTGAAATGGCATTGAGTGTTTGGAGAGCGTCGTTACCTTGTTGGCAATTTTCATTATAATAACCGAGAAATGCCCTGTGAAGGTTGCATGGAGAATCTGCAGTGAGATTCCTTACAAATATTGATAGTAATACTAGTACTAGTATAGCTGTATTTACTTATATGTATTAATGATAGTATGTTCTATATTTTTGACTTAAATAAGTCCTCCTTAAGATTAAGCACATAAAAATAAAAAATGAAGCGGAAATCATACATATCGACTGTGGAAAGGAAAAAAGAAAACCCACTTATAACAACTTTTAGGTAATTTTAGGCTAACGACATATAATGAAATATACACAACCTTGGAGTGCTCGGAGGCTAATAAATTGCTATTTAATTGACTTCTTATATTAATTAAATAAATTATTTAAAAAAGCCTTTTTTCCTAATCTTAATTTTCACGGACACTTCTTTTTTCAAACTTTAAACCTAAATTAAGATACTAATTTAGCATTTGCAGCTTTTTGCAGCTTTTTGCATTTTGATAAAACGTGTATGAAGTTGCATACCTTGTGATTATCGAAAAAATGCTGTGTGTTTATTAATGTTTAAATGTTTTATTAGTATAATGCCTTTCCACCAAGTACTGACAGTGAACACCCTAAAAGTGAATAATAAACTAGCCAGCGTCTCACCCTATTGATTTCAGTCAATTGATTTTCGGAACCAAAAACTGTTCAACATCAACTTCTGTACTATTTTCATACTGGTAAACATTGGCATAACAAAAATATGGTATAGATTAAGTATATTATATTTACATATTAGGCCGATCAGTAAGACATAATTATTTAATCGATCCAGAATGTGATAACGTCACAGTCTGACAGGTCTCCAAAATGACTTTATTTCATTTTTATTTGTATGGAATGATGCGATGTACAATGCTAGAATATAAGATTTTTTAAAAGTTTTGGCAGTAGCCATCAGTTAAGTATAAAATCGTGGACAAGCCATTGAATTCATTCTGATTTAACTACCACCAGATTAACGCAAACTTCACTTGTGTAAACAAATTAATCCACACATAAAATAATAGATCCTCATTGGTTAAACAAGTAGACACACAAATCAGTATTGCTTGCAAAAGAGTATGAAATTGCGCGTGCCAATTGCTTGAAATGAAAATTAAAAGCTTTTATTTATTTGCCTTGTTTATTTACGTACCGTTTCGAAATCGTCTCGTATACTCAACCATAGGCCAGCGTCTTGAGACGACATAGATAGTAAATGTTGGAAGAATAATAAATCTATCAGCACATTCTTAAAGTATTGACCAATACAGACGCTCGAATTGACCACGCATTTACGTGAGGTGCGTGAATTCAGCGCTCCTCAAACAATACAAAGTGAACTGCGACAAATGTCATTATGACGATAGATTTCAGTCATGATATTAATACCAAACGCCAAAAATATTAATACTAGAATTTGAAGAATAATCCGTGATTGTGCCACTTCACGTCACTCCAAGGTTTTCGATTAAAAATAATATTAAAGTGTTAGGTTAGGTGAGGTTTTATGTTAGAGTGAAACCGCGATTCTACGTTTTTCAAGGGACCGTAATAAACAAACGAAAAATGCGAGAAAATTTCAAAAAATACCTATAATAAATGTTTAATTTCTTCTGAAATCAGTTAATTTTTTTTACTAAAGAATATCTTGATATAAACATATTTAAATCGCTTAATTAATTGTCAGTTGTTGATTTACAGTTTGTCACTTGAATTTTAACAGTGACCCTTCAAACTCGCATAATTTTCTTAATTAACTCTTTTGGATATGTATTTAATATACTACATCATATATGTAATAAACTATTTAGATAAAATGATTAGTTTTTGATAAGAGTAGGTATTGTATAATAAAATTCGAGTAAAAGTTTTACAATCGCGAACAGAATCAGCTGGAATCACCGATAATTATAACCACCTACGAGTGTGACCCGAATCAAAAATTGAACGTGATAGGTGTTTGTTTGTACATTTATTTATTTCTATAATTGATGGCACGATTTGAATATAATTTTTTTCAACACTTCTTGACACTTTCAAAGAGAGAGCTGGTGTATGGCTGGCAAACATACTTTCGAATGCGAGACTTTAGTACTACTCCTTATCAATTCTCACGCTCGATATTATAATATCACATCAGAGTGTTACATCAGTTATGCAACACAGAACTTTGTTAACTATTTGTGACATAAAAAGGTTTGAGAACCAAATTATTTTGACATTTTTGTCATTTGTTCTAATTAGGCTACTTTAAATACTCGCTTAAATGTATTAAAAAGCAGCATAGATTTAATTCTAAAGGGTAAAAATTAAATCTGAGACAATCCAAAAATGTCAGCTCGTTAAACTTTTGAATGTAATTATGAAATATGTTTCATTTGTCAGGTTACAATAAAAAAGGTTCAATAAACTATAAAAAATCGCATAAACTGTATGGATAATAAACAGCGATGGGCTGCCAATATCTTAACAAGGGGCTCGGTAAATGTTATCCATTTTTTTATCCATTTCCGCTCCTTATGTCGAGTATATGGCCTTCTTATGAAGGTATTTCAACGAAAGTTATTTTTCTACGAAAACTGCTTGTTACTTAGTCGCTCTACCTCTCTTTTCCAAAGAGAGTAGTAGGGATAAAATGATAAGCATAAGACAGGACTAGTGATTAACTGATCTTAGCGCCCAGTTGAATTGAAGAATCGGAAGAGTGGGAGGCAATCTTAAGACATCACAAACACCCATTCCTTCGAACAGAAAATAGATAAATCGACCGAAAAAATGTTTTTTCGTACTGGGACTTACAGACGTCCACAACGCTGAATAAAAAAATGAAACAACTAATTTTCAAATTTATCCATCTACAGAAATTGCAGTGATGTGATGATTTGATATAAAACGAATGATTTCCTTATCTTAACAAGGGGCTCGCCGGCCACGCCAAAATTTAACAAGGGGCTCGCACGATCCCCCCCGAGCCCCCCCCGATCCAGCCCATCCCTGATAATAAATAAAATTAAACATTCAAATACAAAGATATTAAACAGTCGTCGTTAACCAGATGTTGTTTGGTAACTAAAAGTAATTTCCCTTTTTAATAATAAAGTGAACATTTTATTTTGTAATTATGTTTGATAATTACATCTTTTCACATATAATTTTGAAATTATACGTCAAAAGACTTGTGAACCTGTCCTTGTGAAGTTAACCACTGGTCCTATCCTAGCCTTATCCTTCTATCCCTACTTCTCTCTTTGAAAAAGAGAGGTTGAACGTCTGAGTAACAAACAGTTATCTTTGGAAACTTCTGTTCAGATACCTCTATTAGAAAGCCATATGCTCCACATAGGGAGCAGGCATGGATTAAAAAAACACGCCATGGAAACATTTTTAACTTCCAGCCATTGTTTCAACAAATAAAACAATAATTCTTACAATAATTAGATCTCAAAGTGTTAAGATAGATTGTTAGATAATACTGAACCAATATTATACAATACATTTGTGCGTAACAAATAATTCTCTCAAGAAATAATAAACGCGTGCAGTTGCTATAGAATAATAATTGTTTTCTGCGTATTACGTTCGTGTTATGAAATTCTTTTCATTTTCGAGATGAAATTATGTATCAAGAATCGACAACCTTTTTTTTGTTTGAAATGTATTCTACGTCAATTTGTTTGAGTGCGTATTGGGCACGGAAATTTTTAGCTGTATTCTGTTATGAAACTCGTTTTATGACAGCCACTGTTTTATTTTTTGGTAGTCTATCTTATCTGTCGAATTCGTGTTTTTTTAAAATATCAAAGATTTCTAGTATTTGTTATAAAAAAGTTCGTGTGCGAAAGAAAGAGATTCAAAGTGATAAATCACACTTTTATTGTGTTTACTGTCAATAGTTAGTTGGTGGAAAGGCATTATATTAACACTTCCCAACGGCAGTGGTTTCCAACCTTTTTGCTTTGCTTTTCCCATTGAAGAAAAACGTATCTTCGCGCCTCCCCATTCTTTATTTCATGTTGTAATAAAGACACCTTTTAAAGAGTAAATAAATATTTTGGACTGTTCGCGCCTCCCAGGATGGAAATCGCTGCCATTCTTCTTCTTTGGCCATGTTCGCTCCCTATGTGGAGCATATGGCCGCCACGCGGCACCTCCATGTTTCCCTGTCTCCTGCCAATTGCTTTGCTTCCTCCCATGACATGCCAGCATCCCTCAGTTCCGTCGAGTACATCCTATGGATAGTACCCGACGGACGTCCGGGACGCCGGAATCCCACCGGTCGAAAGAAAAGGCAGGCAGGATTGAGGCTTTCCGGAGGCATCCGCAGCACGTGACCCAGCCAGTTCCAACGTCTCTCCATAACCACTGACGTGACAGGACGCTGTCTTGTACGCTCCCTTATCTCTGAATTCCTCACAAAATCAAACCACCTAACCCCCATTATCCGACGCAAGCATCTGTTCTCGAAGCTCAGTATACGGTTTTTCTGAGTCTTCGTCAGGTGCCATGATTCGCAACCGTAAAGCAGTACCGGCAGAATGCAAGCGTTGAATAAGTGGCATTTGGTTTTAATCGAGTACAGCTGTGTGTCCCAGACAGTCCGCATTGAGTTGAATGTTGCTCCAGCCATTCCTAAACGAATGGCGAGCTCCTTTTTTGTACTACCGTCTTCGGGGATAAGTACGCCGAGGTATCTGAAGCTGTCAACCCTCTCGATGATCTGTCCCGCGCTAGTAAGGGTCCTATCAGAGTCATGACAGGTTTGGTTACACATCACATTGGTCTTACTAGTGTTAATTTTCAGACCAATGCGACCTGAGTTAGTTCCTAACCCATCAATTGTCTCCTGGATGCCCTTTATTGATTTATCGAATATGACAGCATCATCGGCATATTCAAGGTCACACAGCTTCAGACCGGGACCAACAGCTATACCTCGATCAGGCGGAATTGACCTGCGAAGTATGAAATCAAAAATAATGATAAATAGGAACGGTGCAAGAACGCACCCCTGTCTCACTCCGGTTGTGACCCCGAACCATTCGGTATTTGAGTCACCGATTCTCACACAACATGCACTATTCTCATGTAGGGATTTGATAATGGCCACAATCTTTGGCGGGATCCCGTAGGCGTCTAGTATCCTCCACAAAGAGGGTCTGTGCGGACTATCAAATGCCTTCTCATAGTCGACGAAACAACAAGCAAGAGCACTGTTAAATTCATTGCTCTGCTGGAGGAGACATCGAAGATTGTGTATTTGGTCCGCACACGACCTTCCAGGGAGGAAGCCCGCTTGATTTTTCCTTAGTGTTTTCATAATAGGACCTCTTATTCTCGCCAATAGAATGTGAGCCATTACCTTCCCAGGTATACTGAGAAGAGTTATGCCTCGATAATTGTTACAGCTGAGGGGATCACCTTTTTTGTGGAGTGCCAACACCTCACCATCCACCCAGTCCCTAGGACAACGCTCACCGTCCCACACCCTGGCCATCAGGTGATAGAGAGGATGTAGGACGGCGTTGAGACCACATTTCAGAAATTCCGAATGTATACCGTCTCCACCCGGTGCTTTGCCGTTTTTAAGTCTCTTCACTGCCAAAATAATTTCGGCATGTGTGGGCGTACGGTCTGAAATACCGGACACTCGGGGGAGGTCCATAAATGTAGCCTCTTCGGTTACGTCAAATGGGTCCTGGGGGGGCGGTCGGTTCAGCACCTCGCAGAAATGATCCTTCCAAATCTTTTTAACGCTTTCTGCGTTTGACTCTATCGCTCCATCAGGGCCGCGAATGGGCCCAGGAATCGGTGGTCGCTTTCCGCAGACTTCACGCGTGATTCTAAATAAATTCTTGGTAACATTTCTACTGGCCGCAACCTCAGCTGTCTCAATTATCCGATCCAAGAATCGGCGCAAGTCAAGTCGCGCAGACTTCTTGACAACCTTGTCCTGATAACGATAAACAGCGCGACGTTCTTCAAATTTTTCAGGGTCAGCTTCACTGTCCTTCAGTGCTTTTAGCCTGGCCCGCTCTTCAAGTCTCCTCCACGTATTTTCGGACATCCATTTTGGTTGCCCCTCCCTCCGGAATCCGAGAACATCTTCGGCGGATGTTGCAATAGCACGTTTGATACAGCACCAGTCCTCCTCGATGCGATCGGACCCGGATATAGGCCGCACAAAGACATGATATATTTCCCTCCTTACAGCAATCTCGAATGATGGAAATCGCTGCCAAACGGTGCTAAAATACTTCCGATATGTTGCTGGCCCTTCAGGAACCAAGTGTTTTTACCGTCCATCAAAAGACGGTAAGTGTTAAAACATGTTTTTTTACTTGGTTCTTTAAGGGCCAGCAACATATCGGAAGTATTTTTAGTACCGTATGGAAAAAGTTAAGAAAAACACAAAATTCCTTTGTACTTATTTCCAATTTTATTTTTGTAATTACACGTCAGAGGTGTTATTTTTTTGATTTGTGCTAGTTTATAGTCACTTATTCATAATTTGTAAACTATTTTCAATGCCAATTGTTTTTTTATACAATTTTAAATTAATTTTGTTTTGTATAAAAACGCTATTAAATTTTATTTCTTATTAGTTGATAATGCTCTTCATGAGCGAAAACTGTCCTGATCGTTTGAAATCCTGATATTTTTTTGGAAAGGGCGTTTAGTTTTTTTAAGGGACGGTAAGCAAAAATGTTTACAATGGAATAAATGGTGATTTAGCCTAAACGCAAGAGTTATGTTCCCTCCTTTATAATGTTGCTCAAAATTACGTAGCGTCGTTAAAAATGATATTATTATAAGCACATAATCACCAACGTGTTCAAACTCTCTAAATTCAATGACTTAATTTATTTATATAAATTCCACACATAATATAATAGCAATTCATTATTGAAATCATGCATTGGTATTTCAATAACTTTTAAATATATTATATTCATTGTGAATAGTACGCTGAAAAGAATAAGACCGATTTAAAATGTATTATTCAATATAGTTCGCTGCATTGTTAACTAAGATTGCGACATTCAGAATTTCAAATAAAATTTGCATTTATATTAGTAACAAAGTCGATAATCGCGGTATTTTTGATCTATAGAAAGGTTAAATTTGAATCGTTCAAATTTTCTTGTATTACATATTTCATACATTTTTCTATGAATATTTTCGACTGTTGTAGAGCAATGTTTTTTTTTAACCAACTTGAGTAAACGTATATTTTTATTTCTTTTATAATTTATATCATCTGTATCATTTATTTAATTTTTAAATTGAAAATGTAATAAAAAAATTATATAATACCAATAGTTCAATTAGTACCTAATGAAATCGTCACCGCTTAGTGAGAAAGTAAGTGACCCATCTGTAATTGTATATTAACTTAATGAAAATTATGAAGTAATTTGACTTGGTATTTCACTATAATGATATCGACTGTGGAAAGGAAAAAGGACATAACCCACAGTTTTTTCAAAACAGGTTTTTTTCAATAATCACAATGTATCAAACTTGATACGCGTTCTATCAAAAGGATGCAAGCAGCAAATACCGAATTAGTATCTAAATTTAGCTTTTATGTTTGAAAAAGATGACTTTGTAAGCAATTAAAACCAAGAAAAAATACGGTTTTTCCAAGACAATTTCTTTAATTAATATGAGAATATGTCAATTAAACACCAGTTTAGAAGTCTCCGTGTACTTTAAGGTTGTGTATAATTCATAATTTACATATGGCCCAAAATCAAAATCATCAAAACACGTTTTTTGCGCGTCCTGTAAAATTTGATATGTGTGGGTTACGTCCTTTTTCCTTTCCACAGTCGATATATAATATCCATGTTTAGTGGTTGAACAAAACGATGGGCTGTAAATACATTACAAAGGGGAACAGTTAATCCCAAAACTATTCGATGTTTCTGAGAAGTGGCGGACTATTTTTATTACTCTTATACAGTTATACGCAAAGATTATTAAATCAATCGAATGTTACTTAATACAATCATATTATATACCGTAATATATTCTGAACAATTAATATCAATAACTGAGTTACCCACCTAAGATCGAAACAGTAAAGATTTTTAGGTTTGACACATAAATGGGTAACTGTTCCATTCGCCACAGTTCCATGTTCTATACTTGATACTCAAACAGGGGAGCCGGTAAATTGCTCGAATGGAAATTGCTCGAATTACAAATAATTCGAATTGCTTTTTTATTTAAACGATTTTTCATGACTTTTTCTACGAATTTCATCTTGTGCGACACTTGTTTAGAGAGTGAAATATAAAAATAATTTTCGTAAGTATTTATTTTAACCGTGTTCGCTCCAAATGCTGAACATATGATCTTTTAATGGAGTTTATCTCAAAAGACGTGTTTCTAAGAGAACTGCTTATTAATTAGTTACTGAAACTGTTTCTATATATTTCCAGAACACATAGAAGACTAGGACTAAGACAGAACAAACGGACAGAACAAACGGAAACAAATTGATTATCTTGTTATTCGAGCAATTTCCATTCGAGCTATTTACCGGGAACCCTCAAACAGTCATAGATAATATTGAATATGCCAAATAAACAGTTTGGTACTAATTTGACTTAAGAACATTTTTTTTGTTGATTTTAACATGGGGCTCGCGTGAGCACCTGCGAGCCACTACAGAGCATCCCTGGTTGAACATCGACAAACAACCATCTTAGGCTTAGAAATATTAGTATATCCATCGTCACATCAACCATCCTTGGTATTCTTACTATATACAGATGGGGAAATCTTGTTTTGATTAATCAAACCAAAATTATGCATCTAAGCATACAACTATAATTATTTTGTCGAATATTATAATATATTTTTTTAGTCCATGTCTGCTCCCAATGAAGAGCATATGGCCTCCTAGTAGAAGTATCTCAACAGAAGTTTTCTACGAGAACTGTATGTTATTCAGTCGCTCAACCTCTCTTTTCCAAACAGAGTAGTAGGGGCGGAAAAATAAGACAAGTGGCTAACTAATCGCTCTCACCAGCCCAGTTATTGAAGGATCGGATGGGTGGGAGGGAATTCTTAGACATCACAAACACCAATGTTTTCGAATTAAAATCGATAAATATCGAAAAATCCTATGGCCCATTGGTTAGAGTTGGCTTCCGTGCCGCATCTAACAATTTCCAGTCCCAGTATCAACAACATTATGGTAATAATTTTGTTTTATTTATTTTTCAGTTCACGCGATAAGCGATCATTTGATTTTGGATTTCACAAATAGCAAGCGGTAAGTTTTCTATTTATTAATTTAAGATTTCGACTGAAGGTGATTGGTGGAATTTCAATATAAAATTTGAATCGTTCAAATTATGTACACTCCCACAGATTTTGTCACTAACGACCCGGGTTTCGCCTTTCGGCATCTTCAGGCGTTCAAGTGCACGGATGAACTTGAACTGACAGTTCTAAATTTGAACGATTCAAATTTTCCATTTCTTGTTTTTTTTTGTTATTTAGTAATCTGGATGTTGTCAAAATATTCGAGTAACGTGTAATAGCAAAACGGTGACATTATGATTAAAATTATGTATCCCATATGCGAAGTTTCACCTTCACATACATTTTAATGCCAGGCTATTAATATTTATACGAGTCGCGTGTTGCAAAATCGTGATCGCATATTCGTAGAAAGTGTCCAATTCTTCTTGTTATATATATAGATTGGTAAGGAATTTTAAATGCCACGTTTGGCGTTATTAATTTGGTGTATTTGTCACACCTGAGTTGCGATCGTGCAGTATTCCAACCGAAAAATCGTTCGTCAGCAAACTGTTATGCAAAGTGCGAGCGATCAGCCACGTAATATTAATCGAAAGTAACTCAATATCATTTCCATGCGATTGGCAAATTGAGTATAAATTTGAATAATATAAAAACTAAATAGCTAAAATGGCTGTAGACCATTTGGATAAAAATCAATCCCAAAGATGAACATAAAGCAAAGATAAAATTCCAAAACACAATCACTGTCATTCAACTGTTTTTCCTGTATAAAATGAATTTCACATATCGCATGAAAGTTTGTTAACGCCAATTTTATAAGGTAGTGTTGTAACTAATCTAATCATTGAATTAAGTAACCTTCTGCATTACTGTTATAATAAATAACGCTGGCAAACCCTTGTAACAAAAGCTTTTCATGAAAAAAGGTGGGACCAGTTTAACTGAGGTGCTTAGACTGTGATGGTCAGGGTAACTGGTGATGCATTCATAGTACGAGACCAAGAGAAATAGGCTTGGAGTCTGGCGACGATAAAACGGATGCCTATAAATTCGTAATCAAAAAATGACACACTCTTTAGTACTTATTCCATATTTTTTACCGGTTTTGCTTATCACGAGAATTTTCAGCTGATACACGTGACGACTATTCCTGATTATGCTAAATACATATGAAAATAGTGTTTTATTTTATTAATATTATGACTTCCCACCAATTAAGTAAGTATTGACAGTAAACACATTAAAAGTGAATAAATTTGTCAGTTTATTTCTCAAAATTTTGGTGCGAATAAGTTTAATCAATCTTTTTTGTTTCACACATCATTATTTTAACAATGATAACTCTCCCATTTATTCGGATGGCTGCAGAATGAAAGTGAACTTTTTTCATTTGAACTATTTAATTTTCACTTTTCTGCTGTAAAATATTTTTAATATATGTATGTATACCAAATAATAGTAAAAGAAAAAATAAAACACTCATCAATGCGTATAATATGCAAATGTTGATAACTGCGCGGTTTTGCTTTTTAATTGCATGTAACGTTTTATATTGCGGAATTGAAAAATAAAAAAATAAAAAGAAAAGTTATCAGCGAGTTATATTATAATATTTTATAGTGCACTTTCATTAAAATTTTAAATTAATACTTAACATTATTTAGCTGCGTAGTATTTTGATTGAAACCATTTATGTATAAATGCTGAATTTACTTTTTGTTTTCAATTTACATAATTAAAATACTTCCATCAAATAATCATAGAATAGTTTAATTTGGCTTATCTTAAAATGCTTTAATTTTGAATATTTATGAAGGTTAACTTATAATCCTTTTGGTCTATGAATTGTAGGTATTTATGCATCCGGAAACATTAACACAAAATTTTGACGTTTTATTTTTCAGAGTAGGTTTGTAGATTATACCTTTAAACTGGTTACATATTGCATTGTTTTGTCATAACTAAGGTTAAGCGTATACTGAGATGCATACTACGCAGCGCATTGTAAGATAGAATTTGTAGGTGTAGGCAGGCGAAGAAAAAATCTGCGACTAGCGTATTCTGTGACAGTTGCGTAAAATAATAATGGCATTATTTGAAAATGTTCGTACATCTTTACAAAATGACATTCAAGGTTCAGTTTTTAAGTAATTTAAACATAATTGAAAGTTCTCGTAAATTAAAATAAAACCTACCACTCCACAAAAAACACACTATTTGAGCTTTGTAAAGTAGTGGTTTTGCAAATGACATTAATTACATAATAATTCAAAATAACTCTTGTCGTATAAACAATGTTCACTTTGCACTAATCCAATTAGTTTCACGGCCATTTTCGCGGCGAAGTCAAATGAACACGTCTAAACCTGTACACGGCAAGCATGAATCTTTGCCTGCTTCACAACGGAGCGCAGCGCAGGACAAACGCATGTATGCGTCACACGTGCATGCATGGTAGCGTACGTAGGTCTGTGCTTCTTCGTGCAATATAAAACCTGTGCTTCCCTGCGTCTCACTATACGCTTTGCCTAGTTGTTACGAACGCATTCACTCAATGATATGATATTCAATTTTATTTAAGAAAACGTCTGTTCTTTCATTAATTATCCTTAATATGAATTTTTGAAAAATTCTTTGTTCGACGGTGAATGCCTAGTCTTAGTTATTTAAACCTTAAATCTAATAATACAATTTCATTTCACGTATTGACAATTTATTTAAGTGATATTCAAAGAGCCATATATAATATTGTTCACAAAAGAATACACATCATGAGTATCAGCTTAATATTAAATTAACAGTTTACATTACGCGATAAATGTTTGCATTAATTTAAATAAATACCAGACAAATAGAATTCAGTTAACCGATAATATCACGTTTAACTAATTTGAATAATTTGATCCGCAAACGCTCCTGGTGACTCTCTTCAAATTCCTTCACACTCCCATCACGTAGTCATTTTATTTGCGAACACATTATACAACAAAACACTACTGCTATGTCCATCCGAAACCAGTTTATCGACATTGTTTACGCGAACTCTTTATTTTTACATCCAATTTTTCGACTTTTGCATCTTTACTTTTTATTACGGCGATGACCGTGACATTTTAAAAAAACAATCGTTTAGCTATAATCATAAAAGGTTGTGTTATATAAAACAACCCGTTTGCTCGAATTACTTAATACGTTGAAGTGGGAACAAGTGGATACGTTTTGACGTATCATAAAATCCATTGTTATTTACTCGATATTAAAATTTATGGCTTTAGATTTGTGATAGTTTCACGGCCATTTTTCGGTATCCACCATTAAATTTAGTAATGGGCTTAGTTATTACTGTAATGCTGGTATTATGTTTGTAATACAGGGTAGGGTTTTAATAAGCTGTGGAGAATGTATGGTCGTTACCATCAACAACCACGGTGTAAACAAGTATTTACAGCTCATATTTAAGGTCCTTGACTTTTCCAACTTGTTTGGTTCAGTCCATCGCAAACTACGAGTTCATAGTCGTTAATATTGGTATTTTGTACACGGGTAAAAATGTAATATCTATTTTACTCGTGCCTTTGTTTCTTTGGTTACAAATTAAAATGTAATTAATATTAATTAAAAAGCTTTCAAGTTTCTGTGTTACCCATGCGTTGATGTCTTTGAGTGTATTACGATTTTCTCTTAAAAGTTCGCTCATCATATTATTCTATGATACACGCGAAATGGATCATATTATCATGATTGAATAAGTATTATTTTTGACAATCGTGCGATTTCTTATTTATCATGTTCTTTTTTCCAGCACTATCAGACGAATTATAATAAATTATGGTGAACATACTAACTATATTTTTTATACAAGCGGCATAGGTGACAACACTGTGTTGCGTCTCATAATAAGTATTAATTGAATTCAAATATTTTTAAGCTTTTATAGTGTTTTGTATTCTTCCTTCCTGGATAATAATACATATTCATATCCAGTGGCGGCTGGTCAATGTGGCACAGTGGCGGATCCAGAAATTGTCCCAGGAGGGGGCCATTCAATTTGAAAATAAGCATGATACATAAATAATACATTAAAAAATAGATGAAAGCCTTTTTTTACGCGATTTTTTTTGCCCGATTTTGAAATTACGCGATTTTTTTGGACGGCACCGTAAAAAAATATTTTTTGCGCTAATTTGAGAAACATTTTTTTTTTGCATACATTTTTGATACTTTTTTACGCGATATTTTGATTTTTGGAACCGATTTATCAAATCATATGAAAGTGAGGTTTTTTTACGCGCCACCTTCCTCCAATGTATCGCGTAAAAAAAGATTGGGTGTATATAAAAATAGTCAATACATAATTAAGTAAGTATGTATTCTATAAAACATAGTAAACTAAACAATCAAAGAGCCCATTTCAAAATAAAGTTTTATTAAATTATAAAAATGGAAAATAAATTCTCCCAAGGAGGGGGCCATGGCCCCCAAGGCCCCCCCCCATGGATCCGCCAATGATGTGGCATTGGATCAATGCACCCTTTGTATATGCAGGGGTGGTTATATTTCATGAAATAATATTAAAACAAAAAATTTATAACATTAACTCATTTTTAATTCACTAAAATAAAATAAAATTTTCCAAAATATTTATTATAGACAATAAATACATGAAGAATTTAAAATGAGTGAATGGTTTCAATGTTATGTTTGAATATTATTTCATGAAATATAACCGTCGCAATTTTTTTATCTATAATTTATTATAAATAAAAAAATTGACCGGCCGCCACTGTTCATATCACTTGATTGTTTTCCAACGATTCTTACTTAATGTTAAAGACGGTCGCAAAAGAAACATAATTTATTTTGATGTCATCTTATAGATTTTTGAATCACTATTTTTTAGAATTGTTTTTTTGCTCAAATTCAATCACCGTTGATAATTGCGAACGCAATTATAAAAAAATCAATGTAAAGTGTGTTGTTACACATTTATATAATGATTTATTATTTTTATACACGCCAAGTGAAAGTGTTTTATTACATTGCAAAAGATAACTTCAAAATCGTTTAGCTGTATAGCGTTAAATCAAATTCAGTAATATGCATACAATTCGATAAAACATATTTTCATTTTCACCATAACAATACTTGTCTCTTTTGTCATAGATTTGATTTGCTTGTGGCATATAAACACATTAATAAATACTTCAACAGCACGACTGTAGTAGATAGTAGATAGTAACAAAAAAAAATATAGATGCATACATAAAATAATGCTATGAAAATTTATATTTATGTATCGGCTTGAGAACAAAATGATTGATAAATTCTAGAACAATTAACAAATCTAATCACGTGAATGTATATTCTATTAATGGAAATAAATTAATAGTATTGGTATTAAAGTCATACTATTAATTGGTTTTATTTATTATTTAATACAAAAAACGATATATACATATTTTTTGAGAAAATATTTATTTATTGTTTAAAATTAAAAATATGGTACATGACATAACAGCTTACGCCAATTCGCCATGTACTTGACAAATAAAAGACACAGAATATAAAATAAAATTACATAATACATAAAAATCAACACAAAAAAATCAAGAAATAAAATAGTAAAATTCAAAAAACAGTTCACAAATACTATCACCAAAAATGTCCACTTCACTTGGCAATGCGTAAAAAAATATAAGTTTCAAATCTTAATGTAAGCACATGAAAAAAATAATATTTTACAATTTAATTAGCTATATATTTATGAATCGAATTATTTCAAATCTAGTTGTTTCTGGTATTTGGTGTGTACAATTTAATTTTGTTTATATTTATTTATTAAATTGTATGGTTCATCGGCTAATCAGTGCTGCTTTTTTAATTTAAAGATATAAAAAATGAGGTGGTCAAGAGAAGAGACAGCAATCTACCACGGAAGCCATTCTGATGAAAAAGGCATTACTAATTAATTTTTATATTAAGTTGAATATTGTGATTCACAATGAATCCGTCAAATCCGTTTTTTTTTTGTATTCAACAAAACGCTAAGAGTGAAGAATCTGATTTTTTTTCTAAAGCGAATTTCAAAAAGATTTTCTACTAAAATAAAGATATTTTTTTTAGCTTTTGATTCTGTGTCCATACATTTTGCTATCTTTGCTCCCCTCAAATTAACTTAATCTAAAACAACAAAAAAATTGTTTGCAAAATAAAAAAATGTTTGCTATATTAAATTGTGTACATATCGTTTTTTGTAACTAGACACTTTATATATAGAATTTTAGAAAACGCATTTGCATTCTTGATGTAACTTTTAAACTTTTTCGTTTGGTCGATTATAACTTGTTTTTTTTACTTAATAATTTAATTATTAGGCTTGTGTACTTCACAAGATTCATGTTCCTTGTGTAACAAAAAAATCTGTCTGAAAAGCCATAGTAATTACGCGTTCACATCTAAATAATAAGAAAAAAAACTTGTATAGAATATTATCCTTGTAATACATTGTATTATATTTATATAACTGACTAGATTTTTTATCTTAAGGAACGGGTGAATATTAATTGATTATTGTTCACGCAAAGAAGGCGTCACGTTCCCATAGTGATCTGATTATATTAAATAACAGTGCTCCCCAAACTGTACAATACATAATAATAATTAACGGGTCATATTTTGATCACGATCATTACACATGTTTAGAATACGAAGTCATTTCAAAACATCTTAAAACATTTTAAAACATCACAAAGACCTAAGAAATCAGAAATTAATCAATCAATCTGTTGGGTTGTGGTGCAGTGGTCAACGCCATTAGCTTCCGTGACGGATCTGTTCAAGACATAGGACGAACAAATCATATTTTACGCGTCTAAAATAATAAAATGTAAATTATCTAATATTTTTAGACTTTTTTAGTTCATATGATTACAATCGGTATATAAGACAAATTAACTTCGATGCTTGGAGTTGAAATGACAAAATATAAAAAGATTTCATGAAGCATGTACTTTTTTGTTTTGTACTTGATGAAGCTTTTAAAAAAAAAGCTTGTTAGTGTATGTATGTTTTATTTGAACTAATCTTTTCACAAGACAATAAAGTGGAATTGCCCAAATGGTAAATTATGTAATTACCTAAATAATCTAAACTATACCACAACGAAACAACACTGGATAGCAAAGAGAGCTTCAATCACCAATAAGGAAAACGTGTACTATACGTATAAATATATTTTTTAACGATTTATATTATCTATTTTATATATTTTTCTTTCAAGACGTGGAGCGGTGTAAACTTTGAAGGTAACTGACACTCGAGTATGTGCAGTACATTACAACGGTTGAGCCCGAAACTAGTCTCATATAACAGTCGAAACAAATCGTGATTTCAATTTCAACGAGAAGACGGCCTTGTTATTGTACATACATACACCACTGCTAAACTGTTTCATGCTGAACTACAATTAAGTATTACCAACTATGTATTGACTTGTCAAGATAGCAAGCGGGCTTGGGTTGGACCGGAATGCACCGGAGCATCGCGCAGCCTCAAAAAATCTACATATCGCTACCATATAGCAATAGTTGGATATAGTGAAACAAACCGATTTTAAAATAAGTTTGCCAATGAATTGCTGAAAGGTAAACCTTTATAATGAAACACTGAAAAGTCTTACTTTTAAAATTATCGATATTTCCTTGTAACTTCAAAGTATTAGTGAGATTGGTAGAATAACCAAATACAGAAAAATAAAAATACAAAAAATCTACTATTTTCTTTTATCATAATCCGTAAAATAAAAAAAATAAAACCATACATAACCATTTAAAAACTACAACACAAACATTAAAGTTCAATTCTTTCAAAACTAGTGTTTTAAACATATTAGTAATAAAGTGGCGTACCGCCTTGTATATGGTCGATAAAGTAGTTTTCATAAATTCTCGAACGTTCCGGTTTGTGAAACTTTCCATTTCCAGCCCTGCAAGATAGATTCATTTGTGTAGTTTTTTCACACGATTTTAGCAGTCAAATTTACAATGTTGTCTAATTATATTGAAGGCCTCCTTTATTATGGTGTTGCGTTCTTTCAAGCGGCAAGGAACTGTTTTATTGCAGTTTTGTTTATTTTTCAGTGGTGATTTTTTAAATGTACATAAACATAATACATACGGTAAAAGTGATTCAAAAAGCGCCATTTATTCTTTAAAAAATATAGGAGAGGGGTAAAAAAACTATTAAACTGTATATAGTCTATTGATAAGGTCGTGTTTAGGAAACATTGATAAGTTGTACTGAAAAATGTATGCCCGATATTTCGGCAGCTAAAAATAATTGATGAAAAATTTATACTCAGTCTAAAAGCGGCACTTAAAAACTAGCATGCCGCAAGATCCCCACATCTATGCATGTTCAAATAGGAGCCTATTAAAATACCAAGCATACAACCTTATTTATATAATACTTTAGATCAAATCATGGAATGTGCATCATTTGTAAATGTCCTAACTCTGGTAGAAAGCGGCCTTAATTATAGTATATGTTTGTTGCAAATGTATTATGTTTTATATATTTTTTAAATCAGTTAATAATGCTTGCCATGAGAAAAACCGGTCCTGATTATATAAAATAAAAGTAGAAGGAGTACAAATGAGTGTTTTATTCTTTGTTATTATAATTTCTTTTTAATTGTCAGTAAATCAAGAATTGTTAGTAAACTATGCAAGTGATACAATAAAAACAAACATTTATAATATTATAGTTTTTAATAGTATATAAAAAACTTTAATTCAACAAATTTAAACCAGTACCCAGGAATCATTTTTTTTTATAAGTAATCAATGTGTTTTAATATCTAAGCAAAAAAATATATGAAATATCTCACAATCTAATAATATTCCAACAAACCCTTAAAAATATCTAAACGGATCTTTTACCAATGTATTAATATGCACCTTTAAATTTCTTCAATCCTGAAATCCCAAAATTAGTACTATCACAGTCTCGGGATTTTGAGATCACTAAATAGGACGGGATCCCAGGATTGAAGGCCCAATCTTAATGAAGGAAGTATGAAAAAAAAGTTTATTTTTATTTAAAAGTAAATTATTTTGCCGTTTATTTTCGAAAACACTTTGTTACCTCTTTGGTAATTTACCTGCCTTTGTGGTAACCTCTAAAACATGCACGTAAATGTTTGTAGGCTGATTCAAATCACCAGCTGCCTATCTTTATGGGCAGTGTGTGATGCATTGTGTTAGTAATTTATGAGAAGGCGAATGTCTTTCCGATAAGCTTCTGGCACAGATTTCAACAGTTCTGTTGGTAGTTAGTCGGTCATATGTATGTACATATTTTTCGCTTACTCATTTAAATTTAGCACCCACGAGCATTCATGGTGTCCATAATATACGCATTTAGTTCTGATTTTCAATTGTGTTTTTGCATATTAACATCATTGCTGAAAGTAGCTATGAGTAATAAATGTATACACCCAAATCAATTTTTGCACAAAACAAAAACCACGCTTCAAAAAACGTGTTTGTTTTCAAATGTGTAAATAGTTAAATGAGAGATTCCATTACTTGAAACAGCAAAATTGTGACTTATATAAGTAATGTAACTGTTTTTATTATTGAGTCCGTGACGCAGTGGTTAACGTTGTAAGCTTCCGCAAAGGATCTCACGGCTTCAAGTCCTAGTTCGAGTAGCATTTTTTTTCAATCGATGACATTCGATAAATGCGTAGACAGAGTATCGATTTTTTGCATTGCTGGCATAGACAGATAAATTGATATGAATATACTTATGTTAGTTATATTATACGCCAGGTGGAAGTTACAACTGTCAATATTCACTCAACACTCACTATATAATCGCTCATTGTCTCCATATTCAAATCACCACTAATGGTATTAGGCTTGAACTCATCTTTTCGAATTTCGATTAAAATTAATGCTTAAATCAGGCGTGGGGAACCTGGGGCCTTTTGGCTACTTTGGTGCGGCCTTCTGGTAAATTCTCTTATTCCGTATATGTTTGTGATTTCGTAAATTCTTGGGATTTTCGATGTCAAAATTTTGGAAAGACCTAAAAAAGGTCCCACGCTGGTAATTATGGGAAATCCGCTAATTTCTGGGCTTTAGAAATTGGCATGAAATTGTTTCCGGCCAAAAATTCCCTAGTCAATGTTTACTGCGGCCTTCATGTCGAATCAGAAAAATGAACGCGGCCTTTAGATAAAAAAAAGGTTCCCCACCCACTGGCCTAAATCAACGACCACATAAACTTCTAATGTTAGTAAGTTTTTTACGGGAACTGTATGCTGTTCAACTGATCAAATTTGTTTTTTTTTAAATGCGTAGTAATATAAAAAATATGCTTATGAAAAGACTAGAAGTTAGCTAATCGCTGTCTACACGTTCATGCCTTTCGATAATAATCCATTAATAGATTGAAAATTGTCCGAACCAGGATTTGAACTCAAATCGTACAGTCAGCTACTTAAGCGGCAATAAATTAGTTTAAGCGTATAAAAAAAATGTTTTACATATTGACATTTAGGTTTATACATTTCCTGTCGTGAAGTTTCTCAAATGGTAGATACCTAGATTTCCGTTATGGTTTTTTTTTTATTTTGCTCTCAATGCTGGTTCTCACACATTCGATGAAAATGATACGGAAAATGTAAATATTATGTTATTTTAACTCTCTCTTTCTTCACGTGTCAATATGTAAGATCTGGTTAGTCATCATCATCATTTTTTTCATTTCGTTATTTATCAGCGACAAACAGTCATCATTGATTTATCTTCTCGGCTCCGTTGTAACGGATCTCTTTATGCTTTTTGTGTTGTTGTGATAAGAGCGAATCTGTTTGGTGAATTATTCTATGAAAATAATAATCAATAGAGTTTAACTTTTAATATACAGTATTACTAACTTTAGTTTGCGAGAAAATCGCTAAGCATATTTTTTTTAAAAATTCGGAGCTCTAGTGAGATACCTTTTAGGGTGTTCACTGTCAATGGGCATTATACTTATATTACTTAGTCAAAAGGCATTATATTAAGAAAACACAATCTTATTTTGTACTTAAATCAACTTTTATTTATAATGATTAGGATTGCTTTCGCGCATGGCGAGCATTTGCAACTGATAAGAAATTTAATTAAACAGGAAATTTAAAATAACTTTGATTATTCCACGTATTGTGCGACTAGCTGTGACACGTGTTTCGCCTCTTTCAGAGGCATCCTCAGACTTACTATCGCAAAATTTGCTTAAGTAATGAAGCAAGATTGATTCTAACATTAAAATTATGAAATTACAAAATGGACTTTTTTTCCTTTTTAGGGAAGCAAGGAAGGGGTAATATAATCGAAATAAAGCAAACAAACAATGATACTAATGAGCTGCAATCAATGAGATTGGGATTTTTCCCTTTTTATAGAAGTTTTTAGAGAAGCAAGGAGGGGGTTATAGAATCGAAACAAAGCAAATACATATAATCATACTACTAATGACGTTAAACATTACAAACTATTAAACTGAGATAGTAAGTCTGAGGATGCGTCTCAAAGAGGCGAAACACGTGTCACAGTTAGTCGCACAATACGTGAAATAATCAAAGTTATTTTTTAATTTTATATTAAAATAAACTTTCACAAAGTTACCGCCGAAACCATCGAGAGTATTAATTAAACAGTACTATGTTTAGTTAACCAAATTAGCAATAAAAAAGTGAAGTAAACAATTGGCATTGAAAAGAATTTACAAATTACAGTACAAACTATAAATAATTGATTAAGCTAACACAACTACATTTAGAGGTGTTAAACATTTTAATTTGTGTAATTATGACTGTTATTGATTTTAATCTTGGTTTATTTGTTATCAAAACATTTTTTAATTTAAAAATATATATCGAAGAAAAAACCAACTACAAAGAATGAAATGAAAAATGATTTAATGAAAAAGCACCACCGGGATATCATTTGATCAGCTGATTGCAATTAGTCTTCCACACTTGGTAGAATCCGCTACTTCAAACAACCAATTGTAGCGTTGTTTTATACGGCGTCGCGATGCGTTACCATCTTACTAGAGATGCCGGTTTATTTTTTCGCAAAACGACTCCGATTCCCGACGGATTCACTCGTGTGTAACATACTCGCATAAATAATGGATCCTCTTTCTGGCGAAAGTTATTGTATTATAATTATTTATCGGCGTCAAGAAGTATTATGTCGGTATTGATTAGGTGTCATCCTACCTGTTATATTTGCAAACATTTATTTAAAAAATAACGAATTTACTGATATAGTTGTCTGTAATGTTTTGCCAATTTTGTGAATATTTGGCAGAAAAGACAGTGAAAAACAAGATTATTTAAATACTCCATCCAGTAAATAATAAAGTGTTAAGAATAAACAGCTTCGGAATTTTTGGAAATTAATTAAATCAGTTATAGTAAATAGCATTTTAATAAGACAGGCGGCTCACCTTTGTTGAACCTACTTCCTTTAGAATTTGTTGTCTCTAATATAAGTAGCTAATGTTTAATTAATTCTACCAAAGATATCTAAAAAGAATCCTTCCAACCCTTTTTGATCCTTAAATAAGAGCGATTAGTTAAACACTAGTCATGTCCTAGCCTTATCCTTCTATCCATACTATTATCATTGAAAAAGAGTGGTTGAGCGACTGAGTAACAAAAAGTTCTCGTAGAAAAATTATGTTGGGATACCGCCATTAGGAAGCCATATGCTCCACATTGGGAGCGGACATTTAATAAAAAAAAAAATATTTTTTATCCCAACCATTATTTTGTAATTTATAACTCAAGACTTATTAGCTACTTATAATCAATTTTTAGTTTATTCCTAAGCCTTGCGATATTCTGTCTGATGATCCTTCTTAAAGAGACAAAACACGTGTCACAGATTGTAAGAAAACATGTGCAGTATCAAAAATATCAAATTCAATTTTAAATTAGGTCTATTGAAATAACACTACATAATCAAAAAAATATAACTGATTCATAGTAATTGATTATTTGAATCAATCATTGATTTAGTTTTTTTAAATTATTGTTAAAAAGAAGCACCCGTTGCATATTTATAAATAGAACTTCGTAAGTATTCAGTATAAATATTGATTTTTTCAATAAAGTAAGACTCATAAGAATTATAAAAAAAAAATACCATTTCAATATCATACAAAATACGAGTTGAAGTCGAAATAGGTATTATATAAAACACAATTTTTCAACTATTGTGGTACTAAATTCTCTTCTAGTTTTACTTTACCATTCAACGTCGCATTTGCACTCAAATTGGGTAAATCATGTAACAGAAAAAAAGATTTTTAAAAGATCTGTTTGTAAGCATGAAATGCAATTGAGTTATATGATCGTGCATCCGATAATTGAGTTGTACGTGCATCAAACGACCTCTGATTTAATTGGATTTCTCTAAAAAATAACTTACCGCACAGATCCATTTCTATCGCCACTTACGGCCAATCAATATCGAGCGGCTGGAATTTTAATTAGGGCGTGAATAATCTCTATTCGTTTTCGTGTTACACGTGATCTTTTTTTTTGACACGTTTCTCTTCACACTTTTTCGAAACAATAGTTATTTGCTTTCATTCTTTACTTGTATTCGTTCAAAGTTTTCCACGTATACCATAATTAAGCGATAGTATTAATATTGAGGCGGCGAATACTAGGAGTACGGCAGCGGTGGACTGCTAATACGATAACAAGGGGCTCACTTAATCTTGAAGCAGTTTTCGGTGTTCTGGGAAGAAGTGAATTTATTTATCACTCCTATGCAATTATATCCGATACTTCAATAAGTAATCGATTGTTACTTAATACACTTGACATATGTAACAATATGCAATTTACCATAAACTAAATGGCTAAAAATGTATTACTGTGTATACTGAAGATATCATAGATAATATATAAATAAAAAATTGCAGTTATTTACTAATTTTATCTCTCTCGCCGGCCTTAGTAAGCTTTCAACAAGAGACTTGCGCGAGCCCCTCCGAGCCCATTCCAGCCCACCCCTGTAGTACCGTGGTATGACTTTGTCATGTACACGGATATAAGAGAGCAGACTAAACAGTCTCTTATTACGTTCAAAATAATAAAAAAGCGACGATGGACCTGGCTTGGCCATGTGCTGCGGATGCCCCAACATAGTCTTACCCCTGCCTGTCTTTTCTACCAACAAATGGATTCTGACATCGTGAAAGGCCACTGCTGATCATCCACAGGATGTACACAGCGGTAGGGAGCGGATATGGAAATATAATAATATGTGTAGTGCAGCGGTCAACGTCGTTGGCTTTTGGGATGGATCTTACGGGCTCGATTCCTAGAACGAACAGCATTTTTTCAAACGATTTATCGAATTCTGTTTGTAGCCATGGATGTTTATGATATCTTAGAATTCCCTCCCACCCTTCCAATGCTAAAAGTATGGGTCGCAGCCAAAGCGATTAACAAACTACTAGTCCTGTCCCAACTCAATTCTTTCACTCTTTTTTTATGCATATGACCTCCTAATGAAGGTATCTTAAAAGAAGTTTTTCTACAAAAACTGTTTTTTACTTTGTCGCTCAACTTATCCTTAAGGACACGGCTAGGGCAGGACTAGCGGATTACTAATCGCTCTCACTACGCCCGGTTATTAAAGGATCGAAAAAATGTCATTCGTACTTGGACTCAAAACCGTGAGATCCGGCATGAAAGTCGAAAATTCTTACCACTGTGCCATAGGACCCAACATTCTTTCTTTACCCTCTTTTAAAAATAAGAGAGGTTTATCAATTGAGTAACAAACAGTTCTCATATAAAAAAAAAATGGCTGAGCTACCTCAATTAGATGAAATTGGGAGTGAAAATGAATACAAATAAATATTTGAATTGTTGAATTTATTCTAGTAATTGTTTCTAATGCAATTTCCTACACATACTATATTCGACAACTCATTCAGATTATTAATAAAAACACAGTATTCCTTTTCCAACAAGGATTTATGCCTTTCCACCAAGTATTGAACCACTTTTAGGGTGTTCACTGTCAATACTTGGTGGAAAGGCATTATATTAGTAAAAACACAATATTCCTTTGTACTTCAGCTCATTACGAGCATCGTCAACTGACGATGCTCGTAATGAGCGAAACCGGTCCTGACATATTAAATAATGTGGAATGAAGTACAAAGGAATATTGTGTTTTTACTAAGTATTGAACCCCTAAACGTGAACTCATTCAGAGTTTTAGTACCACTACTTTTATAGAGTAAAAAAAACAAACAAGATCCATTTCTCTTCATCAGAAATCGTTTTTGACATTGCGGCGAAGTGTTTCAGTTTTTTATGGTCAGCGCTCAGAGCCGCGAGCAAAAAGACTTTCGTCGAAGAAATCACCGCATTAACTAGTCGTCGATTGTGATTTGTGTGGTAGATCAATCCAGAAGCGTATGGTTTTTGATAGCAATTTGTGTTTGTCAATGAAGTGGTTACGGTTGCTGGACTACACTACATCAAATTTAATAGATGGATGTATTTATACGTGGTCATTATTATACGCCAAACCTTTTTTTTGCTCCCAATAATTTATAGAGGCCAAAGACATGTCGAGTTTTAGTTATGATAAAAGAGGTCGGTTATTACAGAAACGGCTATGTTAATTAAAATTGATAAAAATAAAAGTGTTAACGTTACCACCTTGCTTCCAAAAAATATATTTTTATACACGATCAAAATAATTACGAGACAGTTAATGTATTATATCTTGATAAGAATATCAAGAATACTGGATTTTTGTGCTACATTTTTTTTCGATTTCTACGATTTCTTAAAATTTCTTGTCCCCTTTAATTTGGCGGAGTATTGGCGAGTCCTGATATTTTTTTGAAAATGTAGAACTAGTACAAAAAGCGTTTTATTAAATATATTGCCTTTCCACAAATAATGACGGTGGTTTTTTAAAAAGGGAGTATCAACAAATAAAACTTTTTTTTTTACCATATCCGCTCCCAATGTGGAGCATATGGACTCCTAATAGAAGTGTTTCTACAAGAACTGCTTGTTACTCAGTTTCTCAACATCTCTTTTTACAAAGAGAGTAGGAATATAAGGAAAGGGCTAGGACAGGACTAGTGGTTAGCTAATCGCTCTCCATACGCCCCGTACATAGAAAAGGATGGGTGGGAGGAGGGAATTCAAGACATCACATACATCCATGCATTTGAAAAATCAATTTATAAAATTGCCCGTACTTCGATTCGAACCCATGACTTCCGTAACGGTAGCCAACGACGTTGACCACTCGACCACACAGGCGGCATGAATAAAACCTTTACTGGTAATTTAATAAATCTGGCAACTGGCCGTTTGATTCAGTAAACTACGAAACGTGACTTCAAAACAAATAAAAAAAATCGCTTTTTGTTATTTGTACTACATAACTAATAACATGGAAGTGATTTTTACTTGAACATCTATCTATCTATTTATCTATCTAAACGTCTATCTATAATTCCATTTTTAAATTTAAAAAAAAATCCAAAAATCTATTATGTCATCAGCCCAGACATCAACACACGTAGCTGCAATACGTAGGAGAGTTCACTTTTAGGGTGTTCACTGTCAATACTTACTTGGTGGAAAGGCATTATATATAAAAAAAACACAATATTCTTTTGTACTTTTTTCCACTTTTATTTATCAAGATCAGGGTCGGTTTCGGGTTTCACTCGTGGCGAGCATTGTCTACTGATAAGAAATATAATTTAACATTTATACAAAAACAAATTGAAATGAAAAGGTGTAATAAACAGTTGGCATTGAAAATAATTTACAAATAAATGTTTAACACCTCTAACAAATGTAATTACTCTTTGATGATCTTTTAATTAGATATGATCATTTATTTGCGATGCTTTATCCTAAAAGCTCATTTTTTTCATTTGTTGTTTATTCAGACCTATCAATCAGTTACTTACCAACTTCTGCCAAACAGTGACGATTTCTCATTTGTGTTGACTTTTAATAAGACAATTAAAAATGGACGTATGCCATTTTTGCGTATAGTGATAGAAGAATATTTCATCCTACTATGCATCTGTTAGAAGGTCAACTGTATCAATTCAATTCTTAAGTCGTTCAAACGTTTCGACATCATTCTGCAAAACGTTCTTTTGTTTTACTTTGATAGTATGAATCACGTAGAAATAACAGTTTTTCTTCGTTTATCTTACTAGAAGACTGTTTATATTTTAACAGAAACATTTGCGTATACGTGGGTATTGAAATCGATTGAATTGGTTTGAGCACTTTCAATTCGATCGGCGGTTTAAAGATTAAATTGGAAATCATTCATTCCTATTTTTTTACTATAACACAGTAGTTAATTTGGTTAGTGATAATACACTGCCGGGTATTTAGTTGAGTGGTCAACATCGATGGCTACGGTTACTGTGCTCAAAAGCTCAAGCACAGTTTTATAAATTATTTTATTAATTTATTCGTGGATTTATCTTAGAAGGCATGTAAATCTTAAGTTCGATCCACATATGATTTTAATTTAGCTAAAAAATGACCATTGGTGACATTCTTAGAATATTGTACCAGTAGACGAACTGCACGAATAACACACCTCTTTTTTATTATATAATTACAACATATGATACTATAAGGTGAAAAAATATCAAAGTATTTTAGTTTTACAAATATTATTTTATTTGTAATTGAAAGATTTTTTAATTTACGACCTAAGAACTAAGCCGTGAGCCGAAATAACTAAAATGCTATGATATTTTTTATTCCAATAATAGTAGAGTTCTAATAAATAAATGTCATTTTAATCAAAAAATATAATACTTACCATTCTAATAAATTCTTAGTTTTAAATTTTTGATGCTAAGAAATTATCGACCACTTAAAGAAGGACTTTTTTATAAAATAATAAGGATGGCGCCAAATTAATTAAAATGGGTGCCATAATAACACAAAAATTGGAAAAAACTGTCATTTTTTTTTCCATGTCCGCTCCCAATATGGAGCATATGGACTTCTAATGGAGTTTATCTCAACAGAAATGTTTCTACGAGAACTGCTTGTTACTCAGTTGCTCAACCTCTCTTTTCCAAAGAAAGTAGGAATAGAAAGAAAGGGCAAGGACAGGACTAGTGGTTATCTAATCGCTCTCTATACGCCTCGTTCATAGGATAGGAATGGTGGGAGGGGGAAATTCAAGACATCACATACATCCATGCCTTTGAACAGAAATTTATAAATCGAATGTCATTAATTCATCAAAAAGGCTGCTGGTGACACTGCTGCGTGACACATTTCCACGAAATTTCAGTTACGTAATCTTTAACAGTTTCCAAATGTTATTTCAAAAATCACATATTCATTGATGTGATTGATCTTCTTTAAAAAATATTAGATACTATAATGTATTCACTAACAAATAAAGCAGTGAGAGTTGTGCAAGGACAATAATAAAAATTTAAAAGTATTTATTATGAAATTTTAATAGTATAATTATGCTCAAAATTAGTTCTTACATTGCGTCAATGCTAATCCAATTACCGGGCTTGCCGCCAACTTAAAACTGTCTTACTAAAACGGGATTAAACCTATCTGTTTCATAATAATTATTCGCTAACACACATTTGAAAGTATTTTTTAGACTCATTTAAAACACTTATTTAAGTACCAAGCCAATTATTATTCAGCCGCGTTTATCCACGGGCTAATTTTACCTTCTCATTAACATACTATTTTTACTTTGAGTTATAACTTGGTCTCATTATATTACAAACTGTTTAATGTATACTAATTATGCAAAACAAATGAACGAGTAAAATATTATATGTCTGGCTTATATTTTATGGCTACTATTTTATGTTATCCAAAATAAATTAAAAAGTTGTAGAATGAATTAAGATGAGACTAATATCCTTGGCTTATTTATTATATACATATTGCCCGATTCCCATTTGGCGCGTGTGTATTGCTAATGTAGTATTTCAACAGAATTTTCATTAAAGTAGTTTGGTTTTTAGTCAGACGCATAATCTATCACTCAATGTAATTTAATAGTCGCCTGCTGTGATCCAGTTGGTAGCAGTTTGGCTATACCGATCAGGCGGGCCTGGGTTAAATTCCTGGTAAGGTCAAATTATTTTTTTTCAATTTTAAAAGTTTGAGCTGTCGATTCTCGAGTTGACCTTGAGTAATTTTGGAAATAAAAAACAGATTTAACTGTAATGTATTTTTTTTAAATATTTTTTTAAAAAAATGCAGTCGATGATATTTTTTAAGCTATTTCCTAATTGTAGAGCATCTCGACTCAAATTCCGACTCTTTTTAACATCAGACAAAATGTTAATCCTTCTCTTTCTCACTGTAACTCTTTTTTTTCAAGAATGGATAAGCAGTGAGAGAAAAGGTTGAAAAAATTACATCTATAAATGCGTTTGGATACAAAATTCATAAAGAGATTTATAACTCAATGTATGAATGATTCCATTAAGGTATTCGAGCAGTAGATAATGCTTACGATTAGGACAAAAGCATAAGATTTTTTACTAGTCTTTTACTGAGCATATACAAGTTATTATAAATGCACGAAAAACTGAATTATTATTAAAAAATACAGACATTGATGATAATCTATTATACAAATAAATATAAATTCCAAAGAAACGAATAGGAATGTATTCAATCGAAGAGAGAAATTAAACAGACGGAAAGTGATTTCACTAGTGCACTTAATTGATTGGTGTTTTTGTATGGATTTATTCATGTATGTTAATGATGTATTTATAAGAAAAAACCGATAGTCATTTAAATTAAATTTGTATCAAAACATACGTAAACATTTGAATCGTTCAAATTATGTACATTCACAGAAGTTTTGTCATTAACGACCCGGGATTCGCCTTTAGGTATTTTCAAGCGTTTAAGTGCACGGTTGAACTTCAACTGACTTTAGTAAATAAATGTATCGTGCTTAGAGTTCAGTCAATCTTGCTGTACTGGCAATATTGAGATAATTTAAGATTTAGAAGATTTCTTAAAATTTAATATTGAAATTCCACCAATCACCTTCAGTCGAAATCTTAAATTGTACGTAAACATATTTATAAAGATATATGGAAATATACTATGTATTTCTAATCGAATACAAAACATCTTACTACGTATTCATTTGCAATTTCCATTTATTATACGTCAATATGACATATTATTTCTTCTGACAGTTCTGAGTTGAAGAGATCCTTGTTTATGGTTGCCGCGTTGCCTCATGGTGCCTTCTAAGAAATAACTTAGTAATTACGAAACAACCTTGTGCATCCACCTCATTCTTAAATGTGTGGTCATTTTTGAGGTCTGTCTCTCATCACACTGATTGCAGACGATGTTATTATACCATATTATGGAAAATGAGAGAAAAGGTACTGGGGCTATTGCTTAATCGCTAAAGCGAATAAAATTGTACACATACTTGCGCTTCTACGTACTAACTTTATTTTTCGCTCGTAGACACCAAGAAGATTTCACTATTATCGTTATCTCCCATGTAACTGAACTATTTATTCTACACAGCGAATAGACAGAGTTTTAATATACTGTACGAAATTGTGATCGATATTTGAAACTATTATGTACATAGGTCTTCGTTATTAAAGTGTCACCGTATGTCATTGTTTGCAGATTTTGTTGACAATTTTCCGTAGAATCTTTTATCTTTTATTTGTGGTCTGTACAACTGCTATAAAGATTTTGTATACGAGTGCTTTTATCGCAAAACCAAAAATTGAAGACGTCGCCCGAAAAATGCTGTACGGAAAATTTTGATGATTTTACAGGAGCTGAGAAAAACTTATGTTCTCTATAGCGTTGTTCTACCAGAGGGCGTAATTTAACCAGGGCTGTGGAGTAGTGAAAAAAGCGATTCCATCTTCAGCTTTGAAATAAAAAATGTATAACATCAAATCATCTTTACCAGCTTCTAGCCTAGCATGCAATGGTAACACTATGAAATATTGTGATTTGAATAGACATCATTAGATATTTTTATTTGAAAAATGGGCCTGAGTAGTAAGATTTTTCCGACTCCGGAGAAAACCCCTGACTCCACGACTCCCGAATCCAACTCCACAGCCCTGAATTTAACACGATGAAGCTCTGCCAGTTGATCAAACACAAGTCTTGGTTTGCATCAGCTGTTAATTCGGTTTTGTAAATATTATATTGTCAATTTCGATCCATTTAGTTTAGTTGTCCTTTAAAATAGACCAATTGGTTGGTTGTATAGTTTGTTGGTTGTTAATTAGAATTGTGTTCTAACAAGATAAAAATTGCGAGGAAGCAATGTGTTATGCTTATCAACGAAGTATGTACTACAGTAATTACATTAAAGTACGCGAACAAATTTAATGGCGTGCGAGCATTGGTCAAAGGCAGAATCAAATTTAAGTAACAAATTACGAAGTAATCTTTTAGGCAAGCACCATTATTTCTCCCGGTGACTAACTAACTAGGTGTTTGCAATTGGCGAGAAATAAATTATCAATTAGGAACAGCGCCTGCATGTGAATCGAAATGCTATGCCGTGCTTCGCAGATGTTGAATTGTGTCTACGTTTGATATTTTGAAAGGTAGGCGGGTTACTGTTAGGGTATCCGATATCGGAGTTTTTTTTGATCCCGGGATTTACAATTATTTCAGGACCTGGTCATTTAGATCCCGGGATTGATCACTCGAAAAAAAAGTGAGAAATTCCAAAATAGTTATAGTTTGATTACTTGAAAAAGTTGCAAATTGACAGATTCTATAATTATTGAAAAACGTGACAGTTTTTTTAGCTTTCTTCTATAAAAATACTGAATTCACAGTTTCCAAAGATATTCAAAACTATGGGACATTTTTTTTAGGTCTTTCCTCAGAAAACGTTGCGAATTGAAAGAATCTACAATTGTCTGGAAGCTTGGGAGCTTTTTTTAGCTACATCCTTTCAAAGAGTTACGACTGACAATGACTACAACGCAATTTTTTTTGGCAGATTAAACGGATTTTAAAGTGGATAGTGAATCCTGAAATCCCGTGATTAGTACTAAGACTATCCCGAGATTACGGGATCGCAAAATTGGTTGGAATCCGGGATTGAAGACCCTAGCTACTGCCACTTGCAATTCATACAGAGGTGCAAATATCAACTGTGATATATTCGTTAGCCACAATATATTACTTCTAATAGAGTTGCAGTCGTAAAGTTCAATTTTGCAATTATTTTGTGCGGTGTTGGCCCATGCTTTGCAACACGTAAGCAGGTGCGAAAGCGTCAGTAGGAATGTGTTTTGTAGAAATCATTAAAATATGAGTGAATACTATTGAAACCTTGGATAATTAGATTCCCACAATAGGCGTTTGTAAAATTGTCATATGTTTTCATAGGATGTGATACGGAAATAAACGAGTACAATATTAATACAAAGTTAAATTTGATACATTTGTTATTCTACGTGTTGTGCTACAAATTGTGACATGTGTATTTCCCACACATGAGAAGCATAATCAGATAAACGTCAGTATTTCTAAAGTAAAATACAAATGTTTTTTTTTGACAACACGTAAAGCAAAAAAAAGTGTTTCTACGCAGACAGGTATATATATATATATATTATTTAGATGCTGCAGTAATTCGCGCTTTGTGAAAATTCACATCATGATAATTTTGGCGTTTCTGCCCAGGGCGGGTTTAAGCCGCCTACAGAATCGATCACTACCGCGTTTCTTGAAGGTTGCCAGTCATTCTCAGAGTTTAAAGGTCTCACTGTTCAACACTGCCAACCATTTAAGCCTAAGGCGTTTACGTAATATAATGTATACATTATATAATTTTGATCAATTAATAAAGCATATAAAAAGTCTAAGGTTATTTTTTATACCCATCAACGATAATAATACCTGTATATTAAAACTATACAAAGAAAATTAATCGACGTGTGTAATTTACTTCTGTGTTTCAGAGGCAACCGATTAATAAAACTTTGATAAACTTATGTTAGAAAAAAAATACAAACCCAATTTTCTTGTTTAATTATGAATACTGTTGGTAATATATTTTTTTTTATTTAAAAATACTGATTCACCTTTTCAGAACGTCTTTATATTAACCCGTAATAGGCAGAAAACTAGAAAAATACTTCTCTACTGTTGGGGGTCATTTAGGGACCCCAGTGGTTTCCTCATTATTGGCCTTATTCTTATGAATTAAAAAAAAAAAATAGTCTAAGGGCTTTAAAATATCTCTCTGCATCATTCCTCATACATTTTTTTTTTATAAAAATCCGTGTTTTTTTAAATAAATAATCATATTTTAAGTTGCGCGTAAAAAAGACGTCATCCCAGCACAAATATGAATTTGCAACTGACGCGTTTAGCCGAGTTATCTTACGAACCATCGCTTACCGCGGGCGCTTATCTCGTTATCGCGTTATCGCATATTTATATAAACTACAAAAGGTCCAAAAAACTATGATATAAGAATACCTTAATTATAAACATTGTATCACCCATATTAAAATAGATATTTAAGAAAATGTGGGTATTGGGGTCGCATTTCTTGAGCTTAGAGCTGGAAAAGTTAAGTACGATTAGTAAATAGTTATATAATATATCGACTGTGAAAAGGAAAAAGGACGTTACCCAAACTTTTTTCGAAACAGCTTTTTTTCGATAATCACAATGTATACAACTTGATACACGTTTTATCAAAAGGATGTTAGCTGAAAATGCAGAATAAGTATCTTAATTTAACTTTTAAGTTTGAAAAAATAAGGGCACGAGAAAGTTGGAATCACGAAAAAAAAATTTAAAATAGGTTTTTTTTTGAAAAAATAATGAAAATTATATTAGGTAAAGTCAATTAAAAACCAGTTTATCAGTCTCCGTGCACTTTAGAAGGTTATGTACATTTCATAATTTGCCTGTAGCTCAAAATCATCAAATCACATTTTTTGTGCCTCCTGTAAAATTTGATATGTGTGGGTTACGTCCTTCTTCCTTTCCACAGTCGATATGGTCCGTGCTTATCCTGACGTTATAACAAAATTGTTGATATTTAAATATTATATAATATCCATATCACTAATAAAATATCACTTTAACGCACTGGTGGAAAAGCATTATATTAAAAAAACACAATATTCTTTTATACTAATTTCCATTTTTAATTTTGTAAGTTGATAATGCTCGTCGTGAGCGAAACGGGTCTTGATCTTGCAAAATATAAAGTGGAAATTAACACAAAGGAATACTTAATATTTACTTTAGACATTCATTTTTACTAAAAATATTCTAGTCAAATAAATAACCTCACTATATGTAGAGTTCGTCTCATAGTGCTTCTGAAATAGGTGAAACACATGTCACTATGAATAAGAAAAAGTTACCAATGGAATAGTTATCAGTTATACCGCCGAATTCATCGAGCACATTAATTTTTACGTTCCGAAGAATTTTTGGTTATATTATTTTAGAAAATCATTTGTTCAAATATGTACCTAATCGGATCGTTGGCTTGAATAAATATCTAAGCTTTTGTCGTACTATTTGAATTACAGTACTTTATTTTTGATCCCTCAATGTGATTAAGATTGTTCTTCTGATATAGACCAGTCTTTGAAATGGCTTAGCTGCATTCCGAATGATTCAGAATGTAGACTGATGCATTTTTAAATACGGCCGTAACTAATCTCACGAGATGCGGTCTAAAATATAATGGTAATGTATAATACACGCTTTCACATGACAGTAATTTAAGTCAAAATGTGGAAGTCATAAATCAAATAGTAAATAGCTAGCCGAATTACAAACGGGTCCCAAAAAAAATCATAAATATAATGATTATGTTTTTGAATATAACACTTGCTTATTTATTACAAAGTTTTTTTACTATAGTTATAACAAAAATATAAATGAAAAGTTGTCTTTCTTGTCTTAAATATTGATCCTTTGTGTGTGTGGAGCAGAATATATACATGGGGAACCTTTTCATTTCTAAAGGCCACATTCATTTATTTCATTTAACACAAGGCCGCAGTAAAGAAAATGTTGACATCCCCCATTTTTTTTCGTCTGTCGAACATATAATGGGTTGATTACGCTCTTTTTCCAAACGCTTGCGTATAATTTTTTGATCAAAGTAAATATTTTGATCAAGTCAAAAGGCCACATCAGAGTAGCCAAGAGGCCGCAGGTTCCCCTCCAATGATATAGACCGAGAGTGAACCATATTTATTTATTTATTTGTTTAATTAAAATTGCACAAAGTTGACGAATTATAAATTTAAAACTTTTACAATGAAGAAAAAAAAATAGTACAATTTAATATAAAAAGAAATAGAAAAAAATAGCAAGGAAGTCAACTGAGTAAGCTCCAACGAACTCTACTCTAATACATGAAAAAATAGTATTCGTCGGAACTCACCCACGTCTACGTGGAATATGTCGACATCCGAAGCAATATTGTTGAACACCGTTAAAGCTCTCCCCAGTGGCATCCCCATTGGAAGGTTGGTTCTACACCTTGGGAGAACAAACAATTCATGTCCACGATTTCTCAAAAAATAATCAGGTACATTTATATTCACATTCTCAAGAATGGTGGAATTCTCATTTTGGCCTCGTATAAGTCGAAAGAAATATATGGCCAGATATATTTCTCTTCGAACGTTCAAACTATGAAAGTTAAGCATGCCTAAGAGAATGTCAGTTGGATAAAGCCATGGGTAATATCCATACACCCTCATATAGAGAAGTCTCAAAAATTTCTTCTGAATCTTCTCCACCATAAGGGTATATTTCGAGCCTGAAATATATCCTTAATTATTCTACGACAACTGACACTGGTTCGATTCCCAGTACGAACAACATTTTTTCGATCGATTTATCGATTCCTGTTCGAAGGCATGGGTGTTTGTGATGTCTAACAATTCCCTCTACCCTTCCGATCCTTCGATAACTGGGCGTAGTGAGAGCGATTAGTTAATCACTAGTCTTGTCATAGTCGTGAAAAAAGAGAGATTGAGCGCCTGAGTAACAAAAAGTTCTCCATTAGGAAGATGTATGCTCCACACTGGGAGCGGATATGATTTTTTATTTGAATCGTTCGAATTTTGTACATTCCCACATGTTTTGTCACTGACTGATTAAAATCAAATCATTAATAAAATTAGCACATATCGCCACAAATAGCTTAAACCTAATGGTAAACATTTTCTTAGTGTATTATATATACACGATATACTTATTTACAAGTTTATCCATTCACTTGAACGCCGAACTTGTGAGATTGTACAAAAATTTAACGATTCAAATTTGACATCAAAATACTACCAAGCACCTTCAGTCGAAATCTTAAATAATGACTTGAAATCAGCAACAACTTCAATTAATGACGATGATGTTGATTATGCATTACAAATTACTTCAGAATGTTATATCACCGTGGTAATATAAATAACTACTCTCTTGTACAAATCCCATACGTGGTAGCACATTACGTTGCATAATATCGATTTCTAGAATGCGTTTCTATCGATCTTGTCTGCTAATGTTAAATTCTTTTTCGTCGGTACACATTGTGTATATAGTAAGGTCAGAAAGAGATGTCATCACCAGTCGTCTTAGCATCCGAGTGAGAGGGCATTACAAGAGAAATTAACCACATATCGAGTTTGGAAAACGACGTCGGACGGGAAATCGTTTCCAATTTTTTGTATCCATTAACTAGTCTGTGACGATGTGAAAAAAATTCACGATGAAATTTTCTTTCACTGGCCCCGATTTTTTTTTCTGGACAATGTGATTATTAAATAATATCTTGAATAAATCAGGTGGTTCACCACTGTTAAATATATTTTCAAACGGCTTAACCCGTCCTAATTGATGCAACTCATTAGATAATCATTTCTTAATGTAAATGTCATTTTGTATTACCTTTATCGTTTGTTTGTTTTCCCCCCTTGTTTCCCCCCTTGCCACCCATTTTTATTTGATTTTTGTTATAATATATCAGAATAGTAATATATTTTCTAGCGGTTTAACCCGTCCTAATTGATCCAACTCATTAGATAATCATTTCTTAATGTAAATGTCATTTGTATTACCATTATCGTTTGTTTGTTTTTCTATCATCCCCTCCCATTTTATTTTGATCTTTATTATAATATATCAGAATAGTAAAATTAAAATCATTCGTACTTAAGCAAACATTTGCGAAAGTAGTTGTCTGAGGATGCCTCTGAAAGAGGCGAAACACGTGTCACATTTTGATACACAATACGTGGAATAATCAAAGTTATTTTTATTTTATATTAAAATGAACTTCCACAAAGTTACCGCCGAATCCATCGAAAGTATTAATGTGATCGCCGTCTAATGCCCCAATACCCATATATTTTAATTCATGTATACTAAATATTTGAGCATAGTAATGACAGGATAATACCGTAATACTTATTATACAGTTGAATCCTCTATAGCAGTGTCTGCCAAACTTTTTTACTTTATGGCACACTGGTGAATGTGACTTGTACCGTGGTACACCAAATAAAAACACTTAAAAAAAGAAAATGTACATTTAAAAAAGAAAAAGTGTCGCGTTGATCATTATGTATGAACGTGACAAATGTTTACATAAATGTGTAGATGTTTTTTGTAGATGAAAATTTAAACGAATAGGCATTATAATTAACATTAAGGATTCTTCCACCGCGAGACTTCTTGCGGCACAGTAGTGTGCCGCGGCACACAGTTTGGCAGACACTGCTCTATAGCGTAGAGATTTGAACTACGCTATAGTTATACTACGTTATAAGGAACTAGGCACATAAACAAAATTTTTGATTAGGTTCTTTCAATTGTATTTTGTGGATTGAACGAAATATCAGCATTACAAACATTTTTTTTTGTCACAGAATACGTTTAGTTAAATCAGCGGACAAACAGCGGATGAAAAATATTTTTTGAATCCACGTATATAAAATATGTATTTATAATATAATGTATATCTAAAAATTCTGATTTGACCTTGAAAACTTTACGTTTTGTAAAAAAACTACGCTATAGGGGGGGCGCTATACGGGAGAATGCCGTATACACTGTAGAAAACTTCTCTATAGGGAGGAACGCTAAGAAAGTTTACTATATTTACATGCTAGTGAAGAATTTTTGAGGGATAAGTACAGGGGTGGAATTAAGGGGCTTGACAACGCTTGAATCATGGAATTGTAGCGAAAAAAATGTTTTTCTTTTCATATATTTATATTAATTATTTTACGGTAAATTGCACATTGTTACATACTATAAGCATATTAAGTTACATTCGATTGGCTTAATAAGTATTGCGTATAATATTGTTCAAGAGTGATCCGCCCCTTTCCAAGTACACCGCTAATAGCATTGCGATTAAGCGCCCCCGTGTTAGCGTATTGGCAGCCCATCGCTGTATGGGTCTATTTATTTGAAAAACAGTAACACATTTATATTTAGCACAGCTTTAAATTTTATAAATTGTAATAAAACAACTAATTTTGTAAGTTGTTTAATAAAACCCTGTGTAAGTGTCTTTTTTTCTGGTCGCAATTTTCAAAAGTCCTTTTTTTAAAACTTTAATTATATAAATTAATAAAATAATTCGATATTTAGAGCATACATTCATTTGATAGAACGTGTATTGAGTTGCTTACTTTGTGATTATCGATTAAACACTGTTCTGAAAAACTGAGAGTTACTTTCTTTTGTCTGATACGGTTAAAAGATGTTTTATTTATATCATGCATGTGATATGACAGGATGGCATACCATTTTATAAAGTTTGTTGGCATCGAGAAGGTTAACTCGCATTATTACTTCTAACGAATGTTTGGAAAATATCATACTACCGGACGGAAGGCGGTTTTAAAATAGTTATGTATATAATATTATGATACTTACTCACATCGTGACGCAATTTTACCATATTCGCAATACTGTATGAGTGCAATCACTTATTGCGAAAATGGCTCGAGGAAAGAAACAACTACTTTTGATAATATATTATTAGGTATACAAGTGATGAAATGCCACACTGATTAAGATACTATGTGAAGTGATTTTTTTATACGTTTTTTGAATCTGAGTTACAATTTTGTTTGTTCACAAAATCTAATGTCACCAACAATCAAAACCTACTTTGGTTTGAATGCGTATGATGTAATAATTGTACAAGATCAGCACTACCGTTCAATAATTTTTCTAGAGGTTACGGGGGTCAGTCTTGCAATAAGTTATCTGGATTAGCAAATATATTAGTGGCTTATAGAGCCTTAAATGTTTTTTTTTTAAACCATGTCCGCTCCTAATGTGGAGCATATGGACTCCTAATGGAGTTTATCTCAACAGAAGTGTTTCTACGAGAACTGCTTGTTAATCAGTTGCTCAAGTTCTCTTTTTCCAAAGAGAGTAGGGATAGAAGGATAGGGCTAGGGCAGGACTAGTGGTAAGCTATTCGCTCTCGATACGCCCCGTTCATATGATAGGATGGGTGGGAGTGGGGAATTGAAGACATCACATACATCCATGCCTACGAACAGAAATTCATAAATCGATCGAAAAATAAATTTATAAAGCCACCTGTGTGGTCGAGTGGTCAACGTCGTTGGCTTCGGTAACGAAGGGCATAGGTTCAAATCCCGGTGCGGATAATTGATATTAGAGTATCTAATCCCGTTTAACGATTTCAAGATTTTGTAACTACCAACTGTTTTATCCAATGATTTTGGGAATGATCATTTACCATAATTTTATTTTGAATTTTAAAATTACAATTCATATTTTTTGTTATAATAAGATGCGGTTTATTGTATGTAAAATTATCGGTCAGCATGCGTTAAATTACCACAGCTGTGACGTCCAATTCTAATCAGAACATTTTTGAGCGTATTCACAATTAACTGGAATTTACGTCAGCTTTTTCTAAATTTATTTATATCGTAGTCTATCTTTACTATAATAAATTTGTTAGAAATGAAAGAAAATTATGCCATTATGTTCGATTTCTCTGGCTAAAATATAAGTCACCGGATGCCTGGTCGTCTGATGTCTGTCAGTTTTTCCAAGAGAGCTTCAATCAATTCATACATGAATATTTTTTTAAATTTATTTTGAATCATGCATTTTTATTTTAAAATGTATTATAGTTGTCCTGGTAGCTGCATTTTTTAGAATAAGTAAATAATTAAAAAAAAAATGGCAATCTTCATCGTTCAAGTTTCTCCATTAATATTGTCAATTTTTTTTCTATTTTAATATTCATCTACATCGAAATCGAGTTGTAGAAGTTTTATAATTGCTCATATAAGCGCATTGTTTAATTTTTTTCATTCCTAACACTCAATGTATCACATTTACTTTGCGTCACATATAGGGCTTCCAATTAACCGGACTTAAACACTAACCGGTTTTCGGTTTTTTTCTGACAAATAAACCGGGTAACCGGTTTAAACCGAAATATCATGTATTTTGATTAGGTAGGTATGCAAAAAAAACAGCTAATACTCCAATTTCAAACGAAAAACACGACATTTATCTTAATGAGACTCTAGTTACCAACCACTTTACTATGGCAAAGTAACAATTACTATAATATGTGAAAAAATATTTTATGATACAAAAAATATACGTCAAATAAAAAAAAGAGCTTGATTATAAAACTCACTAAATGAATGATGTTTCAATGTATTCAATTTTTAAAAAATACCAACTGGATAAGACAAGAAATGCAATGTTTAGACAAAAATAGAGTAGAACACCAAAATATTCACTTGTCAAAAAATGTCAAATTATTTAAAAGAGTCATTTCTGTTCACAACATGGACAACTTTGAGAGAGAAGTAGATTATTCTACAATATATATATATATGTACATGTTTGTTGTATTTTATGAATTGTTTCTTATAAAACGCAGTTAATTCATTATAAAACATTTTTCTTTTTGTAAAAAAACAATGAAAAATAAGAAAAGAGTATTTTTGATAGAACCCGGTTAACTGAGTGAAATAAACCGGTTTTCGGGTTTTTTCAAAGCACGCGATAAACCGGTTAACCGGTTTCGGTTTAAGCCGGTTTGGAAGCCCTACCCACATATGACAAAAGGCAAAAATATGTGAAAGGAACCGTTTTCATAAAAAATAATTAGTATAATAATATCATGTGAATGCCTATTGTAAGACCAATTTTATTGTGTGGAATAATTCATATTAAAGTTGATACTTTTAGATAAGACGGCTTTAAAAAAAAGCATTGTTTGACAGATTTGGTCATTTAATCGGTCTAGTTATTTGTCACTTCACGTATATTTGAAATAAATAATATAAACGAAAAAGCGACTTAGCCGAATTTGGTTTTCAAATTGTTTCAAAAAAAACCGTGTAATAAAAGTGATAGAATTCATAAAAAAAATAAAGATTTGTTCCCTGAATTTTAAAAACTTTGTTATTTGAAAAAATCGTATGGCAAATCGTGTAAAAAGAAAATACATTATGAAAATCCAATAGGTAAATTAGACATAATAGGGTAAAAATAGCAACGTATTTAGTTCTGACGATGGCGAAAGCTAAAATAGCTATCAACTTGTAAATATAAAAAAACTGTAGAGCTAAATACGTTGCTATTTTTACTCTATTATAATGGAGTTCTACCCAGTAAATGCCAAGTCAATAAGTAAATTAGACATAATTATTTGTAATGTATATTTTGATTAGGAAAAAATATTACTATTTGAATATATATATACCAGGACTTTTATGAGGGACTGAAGATGCATCGCTTTAATCGCTGGAAATTTCGTCTAATGTGTTAGTACTACTCAGTACTATGCTCAGATAGGTTTATTAAAAAGTCGTTCAAAAATAAGACTTTTATTTTTTATTTTTTTATTCGATAAACTTGTTTTCCTTTCTGCATCACACCGAAGACGATATCTCCTCAATGATACAGTTAAGATACATGTTTTAGGCACAATTTGATAGGCAACAATAATAATAAAAAATATAAAGATATTAATAAAGGTTAATTAAATACATTAATAAGACTATGACTTTAATTTTAAACACGACTTTAATTATTTTTTAGGTTTAGTAGCATGCAGTGGCGGCACTTTTCACCCTAGCGATTTTAACCCTTCCCTTACTAGGCAAAAAAGCACAAGCTGAGCTGAGCTGCGTATCCGTCACACATCAAGCAAACGGGAGTGAATCATGATAATTATAAAACAATACTACAGCGGTACTACATAAAATTGTCATGATACACTCCTGTCATGATACATTGCCTGATGTGTAACGGATACACAGCTCAGGAGCTTGTGCTTTTTTTTTGCATAGTAAGGGAAGGGTTAATACACCATTTTTTTTAAAAGGTCTCGAAGTTTTTAGTTTTTTTCGAGTATGACTCCACAGCCCTTTTTGTAGGAAAAACGGCACAAAAATATTTTTTATTTGCAATTTAATTAATATTAGTTTCGTTAAATTAATTTATACTATGTGTGTCTTCCAATTTTTTCTACTTAAGCGTAAATACCAACATAATAATAGCATGGGATATTAATTACGTAGTTATGACATATAAATATTTTAATAAAAATTGTTTTTTGACTTTGAGTTCATTTTCACATGCCTAATAACTAACGCAATTAAATTTAGTTATAATTTTTGTCCAAACAATTAACATCGTAATACAGATATTCTTTGTGATATTTATTTTTTATTTATTGTGTTGAAAGAAAACGTAAAAACGAAAAAATAATATTTTAAGTCACTTTTCATATATTATTTACTACACATTTGAATGAAGTGCGACTTAAATTTTTTTAATGTTTCCATTTATCTTACTAAAATTTTATTTCTCATTGCTAAATTAAATCTTTTAACTGCTCTACTTTTAAGTAATAAATGATGTCAGTTAAATTTAGATAAGAGATGAGAATTAATTTTACCACATTTTTCATTTGTAACTTATAGTAAAACTTACCTCAAGTCTGCCAAGAAACGAAATGAAAAACGATTCAGACAAATCAACTTAATCAGTATTTGCATCCATTTAATTTTATATAATTATAATGTTATGTAGATAATAACATATTATTTTTAATATGACTAACGACTTTAATTAGATTCTTAAATACTTTTCTAGTTGGTAACATAATTTGTAAGACAAACCGGACTAACCCATTCCGGCTATCTAAAACATTTCATATCATAATATATACATAGATACATTCAAGATAAAATATATTTTTCCCAGCCAAAGATAGACCTTAAGACCTTTTAATTGATATGCGAACATGTTATTTTACCGCCCAGCTTCGGTGGTCGGCCTCATTTTATAAATTAATATCTCAATAAAAAAATCAATTATAAATAACCATCTTAGGAATCGTTTTTTGCAGCATGCCAAATGTTAATTGCGTCAAAATTAATAATGTAACCATTCAATAGTTAATAGCTTTATGGTAAATTAAAACTGCAATCGTTATATTTAAATAAATTAAAGCAATATATTTTTAATACCGGTTATTGATAAACTTTACGAATCGATAAAATATATTAATTGAGAATTTCTCTCGCGCAGTTCCCACGTCAAAGTATTTTAACTGATATTACATCAACGAAATTAATTATATTATCAACGTAATATGCATTTGCTCACCGTTTGCTGGTATATTTATTAATGCAGTGATTAAGAATTTATTTAATAGAATATTAAGATTTATAGAAGGTATCTGTAAAAAATGTAATAGATAGCAAATTATATTTATGATGATAGCTTTAACGAACATTTAGTTCCTTTACAGGACAACCGCGCTATCCTGAAAGTGACTAATCTATGCATTATTATATAATATATGTTATATGCTACCTTATAGCAGTGCTTCCCAACCTGGGGTCCGCAGGTTTTTCAGTAGAAAGTACAAATATTTATATAATTTAAGATTTCGACTGAAGGTGCTTGGTGGAATTCCAATATTAAATTTGAATCGTTCAAATTATGTACACTCCCACAGATTTTGTCACTGCCGAAAGGCGAAACCCGGGTCGTTAGTGACAAAATCTGTGGGAGTGTACATAATTTGAACGATTCAAATTTACAAATATTTATCTGTGAACATTTTTATATGTATGTATATGTTATGATTTTATGTTTTTACGTTTTGCCGCCTGTGTAGTCGAGTGGTCAACGTCGTTTGACTACCGCTACGGAGGTCACGGGTTCGAGTCCCCGTACGGGCAGTTTTATAAATTGATTTTTCAATCGATTTAAGAAAATCACTAGTGCATAATTATAATGTATTTCTGAATGATCATATTTTATATAAAATGTCGAATATCGGTTTTGGTGTACTGGTAGTTTTTTTAGTACATACAATACCGGTATTTAATATGTAAAACCAAATTACCAATATTGAAATATTCTTCCGGTATTAAAATCCCTTACAACGGCAATATAGGAAATTGATTTATTATTTAGAGCGTTAGTAATGCATCAACTGTACATAGATTGGCAAAATTATGATCTAAAATGAAGGCAAATACGTAATAGCCCTGGCGTGCCTTTTCAATTTGAAACGAATGCAATAATATAACAATCGTGTAGTATTTTCTTTACCTACTTAGTTCTTTTTACATAATCAATTTAATTGAGATTGTTGAGTAACCAAAATAAACTATTTACGCCGTTTCTATTAATTATTTTTTATTAACATACATTATCTGGAAGATCATTCCCATTGTCTAAGTTTAACCGTTAATCTGATGTTATTCAGCTGTGCTTCGTTTACCTAATGTATTTTTTTTTTGTTTATGTTGAATATTCGTGAAGCAAACAATAAACTTTTTTTTGCGAAATTTGTTTGCGTAAACGATTCCGACTGTTTTTGCCAGCAATATTGCTTACCTGCCCATCAAATCGTGATTTAGTGATCGCATTAATTAACTGTTATCATAAATAATAAATTATGTTTTATACCACTGGTTAATTAATTTTATATTTTTAAAATCTAGGGTTAATAAAATTTCCTGCGATTTTTACGTAAGTATCCACTAAGACCGCGTTAGTTGTCTTGCATTACGTAAGTATAATTTTCATGTTTTTTTTAAATTAAGTTTAATTAAGTAATTACATTCGATTGTCTTTGATATGTCCACTGTGGAAAGGGAATAGGACATAACCCACACATAACAAATTTTACAGGAGGTACAAAAAATGTGTTAAGATGATTTAGGATCATAGGCAAATTATGAAATATACACAAAATTGAAGTGCATGAAGACTTGTAAACTGGTGTTTGATTGACTTAATATAATATGAATTTAATAAATTGTTTAGGAATAAACCTTTAAAAAAAAAAAAAAAATGACATTACAGCTTACGCCAATGCGTCAAATATTTTGAAGTTGAAAGATCATACGAGATATACTCGATTACAAATTTTGAAAGTCACATGAGATTAACTCAAGGAGAATTGACTTCACAAGCACCCATGTCTTAGATCTCAAATTAAAATTTAATAAAATCCAATTTGACATTGACCTTACCGGGAATCGAACCCAGACCTACCTGATCGGTAGAGGAAGCTCTAACCAACTAGACCACAGCGGGCGATAAAGTCTTACAATATCTCAGTGCCCCCCTGAGTGCATTTTCCACTCGCATCGACCCCTCGCATTCCTGCAGCGCCCCTCAAATTCTGAAAAAATTAACACGCCTCCCCAGACTTCTAAACGCCCGCCAGGGGGGTGGTACCGCCCCCGTTAAGAACCACTGGTCTAGATTCTAGCGCAAGGATTTTAATTTTGAGCCTTTTTTAAATTGGTACTGCGAGTTTTTCTCTTTTCAAAAACGGAACTTTGAAGCTGTGTTCGAGGACACCGGGACACGCCTCCTGAAAACGAGACGTCTGGACACATTATGTATGGTATCTAACTAAGTGCCACGCGCTAAAGTCAATTAGTTGTATATGAACAGAATAATTACGTATATTGGAAATCGGAAGTAAGACCCAAGACCTTACAGCTATACGAGTTATCTTCATCTTGATGTATCTAGTGGTGGAATCGCAAGCTAGCTGTACGCTACGGGTTTATTCTCGCGTGTCATCAATCCGTAATTCGCTTTTCCGTAACGACAAGCTCTGCATAATATAAATGCTTCCCTAGCGGTATTTTCTGAGCACCTAAACATGTCGGAGAAATGTAATTATATTACTGTAGTTAAATAAGACAATAATTTCGCATTTGCTGCATCGTGACGTCGTCAGTGGCGTTCGGTAAAGTTAATAATTAGTTATTATTGCTTCAGGGTCCTTCATTGCACTGCGTGTTGTTATTAGTTCACTGATTGATCACTTTACATAAATCGACCACCATGATTTTCTTTATCTCTTAAGCACTTTTCATTTTGATTTATTTTCTTTTTCATTATTTTTCTGCGGTCGTTTCTATTAGTTATACAATTACCCAGAAATAATCAGAATATCAAGATTTCAAAATAATTTGTGAGCAGTATCAAGAAATATAAAAAATTAAAAAAAAAACATTGCTGCTATATATGTATAACATTGTAAATAATAGTTTTAAACCAATTCTTATGAAACAACTGGTTAAATTAGATTACAGCAGAAACGAAGAGGAATATTAAAATTGCTATTCTGTTTAAAGTTGTTTAAATTTGAATCGTTCAAATTATGTACACTCCCACAGATTTTGTCACTAACGACTCGGGTTTCGCCTTTCGGCATCTTCAGGCAGTGCACGGATGAACTTGAACTGACGAAACCCGGTTCGTTAGTGACAAAATCTGTGGGAGTGTACATAATTTGAACGATTCAAATTTAATATTGAAATTCCACCAAGCACCTTCAGTCGAAATCTTAAATTATAAAGTTGTTTAAATATTATAATAAAAAATATATGAATTGTATGTGTTCACTTTACGCGATCTCTTTCGTAACATATCTCCCAATTTTGTATGCGTTATAAATGATGCCTTTATGAACGCGAATTTTTATTTTTAGAAACTTTTCTTCGATTTTTATAAAATCGATTTATACAAATCTATTTATTGCCAAAATCGAGGAATAGGTGTATTGTTTTCTTTCTAATTTATTTTGTTTTTTCGTATCTATTTTTCAACTCTTTAATAATTTTACAATATGTTTAATGTATAATGAATCTCTAGTGTTATGTTTACAATCTAACACCCCCTAGATTTCGACCTCAATGACAACCAGTTCATCGTTTCTTATTTATCAGCTAGACTCCGCATCACTTATTTCATGAGTTGGTACTATTTTCTAACAAATTGTGCTTGAATGCCAAACGATTACTATAATGTCTACTAAGTATTTCTTTGTATATTATTTCCAGAATGCGTAGTTATGCAATTTTTATATTATTACCATGATTTGCACTCGTTTGCTGAACACATTCTGTGTATTAAATAATGTTTATTTCGCAACTTATAAGTAAATAATTACTTTTTTAATATCGTTAAAAACAATTCGTTTTGATAAAGTATCTCCATTAAGTAGTACATAATTTTGTATGCAAATACCTTTTTGTAACATTTATAATGAGAGTGTTATTCTTTTTATAATACAATTACTATTTTGATTTATATTATACATGTGCTCTCAATAATTAAATTAAATTAAATCTGTGATAAATGGAGTTATTCGCGTTAATACAAGTGACACAATCTGATGTCTGATAAGTTTTGTATTTTAATTTATTAAGAATTATATATTTTGCATATCAGATACACCAACGTCATAAGTGCAAAATCATTTTTTAGGAGATGCATTTAAAGGTACTGAACTTGATATGGCTACATGGTTAAGACATGTTTAAAGACATTAATAAGATTGTGCATTATTTAGCACTTGTTACTAGGGTATCCAATCCTGGAGCCTTTTTTTGATCCCGGGATTAATTATTTTCAATTCCGGGATCCCGTGATTGGGCACTTAAATGAAATCGAAAAGTTTTGGTGTCGGAATTTTATTTCATTAATTTTTAAACTCTACCAAATCCAAAATCCTATAAATTTTCGGGATTCGCTAAAAATGTCTCAATCACGAGATCCCGGGCTCACGACCATACCAATCCCGGGATTTCGGTATCATAAAATTGGACGGAATCCCGGGATTGGAAAGCCTACTTGTGACGTTGTTGCACTGGGGGTGCGATTTATGTATGTGCGGCAGCATATTAAATATTTTAATATATTTAATTTTATGTTGTGTCTAAGAAAAATTTATACAAAAACCATGCTAAGCTTAATATTTTCAAGGTCCAATTTGCAATTATTTACGAGAATGCCATTTTTATGTTGTGTATAGTATTTTAAATTCCTTATTTGTAAAAGAGATTAATTTTCTACACGCACGTATCTCAACTTTTGTCAGTTTTCAATTTAATGATGTAATGAATTCAGAATTTCAATACACACATATTTCCATAATTTGTATCTCAATATATATATCATGTTTTATTTAACCTAAAACAAAATCGTTGACAAAAAAATAATTTGAAGAATTTGGTCATGTGCTATGTTTAGCACGAAGGAATGGATGTCAGTAAAAACACAATATTCCTTTGTACTTCATTCCACTTTATTTAATATGTCAGGACCGGTTTCGCTCATTACGAGCATCGTCAACTGACGATGTTGACGTCAGTTGACGATGCTCGTAATGAGCGAAACCGGTCCTGACATATTAAATAAAGTGGAATGAAGTACAAAGGAATATTGTGTTTTTACTAATATAATGCCTTTCCACCAAGTATTGATAGTAAACACCTTAAAAGTGATGAATGGATGTCAGGGATGGAAACGTCTTTGCTTCCTTCCTTATTAACTTCCTCAAAGATATTGAGAACAAAACCATTCAAAATGTAGATAGCGGTAGAATAAAGAACGTTTATTCACTTGTACTAGATACGAGGTAGTAGAAAATTACCTACGATATGTCTTTTACTTAATTAACCCTATCTAAAAAATCCGTGATAAAATAAACTTTATTAGATTCCTCTTCATAGTCTATCTGTCCCATGGAAAAATAGCTAAGCCTTGTAAAGAAAGTTTAATACAAACGATATCCGTAAGTCATACAGAAATAAAATTCTTTTTCGGAATCTCTAAAAAATGCGCAAATATTGAGATAAGCCGCTTTCCATTCTTCATATGTTAAGTTTATTGATGTTTGCATATTTTATTGAAAATAATTGCAATCTTTGACATCACTTTCGTCGTCAAATTTTGCAATTAATTATATTAAAGTAAAAGCTAAACTCTCTTAAAATACGTGTGTGAATGTTAGTAAGTTACCATTATATATTATATTCATATGTATAATGCAAATACATGTACACATTACGCAGTATTTACATAATATATGTATACTTACAAGCACACACGCAAGATGATATTGTAAAAGTGATCGCCTCTTTTTTTTAAAAAAATGGAATAGAAGCGTTATAATTGAGAAATTTCTTTTTCTCTTTCGGTTCAGTGCTGCCGAAACTGAAATCTGGTCCGTTGTTTCTTAACGCCCTGTTTCCGGTGACGTCACATCGATAAATTTAATAACTATAATTTATGATGATTTAATTATCACTGCTTAAATTTTTATGTCATCGTTTTATATACAATGAAGAAGGATATAATTCGAATTGACGTACCGTGAGCATAATGATACTTCATTGAATGAATAACTGTCCGGGTAAATTAATATATAATATACACCCAATCTTTTTTTTACGCGATACATTGGGTCCAGAAACTGACGTGTAAAAACACTCATTTTAGTATAATTTAAATTAGTTCCAAAAATCGAAATATCGCGTATTTAAGTATCAAAAATATATGAAAAACTAAAATTTTGCTGTTGAAATTCCCGCAAAAAAAAGTTCTTACATATAACCATTACTACTTAAATGCAATAAGAATCACCATTAGAAAGCCATATGCTACTCATTGGGAACTGACATAGATTGGAAAAAAACTTTTAGTAAAATGCTTGACAAAAAATGAGTTCCGGCACCTTTTATCAAAAAAAAAAAAAAAATACATTTTATGTTGTTGTGTAAGCAATGAAGATTTAAAAAAACAAAATTTCCTTGATCACTTGTATTTTACCATACATTTTTAATGTATAATAGTAATGTCTGGTACTGAGACAGTCAATTATATAATATGTTGATTAATACTGTATACATAAAAAATAATAAATTGATATGTGAATAAAATCTTTATGCAATTTTTCTGTCCATTTTAATATTTTGCGCGAAGATTTTTTTTCGTGTTCCTCAATTCTGACCACATAATCTTCCATTTCGATACGATCTCTGTGGCTATTCGTTGCCTACCTGTTTGCCAAACTTTCTTTTCTCTCTCGGCCAAGTGTGACCGCTTCGCCTTGCCCGGCCATTATTATGATGCCAGCCACAGGTGTTAATTATTGTTATGATCTTTCGATCCCAGGCGCGCTGGTAAGCCGACAAATTCCACCGAATCAGCTCCGAGATATGCAACAGACCCGGAGTAAAGTAGGTGGCTATTTTTTTTGCAAATTGACTCGTTACCTCATGTTATATCGATGTGATATTTCGGTTTTGTTGGAAAGCTTATGTTTTTGTATGAAAAAATTATCATGTCATATGACTACAGGACGGTATTCCTTGTCACCAATCAATTACTTCGCTAGGGCCTCCAATCCTGGGTTCCTGTCCAACTTCGTGATTGAGGACAAGAACTCCGAAATTCTCGAAAAATTGTTGAAAATAGGCAACCATATGAAATTTTAGAAATTCGCGCGAGGGTTATAGAAAAGGTTACGCGTATTTTCATTTTTGGAATTCGGTAAATTCCTTGGATTTTGAAATTAAAAAAAGGGTTCACATTTTCATTTTAGGAAATCCGTAAATTCCCAGGATTTCAAAATCAGCGAGCAAATTTTTTCAATCCCGAATTTCTAAACGATTTTAGGGTGAAAGTTCAATCCCGAAATCCCGGGATCACAAAAAGAGTCCGGGATTATATGCCCTAATGCTATCGTCCTAAGCTTCTACAAATACCTTATATAGTAAGTAAGTACGCGACGCTTGTCCGTTCATCGGAGTTATGATTCAAAACCGTTTTTTTTCCATAAATATTTAAGTGTACTAAAGAATAAAAAAGCTTTTTTTTAGTTGAGGCTATTTTCATCTAATTATTTCAACCAATATATTATATATACGTCTCATGAAATTAGTTAGTGAAATAGTAAAAGTAGTTCTTTCACTTAAAGTTAATAAAACAAATAGTTTTAATGTAATAACGTTACAGAATGTATAAGATTTTCAGGACTTCATTGTTACTCATATACGCGTTGATACATTTTATTTTGTAGTTTTGACAATTAAACAATGAATTTTAGTCACTTTTAAGGTGTTCACTGTCAATACTTGGTGGAATGGCATTATAATAAAAATAATATAAGATTTTTAGTACTTTTTCCACATAAAATTTATTTGATCAGGACCTGTTTCGCTCATCGCGAGTATTATCAACTGATAAGAAAAATATATAATTGAATTTTAGACTTAAAACATTAAAAAAGTCATATTCACAGCAATCAATTTCTTTGACTTTCAAACTAATTATTATATTTTTTACAATATAACTAAAACGTTAGAGAGAAAAGTTAATATTTCTTGCACATAATATAATTTATAATATTTTTAATTAGCAACGGTAATTATTTTCTATAAACGGTCGATTAAAGCTTCGCCAAGCGACTCACATATTGCAAAGTGTTTTATTTATTCCAGTATTAATATTTTGACTGTGTTAGGGTAGAAAATATTAAGCAATACGACAGAATGTGATTTATTATATCGGTATTTGAATAAAATCAAAAGACAACTTTGTATATACTATATAATTGGAATGTGAGCAGTAAATTTAACGATGCTATCTCTAGATACTTTTAACAATTACTTTAATTGCCCATTTCTTTTTTTATATTAAAATAATTAGCTTAACGACGGCGTGAAAGTTTGTCACGTTTTTACTTCCTACACATAATACTTCGGATTTGTTCTATTGTTAGTTTTTTTTAATAGAAGTAGTAATTAAACGGTATTGTAATGGTGATAATATGACTGTCTATCACACAAGCCTACTGAGATGAAATTCAAACTGACGTATCTTCAATCAGAAAGTATGTTTTATCAGACACTATACAAAAGAATAAACGCGATATCATTTTTTTTGGTACTATCGAAACGTTATTTTAAATAAATAAAAATTCCTTTATGTTTGAATGAAAAAAAAATGTATTGAAATAGTTAATGTAATCCCGAACGACCAAAATAATAATTGACAAATGAGACTTTGTCACCAAATTGTTAACTGTAATACACCTACGAGGGCATCCAATCCCGGACCCTTTTTGTAATCCCGGGATTACGGGATTGATAATTTTTAAATCCCATGATTGAACATTCACCATTACATCGAGTAGAAATTCGGAATTGAGAAACTTTTGCTCGGCGATTTTGAAATCCTGGAAATTTACGGATTTCCTAAAATTAAAAGATGCGAGACCATTTTTTTAGCTCTTCCAAGATTTACAATTTAAAAAACCCAGAAATTTACAGAATTCTTAAAATGAAAAGACGCTAGACCTTTTTTTTAGCTATCGGGCAAATTTTTAAAATTTCTTCAATTTCGAAATGCTGGGATTAGTAATATTACTATCCCGAGATTTTCGATCATAAAATTTGACAGAATCCCGGGATTGGAAGCCCTAGTACCTACTTCTTATCGGCTTTAAAACTCATATCAAAAGTTGTTTGTATTTTTTTATATTCAATGTTTTATAGTTTTAAAAGCACGTACATATTTACGTAAATCAAATCTTACTATTTATATTGAGACATCAAAAATAACAGGGTTTATTTATTTTGACACGAAAATATTTTTTTTGTGTCTTGATTTTAATAATCAATAACCAAATCTATAAATAAGCAGATAATTTTCAAAATTGAAAGATTATAATAAAAAAATATTTTTATAAAAACAATATGTGCAATAAATATGACCTAAATTGTGAAATATTCAACATACTGACGAGATAATTATCCAATTTTATTTTTAATCGAACGTCACTTTCCAATCAATCAAACTAAAATATATGATAAATAGCCGACACGTTCCAGAGATTTATTATGTTATACAAGCGATCCGAGCACCATCACTTTATACATTTTGTTAATTACATATCTAAATATTTTTTAATGGTCCATGAAAACGAGCATTTGCTAACTACTGTGAGCCTCATTAAGTCATTAAGACTGATGGAGCCTGTGGGCAAAATGTATTGTTTTTAACCAAAATTAAATGCATATTTTTTTCTGACGAAATTTGTCTATTTCGTTGTTTCGAATCATTACGCATGTCAATAACTAATTAACAAAATTACACGCAAAATTTTTGCAACCGTATTTTTGTTGTTGTTTGACTGTGATCATATATTTTCGATTAAGCGGTCATTTCTTATTACACTTCACTCGCTATTTAAATTGTATTCAATTAACACGGATTCAGTTTAACGCTGACAAATTGTTGCTCCTATGATATGCATATATGACTTACACACTTTTAAAGTGTCGACAGTCTGTTATTGGTGGAAAAGTATTATATTTAAACACTTTTTGAACTCAATCCAAATTATTTATTGTAGATCAAGATCGGTTTTAAATATCATCTGACTGAATATAAAACGATACAAAACTATTTATACAAATTAGTATTTATTAATTATTGAATAAATAACCTTGTATCAAATTTGAATCGTTCAAATAATGTACATTTTCACAGATTTTGTCACTAACGACCCGGGTTTCGCCTTTCAGCATCTTCAGGCGTTCAAGTGCACGGATGAACTTGAACTTTTTTTAAATTTGAATCTATTATAAAACATTTTTTTTATTTAGGTTATGTTAATTTGTAAACCAATTTCTCGACCTCAGTTTGATTGTTAATATTAGTGAATCTTGCATATTTTATGTGAGTTTAATACTTACACGCACTCGCTTAGTAGAACAATAAAAACCCATTAGTCATGAAACATTTAAAATTATCATTTAAATAAATTCAGCCTATCGACCTGAATATATTATAAGAGCTGATAAAATATTCATTAATGATAATTATAGTAAGATTTAAAAAAAGTGTTCATAATACAATTATATATTCGAATACTTTCTTGGCCATATTCACGGTGATTTTACATTTCATAAATAATTTTAAATCAACATTCACAAAAAAATGTTATTTCTACACATCGTGATAATTAAACGTTTTTATAAATACCAGATTTGTGTTAAAAGGCATAAATGCTTAAGATGATTCCCCTTATACACATAAGATTCAAAAACCAGGACATAAAGATCGATTAGTCAACTACAAATAAATACTTGCCTATTCCAATCGTTTTATCGTCTTCAAAATTAGAGCATCCAATCCCGGACCCTCTTTGTGATCCCGGGATTGATAGTATTTCCAACCCCGGGATTGAACAGACAATATAAAATCGTGTATACATTCGGGATTAAGGATTAAGAAATTTTTGTTTGTCGATCTTAAAACCCTAAGAATTCGCAAAATTTCCAAAATGAAAAGAGGCGAGACCTTTTTTTAAATCCTCGCACAACTTTGCGCAAATGTTCTCAATCCTGAAATACCAGGATTAATACTAAAACAATTCCGGGATTTTGGAATAAAAAAATGGACTGGATCCCGGAATTGGAGGCCCAATTCACAATAGAGAGGTTTAATAACATATTGTCATAACTGTGGTCTCACACGGTGAGATTTGCAACATCTGATATCGGTATTTATTTGGGCATGTTGCAATTAGGGATTCTGAAGTCTCGTCTTCTATCATCTCCCGAGACTGTTGTACTTGTAGTAATTTAAATATGCATGAATTGGTATCTAAAAACTCACGAAAACTTATTTTTTAAGTTAAATATTATAAAAGATGACAACATTGTATTGGAAATATTTATATTGATTTTTATTACACATAATTTGAAATATTCGTTTGATCTTTTCGATGAAACTATTTCCTTTAAAAAATAATACATTCGGCATAAAATAATATATTATTGCAAACTTGTCACATTTTATTTTATTAAACATATGGAAGGTTTTAAAAGTTTCTTATTTTTTTTTGTTTCCTTCACTAATTAATATTTTTTTTAGGTGTAGAGATTCTCAAACAACATTTTTATTACATGAATAAAGTTAATATTGTATTTACAATTATAACAATAAGTTAGTAAGTCACAAGTATTGGATTATAGCCCAGGAACCGAGATTGTTAAAAAGTGTCAATTTACCGTGAATTTATTCTTGGGTTGTCTCTACACATAATCCGTAGTTTTAATTCGACACAACATATTCGAAAAAATTCTTCACAGAGTTGCTAATGTTTTTTTTTTTTTAATTTTTATTAATATATTACAATCAATTATTTCCATCCGCGTAAGCAAGTATTTATATCTGATCTTGTTCATTTCAGTATTTCCTCTGTTTCATAATATTTTTTTTGTTATGTTGAATTTTAATAATTTACGTAAGATATCATTTCGTATCCGTCGTGAGTCGTAGGCCGAAGAACACTTAGCTTATAAAAAAAAATGTGAAATCGATGCTAAAATTTAATTATAGTGCGTAGATCGAGTGGTATGCCGTACGTTAAATGGTTTTATTTGGCATATTCACAAGTGTATCGGTGAAAGTAGAAAACTTCTGTTATCATACATACATTTTAATAACACTTGAATCCTCTCCCAAAAATCGAAACACAATTTCACGTGGCGGAATTTATATTCAATATCACTTAGAATCTTTTGTGTACAGTGAAAACACCGTAAGTTGAATGAAAAACAGTGATGCGTGATTTATCTTCTGTACTGTTGGCAGGTATTATAACTTTCTGTATTGGATGTGTATACAATTATTAAATAATTTGATTGTATACATAATATAAGAATAAAACTTCTTAACCGTTCGTGCTCGTTCATACTATTTATAATACACATATGTAAATATAATTAAAAACATTTTTTTTCATATAATTTGTCTAGAATTTCAATATACACAGTGTGTAAATATTTGAGCCCTCAAGAGATGAAGTGAGTCAACTAGTAAAATGGTAAAACATTTTTCTCGGACTTTTAAATACAATCACGTCTTTACTTGGTGTTTTGGTGGATTGTTTACATTTATTTTACGGAGATAATAACACTATTGCAATGTGTTTTAACGGAGTTTACTTCACTTTTACGATACTTTAAGATGTGCAGAATATTACAAAGTATCTATTTTTTTTCTTTCTAAAATACCACTTGGATCACTTCACCTCTAATGGGACCATTTAATCTTAATTATAGAAAACATGTTTGTAATTTCAATTAAAAAAGATAGACATTTTCCTTGATAAAAAAGAAACGAATCGACATGTTAATATTTTAAGATGAACAAGTTATTAATTACGCTGATCTTTCACAGAGTTGTTAATATTGTTGGTTCAGTTCTGCGGTGAAATATTCATGATTTTTCAATCGATTTTACAAAAAAATTTACGTATTTCTGTCATTTTTTCAACACTCCTCGTGGTCCACTCGCTGTCTTATCTTAAAATGCATTGTAAAGAAAACGATTAGCGAAAAAATCAATCCTTATCTAAGCATGGTGTTCGTTCCTTTCAATATTTGAAGAGAGATATTATTAAATGAATGTTTAATACGCATTTCTAGTAAACAATTCTGATTGAATCACTCAAATCTCGATCTTCACTAGGAGCATCGTTTAAATATTGGAAACATACAAATGTTTTCAGAGGAGTGGTCGCAGTTAATTGAGGTTAAAACATCACTGACACCGATATCTCTTCATGTTAACCCTCCAGAGACGAGAGCTATTTTTCGATAAAAAAAATATTTTTTAAGCCATAATGAAATCACAAACAACTTTTATTCCTAACAGAAATTAAAACAAAAAAAACGCAAAGTCGTTGTGTAGGAATCCCGCATGACTATATGGTCATGTTCATCTTTTTATTACCGTGTAATATTGTGTACGGACAGTATTAAGAACGAGCGTGACCGTATGGGCAAGCAAACATTTGGGGTTGAATTATAGCTAAACGTGAAATTTTTAAAAATATTTACAATTCGGCCTCTTTAGATCATCATAATTTTAATACAAATATATTAGTAAAAGAAAGTGTTCTTACCAGGACTGTGTACTCGTGTAAAAAAAACGACTTCAACTCCGGCTTTAAAATAATTAACTACTCTTTTTCAATAATTTCGTTTTTACTTATATATATCGACTGTGGAAAGGAAAAAGGACGTAACCTACACATAGAGGACATTTTACAGGAGGTGCTGAAAACGTGTTTTGACGATTTTGTGACATATGCAAATTATGAACTATACACAACCTTGAAGTGCACGGAGACTTTTAAACTGATGATTAATTGACATAATCTAATATTAATTAAAGAAATTGTCTAGGAAAAAATTTTATTTCAGTCTTTTTTCTTGGTTTTAATTTTTTACAAGGTCAACTTTTTCAAAATTAAATGCTAAATTTAGATACTATTTCGGCATTTGCAGCTTGCATCCTTTTGATAGAGCGTGTATCAAGTTTGATACATTGTGATAATAAAAAAAAACCTGTTTTGGTAAAACTGTGGGTTACGTCCTTTTTCCTTTCCACAGTCGATATGTATACCATCAGATCATCTTTAGTCAGCCAAGCATGGAATGTCAACACATTGGACTATTTTGTTTGAATACACATCATTTTATATTTAGTAATCGAAATATATTTTATGATAATCATTAAATATATTTTTCAACAAATTTTCCAGCCGCTCATTTTGCACGACTCCGACTCCACAGCTCTGGTTCTTACAATTTTGGCGACGATATTCTTTTTAAAATAGTAATATAACCCAGCTAGTATTCGTACCCTTTTCTAGTCGTACAGTGTTTGACAACAGACGTGTGCGTTACGAAGATTAGGCAAGGCTCATTTTTTTTTAAATACCTCCGAGTCCACACAGTCCACTCGCCAAACATTTTTTTTAATCTAAATTGTTTGACGAAGAATCACGATAAATATTTGCGTATTATGTTTATTACGATGTTGCATTGTACTGCTGGCATCGCGGGTTTTAGTTTTTTGTTATCAAATCAAAAGGAACCTGTCGAGGCAGAGTGACTTGGCGATTTTGTTGTTAGTAGTTGTGATGATGTGTATTTAGATTGTATGTAATTTTCACCTTACAAGTTGTCCGGAGTCAATGGCACCGAGGCATTTAATTCTCGACGCTTTACCATAGACACGGCACGCTGACCGTTGTAAGTCAGAAACAAAATTATGTTGTGTTATTTGTATTAACATTTCCGTAATGTATCTTATCACAATGACTCAGGGTATAGATATTTTATATTATATGTAACAATATATTAAAGTATGTAGGCAGCGGTGGGCTGCCAATACGGTAAGAAGGGGCTCGCTAAATATTATAGGTTTTCGTGATATTCTGGAGAAGATGTGAATTTATTTATCACTCATGCAATTATACGCAATAATTATTAAACCTATTCAATGTTACTTTATACACTTATATTTTGTAGCAGTACGCAGTATGTCGTAATTTAATCAATATCAATAGCTGACAAATGTACGTCAGATATCCCAAATGTACATTACAACTGTTTTTATCTAAATATATTGCATATTTATAGATTATATAACGCGAAGATCTGAGAATAATGTTTTTCTAAATTTAACAAAGGACCCGCCGGCCTGAATAATATCTAACAAGGAGCTCGCGCGAGCCCCTGCTAACCTCCTCCAGCCCACCCCTGTATGTAGGTAGTTATTTTGAAGCGTAATTTTAATATCGCCCACAAACAATACACCGTGTATTTATATTCCTAAATATACACGGTAAAAAATATGACACCATTGTCATAAGAAAATCAACCAAATACATATATTCAATTGCAACGCTTATGTATGGGAAGACAATTTTCGCATAGAATTGTGCTAAAATCCACAAAACGTTCTAAGCTAAGTGTTTTAAATTACGATGTACATAAATATTCAGATATCATCGGTGTACTGGTAGAAGGCGATAAGTCAAAAAACCTTGTTAAATAATTATAATTTATCTGAAATGGATTCTGTTAAAATTCGGGTTATTAGCTAATTCTACAAATTATTATTAAATAATTATTAAATAATTCTACTATTAAAGAAACAATTGTAGTAATCTGAAATACTTTTTTTAGTTTTTTATTATGTCTAACAAATAATAAATATGAAGTATGTAGAAGACCTTTCTTCGGTGCAATCGTATTTAAAGAGATCGAAAATAAGAGATTTATATTTTACTATAATAGTTTTTGTTTTAATTGAAGGTTGATCTGTAGTCTTAAGATTGTTTTAACCTAACTGATCAATATTCGTATACGTAATATGCAGTGTTCCCTCTAAGCCAGCCATACTCAACCTTTTTTTCTCCGGGCCAAATTCCGATATTTGCTTCTCTACGTGGGCCGCAACATATTTATGGTATACTCCTTTTTTTTTTTAGCTCACCGAAGAATTTGAAATCCACGATTTGGTAAGAGCTTACTGGGCCGCACATTAGGGCTTACTGGGCCGCAGGTTGAGTATGGCTGCTCTAAGTTGTGCGTGCACATACATTACAACGGAGCGCACAAAAGTTACACCACCACCAGAATAAATCAATTGACATTATATATTGTTGTTAATTATTAACATTATTAAAAAAATACCGTGTCATTATATGGCGCACAATTTTTTTAATTTCCATTTAAAGGTGCACAGCCAATGTCTTTTACGCACATAACCATTGGAAAATTAGAGGGAACATTGGTAATATGTTGATTTACAATGAATATTTCTCTTGGCAAGTTGGTGTTGTTATAGTACATCTACAGACCGCAAGTAACTCGTTTTAATGGCGCTGCAATGACTGGCATTCTTAATTTGATTGCATATTTATATCCTACACTTAAAGATTCACAATAATTAATTAATAACACATTACATTGTTTACGATTGATAAAAATATCGAATACGTTTTTTTTTGCGTTTCACATTCTTTGAATGGCTCGCCGAACCGGCATTTTTCTGCGACCGGTTTGTTTCTGGACCTCTCAATCTTTTTTTATAATGATGTAATCCGGTTATACATTGTGAAAGACGATACGATGAAATCTTGCACCGTGTATTTAAATATACGGCAGTCGATATTTAAAAAAAAAACAAAGTTTCTTGCATAACTTTAGCAACACCTTCGTGTAATCCTGTAAACATCACAAATGCTATATATTTTGTCAATGATATATATATATATATATTGTATAATTTGTATATCATAGATAAGAAATTGTTATTTATTCGGGATGCGATGAGACTTAAGGGTAAGTGTAGTGGTCTACAGCGACATCTATAATTAAGACAAATTATTCAATGGCTTATTAACGAACATTCGTGTAATTCAGGGGTCACTATTTTTTTTGATAAAAGGGCTGGATTGAATTTTTTAAAAACGTAAAGGGCCGGATGACAAGTAAATTCTTTTTGGGACCCAATCAGAATTTATAATGTGCTTACATCACGTCACTACTTATACACTTCAAGTTATCATAGTAATCAAGTGATGTGTACTCGGCAATCTTAGAAATACAAATGATTTTTTTCGATTGGGGTTATTATTTAGACATTTTTATTGTTCTATTTTGCCTGCACTACATTCTCTAAATTTCAATTAATAAAAATATCCGGGAAATTTTCGAATAAAATAAAATCTGGTCGCCTCGCCTCCAATAACACATTCTATATATAATTTCCTTCACTTTGTGTCCCCTACCAGATATCCCAATTGATAATTTTAAATAAATAGGTGTCGTGAATTCAAAACCAAATCATGAAAATATATATTTCTTATATTGATAATTCATTCAGAACTTTTGGAGGGCCGGATGAAAATCTTCGGCGTACAGTAGTTTTGACCGCTGGTGTAATTGATAGATACTACCTTAGTAGGATTTTATACCATCCTAGTCAAGTCAAGCGTACCTTATTATTATGTTTAACCATGTCCGCTCCCAATGTGGATCATATAGACTCCTAGTTTATCTCAACATAAGTGTTTCTATGAGAACTGCTTGTTACTCAGTTGCTCAACCTCTCTTTTTTTTAAAGAGAGTAGGAATAGAAGGAGAAGGCTAAGACAGGAGTAGTGGTTAGCTAATCGCTCTCGATACGCCCCGTTCATATGATAGGATGGGTGGGAGAGGGGAATACAAGACATCACATACATCCATGCCTTCGAACATAAAATCGATTGAAAAATCAATTTATAAAACTGTCCGTGGTGGGATTCGAACCCGTGACCTCCGTAACCGAAGCCAACGACGTTGATCACTCAACCACACAGGTGGCATGAATTTTATTTTATTATTATATTCGAATAAAATTGCATGCAAAAAATGAACAAGGAACAAATGGCGTGCTTAAGCAGTCCTTTACTATTTTTTTTAATAAAGAATCGCATGTCAACCAAAACTTGTTAAACGTTTATAAAACCACTATTAAAAAAATTATATATTATTTTGAATGTATACTACAGAGTAGAGACTTACAAGTTATTCGATACGAAACATAATTTCTGCATCTATAACCATTTATTTTCAAATCGCGTCTTATTTGATATTATAAAACTGAAACGTACGCGCCAATATTAATTTAAAATTTGATCTCAGTACTGTTGGGTAAAATTTTATTATTAACTTAAATGTTATACATATGGGTGTATATCTCCATAAGCTATATGCCCAAGTTTCATTAAATTCTACAACATTTTCGCATAACGAGATTAACGATCGCGTTCTCCTAATTTGGTTACGATTCTGCAACGCTACGGCGATGGTAGTATCTTTCTTTTTATTCATATGGTCATATTGAACACCTGACGTATCGAATTTCAATATTGCCATACCTATAATATATATTTTATCGTCTAACGAAAATGAGTGTTGGGCATAAATACATAATTGTTTATCTTGTTAATACAAATTGATAGTCGCATTTATTTTTTCCGTTGTGTGGATCGTAGTATAATAATTTTAAAACAACCTTAACTGCAAACTTCACGCACAGTATCTTAACACAATTCACAATAACAAACCACATTCTCGTTTCTTTCTTTCTTTTAATCTTTGCGTAATTGTTTATTGTTTCAAATCCGAAGTAAACTGTATGGTATTACAGCTGACGCCAATTCATGCACTTGACAATTATAATTAAAATAAATAAAAACAACACATAATACATCAATATGTAAAAATATTTTGAACATACAAAATCAAAAAATAAAAAAGTAAAACCTTACTAACAGGTCACATGAATTCCCCCCTCCCATCCATCCTTTCCTGTGAATGGGGCGTATCGAGAGCGATTAGCTAACCACTAGTCCTGTCCTAGCCTTTTCCTTCTATTCCTACTCTCTTTGGAAAAAGAGAGGTTGAGCAACTGAGTAACAAGCAGTTCTCGTAGAAACATTTCTGTTGAGATAAACTCCATTAGGAGTCCATATGCTCCATATTGGGAGCGGACATGGTAAAAAAAAAACAGGTCGAAATTATTGTTATTGAAAATTCAGTCGAACAGCCCTTGAAACTGGAATAGTGCATGGGTTACAGATAGGTCCCGTGCAGCTCTGTATCGGGCCAAGAATATGCTGAGTAAATTCGTTTATCTTTTTTATCGTTATTGCGTTATAGAAGTCAGCTGTCAAACAACGACTGCATACAGACAACGGGTAGTTAAGTGGTAAATAAAAAAAATGTAATTTGATTGGATGTTAATACACATTCATAACTCGATAGATTGTCTGGTAAGATGAGCCGTTATAATATCTATTCAAATATCTATAATATCTATAATATCTATTCAAATTTTCAAATGCTAATGTTTAGAAGTATTTTGATATCCCAAAAAGCAGTACTTAAAACGGATACAGCTTACTTGTGATCTCATTTCAAATGTGTAATATTATTTTAAGTAAAGTTAAATTAATATAATTAAAACAATAAGGAAATGAGCACATATAAACAACGTTCCCTCTAATTTTTCTACTGTATGTTCGGACCATCAACTTTTGTGTGCGGTAAATTTTCAGTAAAATAAAAATGTGCGCAAATATTTTGATAGCTATTCTCTGACCTATTTACTAACGCTAGATAAATTAATTCTTCATTTCAAGCCGCTAAATAAAAAAATTAACTCTATTGTACAACATTTATATGTGAGGTCTGTGCGAAGGACGGAAAAAAGTGTGCGGCCACATCTTGCGAGGTGTGCGCGCGCACACGCGCACATTGCATATAAACACAAAGCACGTGTATAATATACATGGGTCATCCACCTTTCCTGATCTTTGGATTTCTTCCGAGAATTTGTTCTCACCTGCGATCTACTAATTAGGCTAATGAAGACGAATTTGAGCTTTCTCCCAAAAGCGGGTGATATTGATGTTCATAATTATCTTAATATTGAACTAAGTGGTTTACTATCGTATTTGGTATGTTAATCGTTTAATTTTCCGTGAGAACAAAATATGAACATATGCAGAAAAACTAATATCTTTACATAATATTATGTTGAACATTTTCCTATCTTAGGATACGTATTATTGTAGAAAAAATATTACTTGGTTTTTGTTTTTAATAAATAATAAGAGCTCTCGAGAAGTGAATTGAGTCAAGTAGTAAAATGGTAAAACTTTTTTAATGGGTGTACAATCACCTGTGTTTTGATAGATTGCAAATATTTATTTTAAGGAGATAACACTATTGCAGTGTGTATTTAGTTAGTTCACTTCAATTTTCCGATACTTAAAAGACATTTAAAATATAACGCATGCAACTCATTTTTTTTCAAAAATACTACTTGGCTCACTTCACCCCTCAAAGGGTTCATATATTGTTCGTTATGTAAAATAATGAATGTATTTGTTCAAATAAATATAAAATTATTATTTAGTTGTTTTTTCAAATGATTGTAATTTCTGTCCGAAGGCATGAATATAAGTGATATTTTAAATTGCTATTAACCAACTGCTAGTCCTGTTCTAGTCATGTCCTTATATCCCTACTCATTTAAAAAGGAGAGGTTGAGGATTGAGTAACAAGCAGTGTAGAAACACTTCTGTTCAGATAAACGCCATTATGAGTCCATTTGGAGCGGACATGGTGAAATTTATAATTTTCGTTGAAATTGGCAGAGCTCGTCGAAATTGTAAAGAATAAATACTAAGCACGATAAATCAAAGTGAAAAAGTAGAAACGTGGTTTTATGTTAGTTTCTAGTATTTTACCGTCTGTGGTTGACACCTTTGTGATTTCTGCTATTCAATCATCGTTACTCTCTCCGGACTCTAATAAAGGATACTTAGTTAAAAAAAAAAAACAAACAATAGTCATCAAATTTGCTCATTGGATGACAATAGTACTCATACAACTGAAAACCCAAGTGCGTCAAATCGGTTTTGCAGTTTTCGCGGTTTTCTCAATGGGAGCAATTATTTTTCTCAGCCGATTCGCTGATCACGCCTCGGTCCCATTGTTAATCACTATACGAATACAATAGAAACAAAATACATAATTACATATTGATTTCGCTATGCCCAAGTGAAAGTTCCACATACCGCAAGCAGGGTTGCCACATCGGATGATCATCTCACTGTCATCGTAGAATATCTATAATACAATTTATTTATTTGAGATTTTTTGCTAAAACTACTACTGTTTATTTCGTGCTCCGTTAAGACCGTGAAATTTTATTAGTTGCTACCTGAAACAATCGTTTTGACTGACCAAGATATTTTAACAGTAAATAATATATATTTCCCTGAATTTGTGCGGCATTCGAATAATGATTTTTCATAATCAATGTTATTCGCGGTGATAAAGAGAAGCAATGAATTTTTGTATAACTCTCATATAGTTATGCGCAATAATTATAAAACCTATCGATTTTTACTATGTATGGTTATAGTATATCACAATATACAATTTATGTACTGCAATACAATTATTAATATCAATAGGTGACAAAATATGTTTACCTAAATAGGATTGCAATAAAAAAGAATTCCGGGATTGAAACAGAACTCGGTTCAACTATTTTTTCTCAATTTTATGTGTCATACTAAAGTATTCGTAGATTGTCATATACATATATGCAAAACACCAAATGTACATTACTGCGTTCTCAAATTTAATTATGATGTATATTTAAATATTAAAGAGCCATCAAGATGTGTAATGAGCCAAGTAGTAAAATGGTTAAACTTTTCTATTGCACTTTTAAGTACACTCACGACTTTACTAAATGTTTTGGTGGATTGCATATTTTTATTTTAGGGTGATAACACTATTGCAGTGTGTACTGAGATAACTTCACTTTAAAAATACTTTAAGACATGTAGAATATTATAACGCATCCAATTTAATTATTCCTAAAATACCACTTGGCTCACTTCACCTCTCATGGGCTCATATAACGTATACATCTGAAAATATTGTTTTTCGAATTTAACAAGGAGCTCGCTCGTGCTTTATGAGCTCTCTAGCCCACGCACCGTTGATTATCATTTTGAGTTTGTATACCCGATGAATATAGTTTCTTTTTTACTATACATATTTTATAACTGCTTTCAGGTTGTTTAAAAAACGTTTTTGTTATAAATTTATTACACACCTCGTTTGATTTTAATCCATAATTATTCACTTAAAATATAAAGCATAATATATTGGTATATATATATATATATATATATATATATATATATATATAAATAATTTAATTGCCTCGATGAAACAATAATTGATTGTTTAACAAAAAAAGTGTTTGTGGTAGCCCTGTTCGTAAACCAGTTAGCCAAACTTACGGGCGGGCCTTGAACTATTGGCACATTCACCGAATACGAATAATAGTACTAAACTTGTTTTTATTTTCTGTCCACAGGTGCTCCAAGCAACACCTATACGCCGGTGCTCGCAGAGATACTGCGATAGTGAAACGTCTAAATTATTCGACATAACTCAAGAATTTTGCTTACGAAATTGCAACGCTTTTCAGACATAGTTTTAAAGTGAATTCGGAACATTAAGAACGAATCAAAAAGTGATATTTATGTGTTTTATTTTCTTGTGATACAATCAATTTTATACTATGTTCCACATCCGTTTCCGTCAGTGAAAATTAAGTGAATTTTATACTGTGGTTATTAGTGTTTTAAAATAAAGTGAATAAAAAGTTGTTTATTTGGATTCCTGAGATTGGTCAATCGATGCGGTTCTCCATGTCGTCTTGATTGCGTCTTGCGTCAGATTTTTGAGTGGAAGTGTTCTTTTTTTGGGACAAAAATGTCCCCTTTAAGAAAATGCGGGGCGCTTCTGCCTGCGCTGTTTTTGCTGGTGTCGCTTTGGATGGTGACGATCGGGGAGGCGCACGTCGCTCTCACCTTCCCCCCGGCCAGGAAGTACGATCTGGATTTCTTGGATAATGCGAGGACCAAACCGCCTTGTGGGATGCCCAAGGGTGAGTTGAATACTTATATCATTTGTCTAGTTGATTACTCTATTTAATAATAACTTCAAATTGAAAACTGTAATTCACATTAGTATTTTAACGTTTGCATAACTTAATTCGTCTGTATCCGTGTTCTTGAAGGCCAGAAATAACGAAAGGCAAACTGCAAGTATACATATTATTGAAAAACTATGCATGCCGCGGAAATATTCTTTAGTAAAACTAATCAGTAATGAACAATGTTTTTATTGTATATATCGAATTAGATTTATATTTCTTAAATTAATAATTAACCATTTCGACGTAAAACAAACAATCATTACAATATTATATGTGGAATGAATTATTGATGATACAACTTTCGGATATTTCATTCTTAACATATGATTTAAAGTTCAATGAAATTCTGTATTAATTTTCAATTTCTAATACACAGAACACAAGTTAAGTTTGCAATTATTTTTTTGAATTCAGTGCCCTTCTTTTAAAACAATTATTTTCTACAAAAATACGTTCTAGCACTGGCGGATCCAGGGGGTAACTATGACTAAGAAGAATTTAGAAGCAAACAATGATCGCAATTTCTCTGTTAGTAATAATTGATATTTTACGTAATTTATGAGTGTGTCTAATAAAATTTAAATATAATCGATACATAATAAGTTATTTATTTAAATTAAAATTTCTCATTTTATTATGTACATAGGATCAATATTTTTTAAATTGAATGGTCGTCCAATAGCATATTTTCTGAATCCGCTAGTGCGCTGTAGTAAAAAATATACATAAAATAAGTAGAAACTACTTATTTATAATTATTTACATTCTATTATGATATCAGCTGATTATTAATTAAATTTTGTCGGTAATATAGAAATCTATTATATGATTTAGTTTCTTATATTAGAGATCGCCGTATAATTTATCGAAATAAATTATTTCATCACCGTCATATCAAAATCGGATCGTACAAATTTTTGCTAAGAAAATTAATTAATCTTATAAAGTAATTACTGCTTTTATTACAGATGTTTTTAATGAGGATATGTCACATTTGTATAGCCATATTGGTATTATGATAGGCATTTGTTTATTTAGTAAGTCATTAATAAGGTATCCAATCCCGGGATCCCGTCCAACTCTGGGATCACAAAATCCTGGGATTGAGAGAACACCAAACCTGGGATTTCGGGATTGAGAAAATAATACACGGAAGAGCTAAAAAAAAGACGCGCTGTTATTTTTAGTAAATCCATAAATTCCTGTGATTTTGGATTTGAAAATTCTTGGTAGAGCTAAAAAAACCAAAACTTTCGCGTTGGTAATTTTCGGAAATCCGAAAATTTCTGGGTTTACGATATTTACATGAAATTGTTTGAAAAATCCCATGATTTCAAATCGCCGACTTAAAATTCAATTCAAATTCAAAGTGTTCAATCCCGGATTTTGGGATTGAGAAATTGTCAATCCCGAAATTTCGGGATCACATTAGGGTCCGGGATTGGATACCCTAGTCATTACGTTTGAAGTGCATCTGATATTATACAACACAAAAACGCGGAAAAAATACATATCCGTAGAAATCCATTTACGTTGCATTACTATGCGGAAAAGAATCACGTTTTAAACTTTTCTATAAACTACCTACGCAGTAGCGTAATGATACTTATATTCATTAAATACTAGATTTTTTTACTTTGAATTGACTCTGCATAAGTTATTTACAATTTTTCTGCAATGCAATATTTAATTGCTTTATATTATCGAGATATAAATTATTTTTAAATGTTCATATTATCTGTTGCTGATTTATAAAGACCCAGCGTCCAATCATTTGACAATGACCTGTCCAATCCTTATTTAAAAAAATAAGATTTCGAAGGTGTTTGGTGGAATTTCAATATTAAATTTGAATCGTTCAAATTATGTACATTCACACAAGTTTTGTCACTAACGACCCGGGTTTCGCCTTTCGGCATATTCAAGCGTTCAACTGCACGGATGAACTTGAACTGACGCTTAGTAAATTAATGTATCGTGTATATATAAGAAATTAATGTATCACTAAGTTTAAGATGAGAAAGAAAATTTAACATTGCAACAAATCAATAAAAACAATTTATCAACATCAGAAAATAAATATTAAATAAACAAAATCTTAAGACAACAAAGGCTTATCAATTTTGAATCGAATTTTAGTTTAATTTTACCAGTTAAATTAATGATTGATAGTGACACAGAGTCCAGCTCCGACCTTGGCTTTACCTTGAATTCTTTTATCAGTCGTGGGATGATGGCAATTTTTACAATACAATTGTTTGACGATGTAACTAGACAGAAACCACCTAAACCAAGGGTGTTCAACCTTTTTTTTTGCGCTGGGAGATTCTTTTCAATCTTGGGTTTTCTCACGAACGACTTCTTACATGGTACTTATAAGAAATTTAATTTAAGGTTTTTACCCTTCTTCATACTTAAAAACGTTTATTTTAAATTCGAAAAATCATTATATATATACGTATAAAATAATATATTTTTTTAAACATGGAGGAAACGAGAAAATAGTAGCTTTCGGAATAGATTAGATTTTTCTTTGCGGTCAACCGGTTAGCATTCTTGATATTAAGTAACTCTTGTTTGCTTATACAATATACTATTGCCATATAGGCTTTCAAGAGGTGAAGTGAGCCAAGTAGTAGAATGGTAAAACTTTTCTATTGGAATTTTAAGTACAACCATGTCTTTGATTGGTGTTTTGGAGGATTGCATAGTTTTATTTTAGGGAAATAACACTTATGAGCATACTTTATTTTATGATACTTGTAGAATGTTATAACGCATGTAACTATTTTTTTCCTATAATGCCACTTGGCTCACTTAGCCCCTCGGGAGTTCAATTATATTATTAAAGTGTGTAATAATATAAAGATATATAAAAAAGAAATTGTTGATTATATTATATCAAAGTCACTAATTTTTTTAAAATATTTTTTTCAATGAACTAAACTTATTATTTTTTTTCATTGATATGTGACATATCGCATGTATTTTGCAGTCGTAAAAAGATGGTACCAGTGTTCCGTGTTCATTAGTATACAATGCAGCGATGACCGGCAACCTACCTGTTATGCCCAGTTTGACCACTGTGGTATTTCTGAGAAACTTTAAGAGGACACTGGTGAAACTGAATGTCCTCAATTTCGATCCGTTTTTTTTTCTTATCCGAAATCAATTTGTTTTATTCCAACACCATGACTACTCATGCATGGAATGCGTTGAGAATATGGTTTCAGTCACGCCCATGCGCGGAAAATAGAGAAATATCAATATTTCGTGCAAATACATATCAATGTACATCTGGCATTGAAAATCTTTATTAATTTTGTAGATTTTTTCTTGCACACTATGTCGTTATATAACCATATTATTCAGCGGTGAGCTGCCAATACGTTAACAAAGGGCTCGCTTAATCTCAAAGCAATATGTAGCAATATGAAATTTATCGTAAACTTATCAATATAAATTACCAAAAACGTACTACTGTGTATACCGAAAGCGTCGTAGATAATATGTCAGAAATTGCAGTTATATATTAATTTAATCTGAGAATATTATATTCTCTTAATTTAACAAAGGGCTTTTAAAATGTTATTTTTTCAATAAGCTGAAGTTACTAATTTTTGTGGAAGTTCATTTTAATGTCAAATTTAAAGTAACTCAGATTATTCCAAGTATCGTGCTATTAACTGTGACACGTGTTTTGCCTCTTTCAGAGGCATCCTCAGACAATCTTACTTTTACAATGCCTGTTTAAGTACGAATGATTTTAATGACTAATACTGGAGCAAATTATTAAATTATAAACAAATGAGGAGCTGAATTCAATGTTTGAACAAGGATATCACAAATTCTGGTTACACAAACAGTTTTATATTTAACACTATGGGAAAGTATTGATTGGTTTTTACGAATATTATTTACAAACACAAAGTCAAATAATCTAATAGCATTCCATTAGGTTCGCCTATCTCGATGAAAAAAAATGCGATTGTTAAATCAGAATGTTTTAAAAAACGAAATATACTTTAATTTGTCATAAAATTCAATGAGAAAAATATATGACAAATGTATAACTGAACTGATTTTATCCATCAGAACGGTGTTTTTTTAAATCCCCATTAGACTAAATTAAAATTAATAAAAATCCTAATTTAAATAAATTAACAAAATATTGTAATTTTTTCTTCACTGTCTTTCGCATATTTAAATTCATTTTTGTAAATTTTACTAGAATGCAAGAATACAACTGTGACGCATATAATAATATGCATTTATCTAAAAGGCTTTGACATTCTTAGCTTAGGGCACAAAGTATCTTATTATCAGTGACGTGATTTACTGGCAGGTATTTTTTTACGTGTAAATAAATATTTATCTCATTCATCCATAATCAAACATCTCCAAACAGGCTAATTATGCAGGAATGCTGTTATTAACGCGTTTGGCTCGTGAGTCTTTGAGTAATATAGCGAAAACATCTGGGCATTTGAATGGTTAATGATTGAGCTTTAGTTTCAATTCGTTTTACGAAATAATATTATGTATCTCTTTCTCAAGTGTTCCGTTAAACCTTTTAAATGACAACAACCAACTAACCATTAGCTTGTCACTTGTCTTCTCAAACCAATCTTTAATTTATTAAGACCGCATATTTTGACACAAAATATTTTGAGTAAATGTATTATATTTTAATACATGACTAAACATATGGCCCCTAGTTTAACTGTATTGCTATGATCACAAATTATTAGAGTGTACATCGATTAGTGCACTCTAATCGATGGTTTTGTTTTAGAGCAGAGGTCCCCAAACTTATTTGCTCTATTCTTCCTTTACACTATTTTTAATAATATAATTCATCCCCTATCCGAAATAGTTTAACCAAAAACGTATATTCGACATTTGCGTAGTTTTCAAACTCTTTTTTTATTATGTTGGTATTTATTGAGATGACTTTTTTACTCCCTAATTACTGAAATTACTGAAGCATATTTCAATGAAAAACAACTTCAATAAAATTACATGACATCAAAAATGTCGCCCATGTGCATGTGGGGTGATTTTATAGTATATAAAAGTTAATAAAATAATACTTTTAAAGAACTTTAGAAAAAAATAAGAATTTAGTGATTCAACATTTGTTCACTTGGAACCCCGAAATAAAGAGAGGAGGATTTCTCCACCAGTTGGGAGCCCCTGTTTTAGAGAAAATGGAATTGTGTGTTACCTATATTAAATTTGCTAGAACAAGTTGCCCAAAAACTTTCAAAGAGATTTTTGCAGTCATCTTTAGTGTTTACTACCATGTACAATTCTAGAAAATAAAGCTGGTAGTCAAATCTCGTCGAGATACTTTCTAAATATTTTGAAAATACTATCAATAGTAATTAATAACAATACATCTAAGATAATTATTTTAAAATTAACATCATTTTTTATAAATTTATTACACTTATGCTATTTTCTAGACTTACTATTTGTACTAAAAACAAAATTTCAAGTAGCCTGGATTAGGAGTGACACATGTGCCAAGATTATGAATTATTAACAGAAAACCTGGCTACTTATTAATTCCTTGCACTGGATACAGTGGATATTGATTTTTTCTTTGGCCTGGATACCAGCGACAGTACTTATTTTCCTTATTTATATGTGTTCTAGTTAAAATAAGAGTTTATGCCACTTATTCATAATTTTAAGAATTGATCGTAAAATCAATGATATTTTTATGTGAAACCAGTACAAAATTTCTATGTTTAAATCACATGCAAAGCTTTTCATATTACAGGCTTTTTATTCTTGTTAAAAAGATACGTTAACAAACTATACTTAAATATACAATTGATTATTCATAATGATTTTTTTTAACCATATCCGCTGCCAATGTGGAGCATATGGACTCCTAATGGAGCTTATCTCAACAGATGTGTTTCTACGAGAACTGTTTGTTACTCAGTTGCTCAACCTCTCTTTTTCGAAAGAGAGTAGGAATATAAGGATAGGGCTAGGACAGGACTAGTGGTTGGCTAATCACTCTCGGTACGCCCCGTTCATAGAATAGGATGGGTGGGAGGGGATAATTCAAGACATCACATACATCCATGCCTTCGAACAAAAATTCATAAAACTGTCCGTAACGGGATTCGAACCCGGGACCTCCGTAACCGAAGCCAACGACGTTGACCACTCGACCACACGGGCGGCTTTGATTATTACTTGATATTTTTTTACATCCATATGCGCACTCAATGAAGTGCATATAGGCTTTCTATTAGAGAATATCAACACACATTTTCATTTAAGATAACTGGTTGTAACCCAGTCGCAAGGATATATACAAATCTATATATCGACTGAGAAATCAATTTATGGAATTGTCCGTATGTAGATTGTGACAGAACGAGCGACTAATAGCCCATTCCAGATATTAAATATATTTGGAATACAGAAATTTGTGTGAATAAAATAATGATCAACCATATTATAACCTAAAAATTAAAATGATCCTAATAAAATATAAATACCTTACTATTTAAATAAATATATGATCACTCTTTCAATACGTAACTAGAATTTACTACCCGTCTTTGTGGGATAGATACTAGTTGTGGTTGAAATTAAAAAGTTGAAAATATCACCTCCTGGTGTAACATTCACAAAAAGTAGCTCATTAATTAATAATAATGTTACCAGTTAAATGTTGAAATTCGCAAAGTAAAAATGGTAACCAGAATGTCATGTGCAAATTTAATGTTCATTTTATGTTTTATTTTAAACATATGTTTATAAATGGGGAGCCTGGCAGCGACGGGCTGCCAATACGTTAACAAGGGGCTCGGTTAATCTCAAAGAAGTTCTCGGTGTTCTGGGGAAGGAGTGAATTTTTTTATCACTCCTATGCAATTATACACTTATGATATGTAACAATATGCAATTAACCGTAAACTAATTAATCTAAATAGCCAAAAATGAACTACTGTGTACTGAAGCTGTCGTAGATAATTTATAATTAAAAAAATGTAGTTATATAGTAATTTGATCTGAGATTTTTTTTCCTCTTAAATTAACAAGGGGCTCGCCGGCCTTAGTAAAATTTAACAAGGGGCTCGCGAGAGCCCCTCCGAGCCCCCTCTAGCCCACCCCTGGAGCCTGGTATGATAACTCGAATTCATCAAAAATCGAGTTTTGAGAAAATCGCACAATTTTTTGTAAATATAAAAATAGTAATAAATTACCATGAATAATTATAGAAAGTGAAAAGGAGCATTTTCGATGTGAAATAGGGTGTTTGGACAGCTACAGTAATTGGACTCCAACTTTAAGCAATGATCTTTGGCAGTGGGCTTAACAGTGTTTAAAGCAGGGCTGTAGAGTCGTGTAAAAAAAGACAACTCCGAATAAATTTTTCAATAATTTCATTTTAACTTATATAATATATGTATATGTATTCCATCAAATCATTTTTAGTCAGCCAAGCATGCGATGTCAATACTATGGACTATTGTGGTTTGAATACACATCACTAAATAATATATATATATATATATTATGAGTTGCTCGTTTTTCACGACTCCAACTCCATATCCCTGGTTTAAAGTCATTTAAATACCCAACTATTTTTTGATATATAGTGATGAATTTAGAATTATTTGACAAAATTATCTCAAAAATATAAAAAAATGGATATTATGATATTTGATACCAAGCTTCTCAAATATTGAATATTTTTGTTTTCTGTGATTTCTTTTGAATGTTCATCATATTTGTGATGCCTCGAGCAATATTGTCGCCATTATCAAATAAGTCTTTATTGATGTCAAGTATTTTGACCACTATGTCATGCCATAAAAAGTCGTATAATTCGGCGGTAAATCTGAAAGATCGCCGACGAAAATTTCTACTCACAAAGTGAAATCGCGCGTTTATCGTTTTGGCAACGTACATACTTTCCTTCGGGCTATCGCGGCATCATTTCGTTTTATCTGTCGTTCAATGAGAGATGATTAATTTTGACTCTCTTTCACTGGTATTACCGATACCGGGATTCCGGTATTCGTGATGATTTTTTAGTACCGAAACACCAGTTTTATAAATGCGAAAATACCGTCATTGAAAGTTAGATAAAACCGGTTTTTGAATCTAAAGAAATTGACACATATCTTATTAAAATTATTTGCAACGAATTGCAATATTTTAAATCGGCAAGAATTGTAGACATATTGACCGGTTTCAGAATTGATGACTCTTTTTCGTATTCAATCAACAAAAAGACAAAAAATAGATAAAATATTGTTTTTAAAATGCCAGTAAATAGTTTTTTTTTGTAATGTGGAAAATACGACCTACTAATGGAAGTATCTGAACAGAAGTTTTCTTATGATAACTATTTGATATTCAGTCGCTCAACCTCTCTTTTTATAGAGAATAGTATCGTTCTCGCTAGTCGCTAAGCCCCGTTATTTGAGGATCGAAAAGGAGACAGGGAATTTTAAGACATCACAAACACACATGCCTTTGAACAGATGCTGTTCGTACTGAGATTCGAACCCGTAAGATCTATCACGGAAGGTAACGACGTTTATCGCTGCGCTACGGACCCGACAAATAACCCTTTTAATGCTGTATTACTATTTTAATAAACCGTTAGTTATTTAAGAAAATCACCCGTTTATGATGTACATATTTATATGAAATGTAGAAATATCGATTTTGTTTTACTCTATCAGTATGGAGAACCCAATCGGACGTATTTTTTAGCTTTAACTTTCATTTGTAATACCAGTATTTATATATTCGTCCGGTATTGCAATTTATAGAATATTATTATTATTTTGTATACATACACACTAGATGTGTCGTAATTCATTCATTAATTCTAAGAAAATAAAAATAAAATCTAATCACCCATCTCTTATGTCAAACACTGTGTTATCGGATATAATTTCATTGATAATATATGAATTCATAACCTAATCTAATTTTTGTTTTTATTTTTTTGTTTGTTGTCTGAAATGTAAAACTGGGAAAAAATTGGTGGTCCGTAAGAGAGAAAAGGTTGAAGAGCACTGTATATGACGGAATATAATGAGTAGTTAGTTATGTGACGTAATATTTTGTAGTAAGGAACGCATTATGGACGTGTATTTCATATTCAATGAGAATGTATCTAAATTAATGAAGACTCTCAACTGGAATTCTTGGAAAACACGTATACTAACTAACTGGTTTACTTTGGTCGACTGTGTACATTAAACAGGTCGCAAGACGGAGAATAATATAAACGGACAGTTATCGAATTATTTTCCACCGGTATTATAACTTTATTATATATTGCTAATATCTAGGTGCGTGTTGTAATGATCAATAACGCTAGCGAGAGGTTATCGGCTTCATTCTGAACAGCAATATTAATTATATGCAGTGCCGGCGCAAGGTTATTTAACGCCCTAAGCAACGGTTTTTGGCACGCCCTCTTTTAAAAGTTCGTTGCATTATTTTTTCAAAATAGTAAAAAAAAATCGGAATTATGAGAAACATATTTTTTTTAATATATCCATCTCCGCTTCCAATATGGAACATATGGCCTCCTAATAGAGATATCTCAACTAAGTTTTTCAACGTCTACTGTTTGTTACTCAGTCACTGAATCTCTCTTTTTAGAATCATAAAAAAAAGATACATAATTACAACGGACAATAAAAATAAAATACAATGTAATTCTATTTATTATTATTAGAGTATATAAAAATAATTTTAATTTTTGGCATTTATGCGCATCTTAATGATTTGCACCCTAGGCGGTGGCCTATTTCGCCTGAATAGTGGCACCGGCCCTGATTATATGTATGTGCACGGTAATCACTCAATAAATAATTCAGTATAAAAATATACCCTCTGACAAAATGCAACGCGAATTAACTTCACGACTCTTTTTAACATTTTTTTTATATCCATGTGCGCTCCCAATGTAGAGCATATGGCATCCAAATGAAAGTATCTCAACATAAGTTTTTCTACGAGAACTGTTTGTTACTCAGTCGCTCAACCTCTTTTTGCAAAGAGATTAGTAGGGAAAGAAGAATAAGGGCAGGGCTTGTGGGTAACTAATCGCTCTCGCTACGCCCAGTTACATAAGGATCGGAAGAACTTTTAGACATCGCAAACTCGAACCCTTGGGATCCGGCACGCAATCCCACAACGCTAACCGCTGCGCCATAGAACCCGGCAGTTATTTTATCATACTTTGAATGAATATCCAACGTAAAAGAATTCATATATGAATAAGGGCTGTGAAGTCGGGTATTTTCCCGGAGACGGTATCGAAGTCGGAAAAACTGAAGAAAAATAATAAAAAAACATTAAAAAAATATTAGTGTATTCATCATATTGATTGGTAAAATCTACTTATTATTCCACTAACTAGAATGATCTGATGGTATAAAAATATATTGGTAAAACGCAAATATTTGAAAAAATCAATTTCGAGTCAGTTTTTTATTTAAATCCGGAGTCGGAGCCGTCTTTTTATACCCAACTCAACATCCCTGATATGAACCATGTCAATTTACCTCGAGTTTATATCGAGTGACTTACGATAAATTCTCATCGAGTTTTTCTCGTATGACCTTTCAACTTTAAAATATTTGGCGCATTGGCATTAGGTTTAATGCCATATATTTTATTTAATAATAAAAAAAAACTACTGCAATTCGAAATTGGCGTCCCAAACGAATTTTGCTATTATCAATGGTACTGTTAGATATGTTCTTTTTTTATCATAGTCTGTTTAGTCATCTTCTGTTATGTTTAGTCGTGTTTTGCTTAATCATGTTCTGCCTACACATAGAACCATCCTGTGCTCGTGTTTTAAAACCGTGGTGAATCCTACCCCAAAGTACTTTTCTTATTATGGTATAAAGATGGGGTTAGGAGAAAATAAGTGATTAGCTAATCGCTCTCTCTAAACTTCGTTTTTTTGTATTTATTGGAATGCACGACATCTATACTTTCGAACACAAATAGAGATTTGTATGCGATATATTTTATAGTAAACAGCACTCAACATTTTTTGATTGATAATTTATCATGATAAACTCTAAATGTGTACATTAGGATATTGTTATCCCGATTATTTTCCCAATCCCAAATCCCGTATTACAATAAACCCATCCCACGGTATTCGCTTTACACGGTTTTGTTCAACACAATAATCTAGCGGAACCTATATTCCGTGTTAAGCAAGGGATGAGTGTATAATATTTTTTATCACGCGTTAAAAATCCCACAGGTGAGGTCACTATTTTTAAATTATTTATAATTGGCGGAAGTCGTCATTTAAGTCAAAGATTCAAGTTTTTAATGCAGTTATGAAACATATTTTTTTAGTATTTTATTAGACTTTCGTAATAAATTTAAGTTGGTGTTGTGTAAATTGCAGAGACAGTTTGTTGTTAATAGGGCTGTGGAGTTGGGTAAAAAAAATTAGACTCCGACTCTAGTATTAAAACAAAAAACTACTTCGACTCCAAATTTTTTTTTCAATCATTTCAGTTCAACTTATATGTATAAAATCAGTTTATCTTTAGACAGCCTAGCATTCAGTGGCAACGCTATGGACTATTGTGGTTTGAATACACATAATTATATAATATACATTTTTTTAAATGGGTCTGAGTCGTAAGATTTTTCCGACTCCGACTCCGGACAAAACCTCCGACTCCACGATCTAAGCTTATTGCACACATATAATTCATTTTTAAATTGCTCAACATGATTAGTAGTCAGTTATCTGCGAAAACGAAATCTACGGAGTTACAGTTTAATTGAATATGAAGCGTAGCAGTGTATTTTATATACAATTTAATATTCATCATCCAAACATAGCGACAGTGCCACCTTTCAACATTCGCACAACACTTAGATCTCTCCCTCACATAATCTCTCGATAGTAAATTTTAGCTGGTGATTATTTAACCAAATTCTACAGCTAACTTGTTCTATCTGTTTCACTGTTTCAAGTAAGCAGTCAGATAATTAAAGAGTCAGTACCTACTCTGTTTATTAATGAAACGGACATCAAATTTTAATTTGTCAATGGTTTCATATCACTGATGTAGCAAGCTTGTAGAATCTGCATCGGAGACTGAGCAGAGGTTTTTATATGGAGATGACATCATACAAATGAATCTCTTTTTATAGGGCTTTTTTACTATCCAGATGTTACAAACTTCACTTACGTGGTTGATACAAATGGTTAAAAGCATAATAATAAAAATAAAAAAATCATCTGAGCACCACATTTACTGTAAACTGACACTTACTAATTTTAATGAGCTATCAAAATAATGTTAAACCTTAATTTTTTGTTTCATTTTCGTTTATACATCTAATTTTGATTTAAGATTGTCACCTTTAAGATGTTCACTGTCAATACTTGGTGAAATAATATTTAAAAAATAAACTCTCATTTGTAATAGTTGCTCTTAAATTTTATATGTCTAGGACCGGGTTTTTTAAGAGTGTATTTTGCATCCTTGTATGTATTGGTTGAAGGTTTTATTAATTGGGAAAACTATATTAATTAATTTTTGCTTGATAAGATTATGCTTGCCGCCTGTGTGGTCCCCCTCCCACCCATCCTATCCTATGAACGGGGTATATCGAGAGCGATTAGCCAACCACTAGTCCTGTCCTAGCTCTTTCCTTCTATTCCTACTCTCTTCGGAAAAAGAGAGGTTGAGCAACTGAGTAACAAGCAGTTCTCGCAGAAATATTTCTGTTGAGATAAACTCCACTAGGAGTCCATATGCTCCATATTGGGAGCGGACATGGTAAAAAAAAGATTATGCTTTATTTTATGAAAGAAATATCTGTTCCAAATGTGTTTTAATTAATTGAAAGATTATTTCTCTCAATATTTTGTTATTAGCTCAAATTTGAAGAATATACTCATACAACGCAATTAAGTTCATGTATTATAAAAACTGAATTTGTCAGGTCTATGGCACAGCGGTTGTGAGCTTTTCCGTGTTGGATCTCACGGGTTCGAGTCCCAGTACGAACAGCATTTTCTCGATCAATTTATCGATTTTTGTTTCAAGCCATGGGTATTTGTCCTGTCTAAAATTTCCCTCCCATTCTTCCGATCCTTCAATAGCTGGGCTAATCCTGTAATAGCCGTATCCTTCTATATCTACTACTCTATTTGAAAAAAAAGAGGTTACAAACAGTTCTTGTAGAAAAACTTCTGTTGGGATACCTCCATTAGGATTCCATATGCTCCACATTGAGAGAGGACATGGATTAAAAAATAAAGTTAAAATGGCATCGCTTTTCAATTTCAATTATTCCTTTTCAACCTCGAATGCGTAAAATGAAGACGTTTGTTAATCAGTTATTCGAAAACCTTCTTCTGCATTTAACTAGGTGCAGCAATTTTTTTAGTAAAATAAGTTATGATTTACTACATGACATATTAAAAAAAAATAAGATTTCGAGTGAAGGTGCTTGGTGGAATTTCAATATTAAATTTGACTCGTTCAAATTATGTACATTCACACAAGTTTTGTCACTATTTTGTGACATATTATAAGTATTCAAACATTTCTTAACGTGTTATCTTTAAATTACGGTGAAACCAACGGGTCCCATTTTGAAACCAACAATCTTGATATTGTGATTAAGTATGGCCGTTATACTATTTCTATACACTATTGAATTATATTTGTGATAAATTGAGCGTTTAAAACCACTGTATACGGAACGCCGTTTTCATAACAAAAGGACTGAGATGATGATGGCATGCGATATCTACTTGAATTAAAATATGAACATAAAAAAAGTCAGCATTGCGGAGAGGTGCGATAATGGTACGGTTTTATTGAGTTATTCGTGAGTTCCGTTATGACTCAAGATTATTTTCCATAGGCTTTATATAACTCTTATTAAACTAAAATGTATTGAATGGCATCTAACGTTTATTTTTTTTGTTGATATATTTTTACTTGGAATATGATTTTCAACGCTTACAAAGTTTTTGGCGGTAGAAATTTTGTACGTCGGGTAATTTATATGTTGTACATTTTGAAGCGGTAATTTAAATGAATTATTTATTTAATAAAATAAAACCAATTTTTATTATCCTGTTGTGTGTACAGTTTGTTTCGGTACCAATGTAGATTTAATGTGCTGAACAACCGCATATATTAGTTGTTTTGGTACCGATGCTGTAGTATTTTTCAGTCGTAATTAGTTAAATATATCTTTTTTTATATGCACATATATATTAAAAATCCATGTCCGCTCTCAATGTGAATCAAATGGCCTTCTAATAGAGGTCTGAGTAACAACCTGTCACTCAACAGGTTGTTACTCAGTTTCCAAACCCCTCTTTTTCGAATAGAGCAAGTAGTAAGGATAGAAAGGAAAAGGCAGGAGTAGTGGTTGGCTAATCACTCGCTACACCGCGCTATTTTGGGATTGGAATATGGAGGGAATTTCTTAGACATCACAAAAATCCATGCCTTCGAACTGAAATCGAAAAATTGATTGAAAAAATTTTGTTCGTACTAGGATTCGAAACAGTGAGGTCCGGCATGGAAGCCAGCGACGTTGACCACTGTGCCATAGATCTGATATTTAATATATTGAAATAGAAAAATTGGGTAGGGTCCGTAGTGCAGAGGTCAACTTCGTTGGCTTCCTTGACGGATCTCACTGGTTCAAATGCCAGATGTTCGTGATGTCTTAAAATGATTGGCTAACCAATAATCATTTTCTTGGTCTATTTTATATGTCTTTACTCTCATGGGAAAGACACAGGTTGATCAACTGATTAACGAGCAGTTTTCGTAGAAAAACAACTGATGAGATATCTCCATAATAGAACATACATATGCTCCGAATTGGGAGCGGAAATGTGTATATTATACATAGATATGTAATTGATATATTTTATACAAATTTCATTGGGTGTACTAGTAAAGGTGTCACGTCTTTCACTTGTCCTATAAACAGCTTTAGACTTAACAATTTTGATTTTCAACTAAGCCATCAGTCGAAGCAATCGAAAATTGTACATATTTAATTCTAATATGATAAATATAAATGAATATTCGTTCCATATGCCTTCACGAAAACTAATAAATGCATATTCATACATGACGTTCGAGGAAAAATTACGCTTCTATTCTGTGACTTCTATTTGGTGTTGCCCAGAGGAATGCGGTCGACCTTGGCTTGTAGAGCCTTCGACCTCCACGCGCCAAACTGTGGCGCGTGATCATTGGCCCTTTTGACTTCAGACGACCTCATTTAATAATAAAAATATTTTTCTATCAATGTATTGCTTTCTTTCTGCAAAATGTAATTTTTTCACCCTCTGTGGTCAAATTTACCAATTATCACTAATATATATATATGTACACTTTACCAATAGTATACCCGCAAATATTTTACATTTCGTAACAGCCGTAGCAAAATACGTGAAATGTCATCATAAAGTAGATTTCTATTAGTTACTAAACTTGTCTAATATACTTAATTTCTGTTATGAAGGTTTTTGCACCCCGACGTTATCGCAAATTATTTTTTCTTTTTGAATATAGTTATTCCATGTGTATTTTGTATCGATATTTTCCGAAACTTTACTAACGCCGGTCGGAATACGCATATGTCGTATGTTTATATACATATATATTATTTTCTTAACACTTCATTGAAACATCAAAAATAAATGCGACAGTCAGAAGCTGATGTTATGCCTGCACAGTAGGGATTCTGTGTCGAGACATCCTGAGACAAAAGTCCCGGAACTTGTTTGGTTTTTTGCTGTCTTAAGTCCCGGGACTCTGTTGTAAAATGTCCCGGAAATCGAGACTGTGATTTAAAATGTGCTTATAAATTGTGAATTTTAATTTTTAAAAAACAATTCTTGTGGTTAAGAAACCCTCAAATGGACCGATGTGTATAGAATAAAAACAGATATAAGAAATGAGCCCCAAGAAAAACGTAACTGTATACAAAATATAACTGTAGCAAAATCAAATTACAAAATATTCAAATTAAATGTTCATAACTGATGCTGTTTCATTCACAAATATTTTCTCACTTTTATACAAAGGTACGTGTCTTAATATGACAACAAAGTTTTAAAAGCTGTATTGTGAAGTTACGGTCATAAATTTACTCCTGACTGCGGCCGAATTCATTGATATTTTTCAATACATGTACCGTTATCATCCCTTATTAGTAAAAATCAAACGTAAACATTTCATATATCCATTCCATAAGAAAAATAATAATTATTAAACATTGTATTTAAAAAACGCGATTTTTACTAATGCGTACATTCAAAAGGCGCCGAATGTATGTAATACATACATACATACAAATGTTCAATTTTAATAAATTTATAATTTTATTGAAGGGGAAATAAAAGTCTCGAGTCCCGGGAAGTTTCGAGACTGACTTTATCACGCCTCGAGTCCCGGGACTTTGAAAACCACTTCAGAATCTCTACTGCACAGTAGTGCTAAGTATAGTTGTCGTATCTACATTAAATGATTTACTACACTAAAATACGAATATGAATCCTTTATTTTTCTACGTACACAGGGGAAAGTATTTATCTACAAAAGAGCTATGTAAATAATGTAATACAATTTAGCCAGTTTTTTAAAAACATCTATTGAAATATTATATTATGTTATGTGGGTATGTGACAACATAATATTTTGAGGAATTGTGTTTAGTCATATTAGCGAAACATGCTGAGTGATAATAATTAGACGCGCAAACGTTTATCACGAATTCTTCTGCAAACTAAACCGGGAATGTCGCAGTGATTCGGCAATCGCCTAAAGCTAAAACATTTTACCTGACTTTATCTGCTTTTTTTTTCATTGACAGTCAACATGTACGCAATTTACATTGTATATTCATCCAGAATGTAGATGTTTATTATATTTTCAACTCTTTTTACTTTACTCTTATTTCTGATAACAGGGTTTACTTTACTCTAATTCGATCATTATTTCTTTTAACCGATTCTCTTTCAATAAGTTTTGTTTAGATGTTTCATTGGGTCCACATGCATCTCATTGGTTCCGGATATGGTTAAGATTTTTATTTGAATGGTTTGCATCTTTATGAAAAAACTATTTGAACTATCATATCGGGTACAAAAAACAACTCTGTTTAAATTTTAAAATTTTACCAAATGACTCAATTTGTTGAAATACCATAGATTAGTGAAATATTCTTGTTTGACCCTATATTATCATATCAGCTAATCACAATCATTACGTTTTACATTGTACCTTGTGGCAATGAAGTTTTTTTTAAAAAATCGTACTTTTCTCTATGGATTTTTAACCACTCTAAAGCTAACGACCCACTAATTACGACGTCAATAAATATTTTTTTGATTTTGCATCATTGAAAAAGGGTCCGACATCTCTTAAGGACACACACAATGAGTATTAAGTTTTACTTTATTAGTTTCTAGACAATTGCTAGCTTACAGGACAAAAAACGTTATTTTTTTCTAGCTTTTAACGGGTTAATAAAGAACAAGAACAGTTTAAGCGTTGTCAAGTTATGAAAATATGAAACGATACACGGTCATTAATAGAATATTCGATAAGACTACAAAGGTATAACATACAAATGGTAAAATAAATTATAAATAATGGTAAAAATTATAAATGAATGAAACTTAATTATCTATGATTAAAATATAAAGGATCTCTTACAGATAAATACTACTAATTTGAAATTAAAAAAATAAGCCTAATTAAAAATCAATTTGTTAAGAAAGGCACTTATCTTCATATGAGGATATTGGAAGCAAAGGTAGCTTTCCACCAAAGCATTTTGGAGAGAAATCCCAAAAAATAGTTTAATGTAAAATAATTATGTTTAATGCAGAGTTTATTTTTTTCCTACATAGAAATATAATTATCTGTAAAATAAATGTCAGTTATTTTGTTACACTTATTAAGATATTTAAATTATAAATATCGATAATGCTGAATTTGCTCCCCATTTTTCCAGTTTGCATTTTTTGCGTCCAAATATTGAAAGTTTTTTTATTTTTTCATTTAAGTATTTTTTTTAGAGATTGAATCGTAGGAAAACATCGTAACTAAAATTTTTGGTTTGTTGGTGTAAAATTTATTGAAAAATAACAAAAAATAATAATTTTTAATAACATTTTATTCTTTATAACAATTTTTGTATTGAATAATGAATGTTTTCTGACCCAAATATTGTTTTAACATGTGGATAATGAGCTGTTCTATATTTCTGCATTCATTGGATGTTTTTCCATTTTTCCAAGATTGATTACCTTTGCTTATATGTACCTCATATATGAGTTAAATGTAATTATTTAATATTCATTAAAACAATTAACAATATATTTTTTTAAAATAACAGTGTGAAAAGCGAAATCGGTCTCGATCTTTAATAAAAAGATGTGAAATTAGTATAAAAAGTTTTTTTTTTTTTAATTATACATAATGACTTTCCAGTTTTCACTAAGACAGGGAACACCTTAAAAGTAATTAATAAAATATCGTTTTTCTAAATTCTCCATAAGTGCGTAGTGTTGTAATTATCGCTCATGTTGTTTATCTTGCAATGCGGTCTTTCTACATTGCGTTGTACTGTAAGTTAGCTGACTTTTGATCTCAGCGTGTCAATTTTTTTCATATCAAAGCGTTGAAATGTACATGACGTTAAAATACTTTCTAATCAAATCAGATTTTATTACTGAGCTTCAATCAATGGGGCCCTAATAATCTATTCTTGTTGTTATGCTATTTCTTCTCACACAATAGAAAATTACATGATATTTATTTTATTGCAGGAAATAATTTTAATTTTATGCCATTTGTTGTTTTTCTAATTAGCAAGTGAAAGTAACAACACGTTCCCTTTTTTTAAATTTTCTAAAAAGAGTGAGATCGAATTTGAAAATAAATAGTCATAATAATAATTAAAAAATAATCATAACAAGCCAGATTATCTGATATACAGTACGAAATATTTTTTTACATTAACTCATTTTATACACGGTAGATACGTTCCACAAAAACCGTGTAAAAAAGTGTTGATTGAAGATTAATTCGTGAAAAAAAGTCTTATTTTAAAAAAAGAACAACATTGTGGTGTGGGAAAACGTGTAAAAAGGTAACAATAAAGGCCCAATAAGTAAATTATACAAAATATTATTCATAATATGTATTTTAATTAAAGAAAAATTATATTTATAATCGCTGTCTCTCACATTAGACGACATGATACATGGCACATTAGACGTCTCATCTCATGTCTAATGTGTTAGGATCTAATGAAGCCTTTTGTTTATTAGTACTGTCTTGTATTGTTGAATTTATTGTTATTAGGAAATCCGTTATCCGCTTCTGTTTTTTTTTTGCAGGGCTGTGGATTTGTTAAGAAATAAGACGTCTCAGACTCTGACCTCAGCTAAAAACAAGAATTTAATTATTTTTTTAGACTTAGTAGCTTGCAGTAGCGCTACTTTTGTCACTAGCGATTTGAATACCCTACTTTTTTCCGAGTCCGACTCCAGCTAAATCAGTAAGACTCCTCGGCTTCAACTACGACTCCACAGCCCTGGTTTTTTGTTTCTCGGAATCGTGCTACAACAAATAATTCGTTCTTTTTAGTGGACCGTGCTATTTCAAAATCGTGTAAAAAAAGAGTTGAGTGTACCGTACGTTTTATAAGTAAGACAGATATTAAAAAAAATCGTACACTATTCATGCTATTATTTTATTTAAATGATTTGACGGATAGCTGTAGGCCTTGGAAATGTCAACAATTGTTCTCGTAATATAACGGACGTAATTCTAAATAAATTAATGTCTCACGCCTTTTAGCTAACATAAAAATGTCGTAATATATTGCCTAAACGGTCTCTGTGTTGCATTTAAAAAACAATTATTTAGAAAATGTATGTTAATCAATAATACAACAATGGCTAAAACAACAAGCTATAACGTTTATTTTTCATTTACTTACTAGCCCGCCACGTAAAATTACGAAATTATTTGTTGCGGCACCATTACGAAGCTGCCTCTTGACTGCAGGCGACGCAGTGCAGTGCAACTCAGGGCAGCACAGATTTTGTATTACATAGTTTCGCACAGAGCCGCGTACGCTAGTACGGAGGCGCGTAGATGCATCTGCTCAGCGCTCTGGTCCGTTGTAAGCCCGGCACAGATTCCTGCTTTATTCTCACAGGCTTGGACGTGTTTATAATAATCTATAGACGTGATCTTTTAATTGCACCGCGAAAATGACAGATAAACTAATTGAATTTGTGGGAATTGAACTTTTTTATACGATAATACCCATGTAGACTACTCTAAAAAGACATTAAAAGAGTTATTGTGGATAGTAATGTGTCATTCGTACAATATGTCACTTGCTTGACCAGTGCTTTACAGAGCTTACATAGTGAGTTTTTTTGTGGAGTGGTAAATGTTTTATTGTAGAAGTTTAAATTTGTATGTATATTTACTGAGAACTGTAAGTTCTATTTGAATTACTCGTAAACATAAATCTTTAATATAATTGTGTAAAGAAGTGCACATTTTATTCCATTATGTGTCAATACAGCGTCGGGCTGCCAATATGTTAACAAGGGGCCGCTTAATCTCGAAGCAACAGTGTTCTGAGGAAGGGTCAATTTTCTAATCGCTCCTATGCAATTATATGCAATACTTAAATAAACAATCGATTGTTATTTAATACATCTATAATATGTATGTTTACCGTGTACTTCTCAATGTACATAGCTAAAAATGTACTATTATGTATACTGAAGCTGTTATAGATAATATATAAATTAGAAATTGCAGTTATATACTAATTTGATATGTGAATATTGTTTTCTCTTGAGTTAACAAGGGGCTCGCCGGATTTAGTAAAATTCAACAAGGGGCTCGCGAGAGCCCTTACGAGCCCCCTACAGCCCACGCCTGTGTCAATATACGCTGATATTCATAGACAGACAGTTATTTTCATAATTTTAAACAAAATTCAGTTGCAATCACTTTTTTTTAAAAAAAAAATAAATCTTGGACACGGGTGTTTGTGATATCTCTTTTACTCGGTCGCCTTAGCCGTTAGCTGTAATGCCAGTTATTTTTTGTATTACAATTATTGGTATGTAAATAAAAGAAACCATAAAATTTGTGAGATCACAAAAACGGTCCGGGATTGGATACCCTATTTCAGAGGTGGGACCTTTTCATTTCTAAAGGCCACATTCACTTGTCTGATTCAACATAGGGCCACAGTAAGAAAATATTGACACCCCTCCCTTTTTATCGACTGTTGAACAGGGATGGGCTGGAGGGGGCTCGCGGGGGCTCGCGCGAGCCCCTTGTTAAATTTGGCTGCGTCCGGCGAGCCCCTTGTTAAAATTCTCAAATCAAATGAGTACAGGATTGCAATCTACATTGATAGTTTCACTGCAATTTGAAATATAAAACGTGGTTGCCTTTTAAAATTCCTAGTAAAGTGCATTTATTTCGGCTGCATAATAAAAGAGGTCTAACCATTTTTTGTGTATTGTTTCACAAGGCTCAAGCAAAGATGTTTGATATTATATGGTTTCCAGATGTTGTTTTGTTTTGTTTGTCTTCGTCTTGTATATTTCCTTACATGCAGATGTTTTTTCCCTGTTCCGTAATTACAGTGCACAATTTTGTGAAGGACAAACTCGAATGTTTACTATTTTGATTTATTATAGCTTTCTTCTCAGAGCTACGAAAATATATTGTCACCGAAGATAAAAAGCAAAAGCAATTAAACATTTTAAGCCAACTGAGAGTAGAAAATTACGACTTAACTAATTTTGGGGTTTTATGAGTTTAATAGAATAAAAAAATACATGATAATATGCATTCACTTTGAATAAAATATACCTAATTTATTTTGAAGATTATTTTAAAATACTCGTAAGAAAATTACAAAATAATAACAGCTAAAAAAAATATTGTTGCTGAAATAAGTTATGTCTAGAAAAATATATGTAAATATGTACTGTGCGCTATTGCCATAAACTATTATTTAGTTTCATAACTTTTTTTAAAAAATGGTTTATTGTTTTAAGCATTATTAATATTAATATTTACAATGAAATATTAACAATTCATTAACAAGTTAAAGTACTTTCATGCAAACTTACATTCAGAGTAATTCAAAATTCAGCATTAGATTATATTAAACTCATATCATAAACATTAAAACTCAGATTTCATAATGCACGCATTGTTACTCTAATGCAGTGGTTCTTAACCTTTTCGAAGTCACGGTGCACTTTTTTTCAAAAGAAAAAATCGCGGGGCACAAAAATCAAACTAGTAGAAAACGAAGAAAAATATGCAGACATAAACTTTATTACAAGATTAACAGATTATGTAACAGTTATACAGCAAAACATAATAAAATAAACGATATACATATGTATAGTACAGAAATTACCCTTAATATTAAGGGTATTTTTTTTTAATTGGTAATTATTTGATGTTCAAATCAATTAATATGAAACCTGAGCTTGTCGGCTTTAGTAGATTTCAGAAATATTAGATCGAATATTTGCTATGGCTACCCTCAATTCTTAGTCTAGTCTAAATTAGTAAGAGTTTCTCGTTTTTTAATATTTCTTAATAAACCCTGATAAACCGAGTTCACACAAATATTATGTTAAAAACTGTAACAAGACTCTCAGTGCCCTCATGCAGAGAGCTGAGTCTTCGTCTTGGACAAAAATCAAAAATTCCTCCGTAGTTACTGCGGAAAATATTATTTTTAGATTATGATCCCTTGGAATAAATTCTTGGTATAAACTTGGGTGTATTAATCGTGGCAAAAGGATTTCGTATCCAGTCATAATTTACTATATTTAAGGAAGGAAGGTAATATGCAATCTATTTTTCAATAAAGTTCAATGTTCTGTTATATCGGCAATAAATTGCGGTGTTTTCGTTAAGTGAAGAAAGTTTTTAGTTTTTACCATTTTTTCCGCGGTGCACTTGCAACAAGCTACCGATGCACCGTGATCGGTTAAGAACCACTGTTGTAGTGGGTCGGGGTGTAACTTTTTTTCAAGCTGGAGCGCGGCCCAATACACTTTTTCTTCCAAAAGTTATCCGCTTGTTTTCATAAAGCAATATGTATTGTTTTTTAATTTCAAATTAATCTTTCGTCTGACATCTGACGTTTTCATTATGCATAAGTGTGTATTTTATCGCATGTAGTCGATTTCCCCCCGAAATTATTGGATACATTTACTGTGCAGAATTATAGTCCCGTCTACCCATTTTTTGAAAAGGAACCATAAAACTGCTCAAGTAAAATCCATACAAAAACACAATTATCGAGCACATAAAATTACATGTACATTTATGTATAAAAATGACAAATATTAGAGTAAAAAAAAGGAAAAATCGAAATTTTAAATTGAATTGAAAATTGAATCTGCAAAATATTGTAACACTTTAAATTTTCATTGTTTCGGAAAAATGGATGATCAGAAGGGGGGGGGTCAAAATAAGGAACGGAAACCGCGAATAGCTCTGAAATTGAGCGAGCCCCTTGTTAAAATATTGGCAGCCCACCGCTGCTGTTGAACGTATAATGGGTTGGTTACGCTCTTTTTCCAAACATTTGCGTATATTTTTTTGATCAAAGTTAATATTTTGATCAAGTCAAAAGGCCGCATCAGAGTAGCAAAGAGGCCAGAGGTCCTCCTCCACTTCCCTAGTTGCTACTCACTGAGTAGCAACTAAGGCAGTGAGATACCAACGGAGTAGTACTCACAAATCGGAGGTGTCGTTCGCAGACGATTTGGTTCGTTTTGCAAGTTGCAATCTATATATAAATTAAATATGCTCTCATATTCATAATTCATACATATAATCTACATTTGGAAAAATGAGGAATGACGAAAAAAAAAATTGACTTAACAAGTCGACTCGAATGAACGAATTGAATAATTCCGAGTCACCAATAATCGACTTATTTTCCATGCATTCTATGAATAGCATGCAAGTCGACAATGTGTCAGCTATTTGCCAATAATATATTTTTTTGCCTTGGAAATAATAACTGTTATATAAAAAGGTTGTTTTTTTCCTCTAAATAATTTTTCATTTAAACATTTCTTCAGTTTTGTTTTTAAGCAGTATATTTCACCTCACCGTCACCGGCAGTCGTGGCCGAGTGGTTAAGGCGTCTGACTCGAAATCAGATTCCCTCTGGGAGCGTAGGTTCGAATCCTACCGGCTGCGGATTTTTTTGCGTTATCTTTTTTTTTTATTATTATTATTCAATCGAAGGTCACGTTATTCATATTTTTAATACGTTTACAAAAAATGAAATTTATTATTTTTCTACGACGAAATTTTGCATGTGATAATAAATCTGTTGTTTGATTCAGTAGAAATCCCGTCAAATGTTATGAATTCTTTGAAAATATAGCATATAAATTTAAAAATAAGTTGTTATAATATACCTAATGTTTGGTTAAAAAAAATTTTTTTTTTGGAAGCCTTCAACTTCTCACGCAAAAGTGCTGCCATCTATCAGCAGTATGTAATATGTGATGTTCAATAGACTTATCCAAAATTTAGGTTGAAAAATGAGATGAACGCTTGTATTTCAGTTTTATGCGATACAAAAACTGTCATTTTTAAATACTTATTCAATATATAAATTTACCTACTACATATACACTTCGTACAATATAACAATCATTAAACCAATACATGTAATTAATTATGTTTCATTGAACTTTCAAAGTTACACAGTAAGTACATCAAAATCATTAAAAAATATATTTGCTAAATTTAATAATATTATCAAGGGTTAAGTGTCACGGTTTACGGAGACACCTATAATTAAGAGAAATTACAATACATACACAAAAAAAAAACGTTTAATCTATAATATGATTTTCAAATCGCATCTTTCATTAAAAAATCGCATCTCAACCAAAATGCATTATTTATTTCTGTAAAAAATATCAAACGTTAGCGAAATCAAATACATCAATAATAACATTTAGTTTTTTTTTAATTCTCCATTTGACAGATACTATTTCAAAATTTAATAAGGTATGAATATCTAATAAAAGTTGAAAAAATAGAACTTAAGATAACGTTAATATCTTTTTCAAAAATAAATAGTGCGTTTTGGTTGAGATACGATTTTCTAATAAAAAAAAAAAAATAGGAGGTCCCTGCTTAAGCACACCATTGACCCCCCTATTCATTTCTTAACAATAAAATTTATTACAATATAATAATAAGGAATGCTTAACTCAACTAAGATGATTTGACAATCCTATGAAGCTAGATTCTATAAATTAGAATCTAGCTTAATATTTTAGATATCACAAAACACCCATGCTTTCGAATTGACGGTTATGGTCACAGAGTCAGTCTATGGACTTGGTTATTGTATTACGACATTAATGTATAAGTCTTACGATACCATTGGCGGATCCAGAAATTGTCCAAGGAGGGGGCCATTCAATTTGTAAATAAACATGATACATAAATAATACATTAAAAAATAGATGATTTAAAAATAATATATCTATATAAAAAATAGTCAATACATAATTTAGTATTATGTATTCTATAAAACAAAGTAATTTTAACAATTAAAGAGCCCATTTCACAATTAAGTTTTAATAAATCAGAAAAATGGGGGGGAAAATCTCCTCAGGAGGGGGCCATGCAGGGGTGAGCTGGAGGGGGCTCGGGGGAGCTCGCGCGAGCCCCTTGTTAAGATAAGAAAGTCATTCGTCTCAGATAAAATCAGGCCTAACTGCAATTTCTGTAGATGATGAAAGTTTATTACAAACCATGACTTGGTTGCCCTTTATTCAAAAAATACACTGACTTCGGCTGCATAATAAAAGAGACCCTAGCTGACCGCATGTGACTCGCGGACCACCGTTTATGCATCATCTATGTTACATGACTTGTGGATGAGATTTACCGAGCCCCTTGTTAAGATATTGGCAGCCCATCGCTGGGGCCATGGCCCCCATGGCCTCCCCCTTGGATCCGCCAATGTACGATACCATGTAAATTACATTCAAAAGAGATCTGAGTTAGGTACAAACTGCCAATAGTTTCCAAGGAAAAAAATAAAAGTTGCAAAATAAAAATTAAATTTTGCGAATTCGAAACATTAAAAATGCCAAGAAAAAAGGTGCCGCAACGCCGTTCCACCGCATTACTTGGTAAAAAAAATCACTGGGTACATTTATATACCTAGTCAAAAATAAAAAGTATTTATCTTGATACTATATTTTTTCCCTCGAATAATATAAAATAGCCCGGGATTGAAATCATAACTCACTCAAGCCAGATCGTTGTCGGTGTGAGTCAAATGAGAACATAATGAACTTTATTTACTAACCTATTAAAATGGAGTTCTACCAAGTAAATGCCAAATCAATGAATATAATGAACTTTATTTGGTTGAAAAGTTTTGATTCCGTACGCTATCGATATAGCAGAATGCGCATGCGTCAATTCAATCACGAGGCATGCGCGGGCAAAGGCAAACCGGTTCTTATTGAATAATTTTTGCTGTCCTCCAACAGACCGTGTGGCCTAATGGATAAGGCGTCGGACTTCGGATCCGAAGATTGCAGGTTCGAGTCCTGTCACGGTCGCTAGTGAACTTTTTTTTCGCTTGGGACTATTAACAATCAATGTACTAGAACCGATCATGATGCAACTAGTAGTGAGAGCTTTCATTTTGTTAATGGATCCAAAGATATCATGTTGGAGTCCTGTCGCTTTTCCTATCATGCAACTATGTTCATAATATAAGTTTATGAGATTTACGTAGTAAAACGTAGTAGAAGAAGCTATGCTTTTGTTTTTGGAATCCGAAAATTGCAGGTTCAAGTCCTGTCGCACGTCCAAGTTTTTGTTGCATCGCACTAGTTTAGTCAACGTACTAGAATTAGGGTTGTCAGGTGTCCCAGATTGGCTAGGATTGTCCCGGAATCGGAATCGCTGTCCCGTATCTCGGATGAGTACTAAATGTCCCGGAAATTTAGAGAAAACTATTTAACTTCGATTTGAAAGTTTCGGAAGAGCTAAAAAACGAGTCACGTTGGTATTTCGGGTAAATCGGTAAATTCCTGGGATTTTGGATTCGAATGTCAGCAAATCGGACAAATGTCCCGGATTCACTTGCAAAATTCTGGCAACCCTAACTAGAATCGATCTTGAATTATAATCATAATATAAATTTATCAGCTTTACGTATTTTGTCATAAATACAATATGTAATAGAGGAAGCTATAGCCCTGTTTATATAATATTATTCACGAATAGCTACATAATATTATTAATTTCCTTTTTATATTTTCAGGTTCAGTAAAAACTACATTACTGGCCGGTTCAACAATAAACGTTACATGGCATTTGGCGTTTGCGCACAGAGTAAGTATATATTAAGTTATTTTCTCCCACATAGCAACTGCCCGGCTAGCTCAGTCGGTAGAGCATGAGACTCTTAATCTCAGGGTCGTGGGTTCGAGCCCCACGTTGGGCGAATTTTTTTTGTTACCAAAAAATAGTATTAAAAATCATATGACGAAATTAAATTTATTTTTTATAATTATAGGGCGGTTTTAGTCTTCAAATTTTGGATCACTTAGAAAGATCTGTTTTGGATTTAACCCCATCAGTCGCTGGTTCCAAGTTCACGAAAGAAAATGTTACGTAAGTACGATTTAATCTCATTATATAATATGTGGTTATTTAAATTAATACAATTCCCTATAGTAGATTCCTGTTTACCCTGGACTACTCAAGCGTAGAAAGAGTTTTTTTCCACCCTCAACACGGTAATTTCTTTGAAAATTTTCAAAAGTTTTGTTAAAATATCCTGGGCAATAAAAATATATGAACACGTCCTCCTCTCAAGGATTGACAGGGGCGACTGATTGCTTTATCGCAATATGCAGTAGTAGCCCATATAGATTGATCAGCCTCTTTCAAATGCTAAAAAAGATCAACAATGCTCCTATAATGAAACACTGGCTTAGCTAAAGATTAATTTAGTTTTAAGACTAATGTGAGATATATTTTATATTCTGATAATGCTCAATTTATTTTACAGGGCGCAGGAATATCAAGTACGTTTTCCGTCTGATTTCACCTGCAATGATTGTACTTTACAACTCCAAAGAAAAGCTCAAGAATGGTCGAGCGACTATCGATTTTTGTCTTGTGCCGATATTGACATTCTGACAAGTAAGTTTATTTTAGTGTAGAAATTATGCCTATAAAACCATATTGATGATTTTTTTTCTTGTTAGCACTCAATAAATAAGGATTGGGTACCAATATTAATAGAATTTTTATGATTTTAACCAAAATTTTGACAAAGTACCGTGCTACAGTGTTATCACTCATCCAGAAGTATTAACGCTCCATTATAAGTGTTAACTATTGATTACTGTTTGTTACATCTTCACCCTTTCTCTGCCCAATCACAAAACGCAGATTATATTCTATTCGATGAGTTTGTGTTGTTGGCTTTGGTTGCGGTGCTTGTTGGTTCAAAATCCAGAATAGTTTTATGCTCAAAGGTATGGATGTTTGTGATCTCTATATTCTCTTCCGCTCATCCGAGTCGAAAACGACACCTACCGAGAGTGACTAGTTAAACACTGGTCCGAGTACTCTCCATCTTTTCTTACTCTACGAAAAAGAGAAATTGGGTGACTTAGTAGTAAGTAGTTCTCGTAGAACAACTTCTGTTGAGATAAGCTCCGTTAAGAGTCACATGAGCATGCACAGTGTGAGCGGACATGGTATAAATAAAATACACAGAAATAAAAGAGTATAAATTACAAGAGTCTTTTATAATATATTAATTGTACTTGGTTTAATAAGCATCTTCCTGTATATGCAGAACAGAGCCTTACACCGTGCAATAATTTGATTATACAGAGAGTCTAATATGTACAGCTAATCTTTTAAATGTAATAACAATTGAAATTTCTTTGCATTTTACAGAGAAAGAATACAGAGAGACTTGCTCTGGTCACGGTAGATACCTTCTAGCTCGGTGCAAATGCGACCGACTGTACCATGGTACCAAATGCCAGTATAAAGAGGAGTGTCATGAGAATTCTGACTGCGGTGAACATGGCGCGTGTGAAGATATCGATGCCACTACGGCTCCCAGGAAACAGTGCTACTGCAAGACTGGATACTACGGAAGTGGTTGCAGAAAACGTGAGTTCTAATAAAGACAATTGAATAGATTTTTAAATAAATTGAAAGCTTTATAACTATAGTACATACCTTGAGAAAAGCGTCACAGCAATCAAAATTAAATATTTTTAGCTGTTGTACAGTTCAGATGGCATAATTGCTATTGCTCTTCGAGATAATTATTGTAAAAATACAATCTTGAAATAAAATGACTTTCATATTATTTACGTGTTAGCTTTTAGAGATATAAACAAAAATTGTCACACAAAACCCAAAATGTTTTTTATTTTACCAAAAAATTTATTAAGTTATAACATTTTATGTTTTATGGTTATGAAAATAAATAAGTGATATTTCGAAAGTAAATTTTCCTTTTTATTTTCTAAAGGATCTAAAATACTATCTATGCAGCTTAGAAACCATTCTTCTCCCTTAAATTAGTTAGTGTTGTTCATTTTATTCTGAAAAGTCTATGGAAAATCGAAAACTAGAAAGGTAGAAGAAAATTTACAAATGTGGGATAGATTAATTAAATCTAAGGTAACAAAATATTTTGATTAATAACATATCAATCAAATATTTGCAACTTTTCAATAGTATTCCTTTTCTTATTTAAAGAGTTGTATTATGTTGCCAATACGAGTCATACCATTATTGAATGTAATTCATGAGTAAAAAACTAATACAATTTTTTTATATTTTTAGGCTCCCCGTATAGGAACACAGAAATAGACTACAGTCTTTACACAATGAAGGAATTGTCAGACGAATTCAAGATCCACTGGAGGATATTGAAGGACCAAAAGGAAATTGAAATCGTAATGGTGGTCAACGGAACATCATATGCAGGTACCAAAAACAATACTACAAATGATTTTGGTAGTAAGTTTCAGTAATTTTGTCTTTATAAACAAGTAGTTGTACCACAATGGGAACCTATTTTTTTTTAAATTCATGTCTGCTCCTAATTTGTAGTATATGGCCTCCTAGTGGAGGTATCCCAACAGAAGTTTTGCTACGAGAACTGTTTGTTACTCATTCAATCAACATTTCTTTTTCAAACTCTGTTCCTAAATATGGAAAATCATAATTAAAAACTAGAAATTGTTTCAATATTTTCTATCTATATTTGTGGAATTTTTCCCATTTATGACGAATCTGTGACATTGTGCATTTAAGAGAATAATTAGTTCTTTGACTTTTTGTTCTGTCAAAAAAAGGGGACTAAATAATCTACGGAAGCATTTTCACAATACAGATAGATGTAGAGGGTAGTGAAGGCAAATTAAAATAGATATATTTCTTCACATCCTGTTATGATAATCATTCAATTCTTCCACCTAAAAAATCATATTAAAACTTAATTTCACTATTTGTGAAAATAACTAAATTGTGTTCTCTGTTCCGAGACATGGGTGAATCATTCTGGCTAATTCACTACGGAATATGTAAATGACAATATATTTTTGTTTTCATTCCAGGTTTGGGTTGGAGACCACGTCAAATAACACCGGCTTGTAGAAATTTCCCAGTCCTCGGTAAACTAATCGGAGGTAAGTAATTCAGCATCAATGATGCCTCACCTTAGTTGCCTCAAGCTGCATTTTTGTCTCAGTCATGTAAGTTTGTAATTTACAAAAGCTCGCAATACCAAAGATTGGATATTGTTTGGATACCAATTCAATTTCAATATCCATTTAACCACTTACCTTACACTGTTCATTAATAGATGTCGCTACACCAATAATTTTTAGATATTGAAACATTATTTATTTTCTACGAGAAAACATCTTAACGCACCAGCCAGCGTCGTTGGTGTATGAAGTTAGTTAACGTTTAACACGCCTGTAAGATGTTGGCATGCGAATGGTTAAAGAAAATAGTTTATCCTGCTACCATGTTCAAAATAGTTACATTTCAGCAAAGTTTAATTAAAATCAAGGATAGTTTGTCATTATATCATTGAATTTCAAATAAATTTGTACTTTTAATTTTAAGAAAAGTAAATGATATCAAAAAATTGAAGAAAAAAAAACATAACCACCTCAAATAGAATAAGGTGCCCATCGATAGGTTACAGAAGTACCGTATTTTATAAGAAATATATTTTTACAGCCGCAACACCTGAACCGTCCAGTAAACCTGAACCAAATGCTGAGCCCAGCACTAAACCAGAACCAAGCTCTGAACCGGAACCTTTATCAGAACCAAATAGCCAATCGCGAAAATCTCCACAAAGCAAACCGGAGCCCGGTTCAGAACCTGAGCCAGAACCAAAAGGCGAGCCTAGCTCAGAACCAGAACCTAGCTCAGAACCTGAACCTAGCTCTGAGCCAAGTTCTGAACCCGAACCTAGCAGTGAACCTGCCCCTGAACCTTCCGCTGTGAAGTCCTCAAATACAACTGAGCTAACGAATAAGAAGTTTAAGAGAGTGGCTACGCACGCAACCGGAATTGACTTTAACCAAAAATATGGAGATGACGTCACTGTGAAGACGAGCATCTCATATAAGGTGTCGAGCAAACAAGGTAATTTATTTTGTTATAATATAAAAAAAACGGCTTTCCACCAAAAGCAATACAAACTTAGAATAAATCATTTTGATCTAATTCAAACATAATAATAATGCTAGTAAAATGTACAGTAGGTAGAAACATTTTCATGTAATATTTCTTATTTCTAACTGTAGAAATTTAATGATGACAATATCTAAATTATCATCACTTTTATTAGTTTTCATAAGTAGCATCATAAATTTGATGTACAATCTATAGCTGAGTGATCAAAACTCTTGGGCATTTGTCCTATATGGTTGTTGTGGTTCCCGGGTTCCCCATGCGGACAATTTCATCAATTGATATTTGTGGTAATTAAATGTCATAACTTTGATATTCCAATTCCCTTCCTTCTCCTCCGACTTTTATTTTGTAATTTATAACTTATTATTTTGTAATTTGAATTAAAATCAATTTTGAGTTTATTTGTAAACGTTGTGATGTTATGTCTCATGATGATTTTGATGAAAGAGTTGAAACACGTATCACATCGGAGCTGTGGAGTCGGAGTGATTTAGCTGGAGTCGTGGAGTCGGACTCGAAAAAAAAACCTTCAAAAGAAACTTCGAGTCTTTTTAAAAAAAATGTGTATTCAAATCGTTAGGCTCAATAATGGAAGTCAAAAGAAATAATTAAAGTCTTGTTTTAAGCTAAGGTTGTAGCCGACTTATTTCTTAGCGACGCCACAGCCCTGCATTTTGCAACACAACAGTGGCATAACAAAGTTAAAAAAATTAACATTATGTTAAAAATTAACTTCCACAAATTACCGTCGAATCCATTGAAGATATTTATGGTATTTTTTAAGAGTCCAAGTGACAGCGATAAGCTATGTACATACTTGACATTTCCTAACCCACCCTTTAATTATATCTGCTATAAAGAGGCTATTTCCTAGATTATGTATATTTGTCTTTAAATACTTTATGGCATTTAGTCCTGAATGGAACCTTCATTTAAAAACCTATGCACACTATGTATAAATAAACCTTCATTGTCAGATGAACTTTTAGAAATCATAAATTAATAATTCTTTTTCAAAAAAAAAGTAATAAGTCTCTTTCTGTTGCATTTAATATAGGTCGTAAAAAGCGTGCAACCAGCGGCAAGGAGAATGGTAAGTCATATATAAAATGAAAATAGAAGACACCTTGTTTTATTTTGCATGTTATCTGCATTGTTTTATACGTGCACAAGTATTCACAACGTTTATAGTATAATACTAATGATGGTGAAAATATTATATGAGCTGTCATTGTTTTATTTATTATATAGAATACAAAGATAAAGAGCATTCTAAGTATACCCACCCCATTATAAAGTAGAAAAATAAAGGCTTGCAAACTCATACATCATCTGGATAATTATATTATATTCAATACAGCATTAGCAGCGTTTAAATTGCAATAATGCTTTATAAGTATTGACTGAAGATTGACTTCTTGATGTCAGTTTGCATGTATGTAAGATCTTGACATTTTCAACGGTTTCAATTTTAAATATAATTATATCAAAGAACAATTTGCTGTAAACACATATTGTTATGTCAAGACAAATACTCAACATCAAAATGTTAAAGAATTTCAACTTTATTGATTAATTACCCGACATTGACTGTTTGGGCAGCTTCTGCATATTGCTTCAATATTTTTATTTTGTACTGCTTGTTGCTTAGCATAGAAAATTACAAACCAACTTTTATACGATTCAATTATTATGTCATCAATGTTTTGACAGTCCTGTAGAGGTCAACACTTGCTCATTTGCTTTATTTTTTTACCTAACCCAGACATACCTACATATGATATGCCTGAAATATATTTGAATAAGAGCACATTCATAGCCAATGAATATTAAAATGAGTCGCAGATGTAAAAATAAATAAAAAATGATTTTTATATTGAATAACATTTCTGTTGACATTCTGGGAAAATAATTTCAATAAACAGTGGTTGTTCAGTTTTTTATTTAAAATTATTATTCACAGAGTGGCATTTTATTGATATTATATTGAAACACTAAAAAGCTCCGACCACCGTAGTATCAAATATATTTCTTTTTCACCATTTTCAATAATACTTGGATATATAGTGTCATAAAGATAATTCCTTATGTATTTAGAATGTGTCAAATTCGAAAATTGTACTTTCTTTTAAAAATGGGTATTGTTTTTTTTATTTTTTTTACCTTATATAAAAACAAATATGATAAAAAATATAAATAACTAAGGCTTCAACTTAATCATGTTGTTTGAATGAAATCGGTGAACTTTTGCTATTATAAATAGACATCATAATGTGTACGTCATCCAGGCTTGAAGGATTTAGGACACTTTCATAGAATGATTTTTCAGTTAACCTATAGACTTTTATTCAAAGATATAGATGTTAATCTAATGGGATGATCCTTTCCTAGCGTTTACACTAACCTTCTCCGAGAGCTTGAGTGTAACATCTGTTGAGAGACCTTGGGAGCATAAAGTATTCATTGAAATGAAATTCTATTAATATAAAAATTATTATAATTTTGGAATTAGCTTTAACAAGATATAAAATTATTTTATTAATTTTCAAATCTCTTCACACGACTGCTAACTTGTTTTATTTTTATTTTCCTTTTCATATGAAGTTTGTTTTATGATTGCCAGATATTGTCACTATAAAAAAGTTGGTTTGTAATTTTCTATGAAATTTTTATATCGTCAAGCAAAAGCACTATCTTTCGAAAATACCGTGAAGATTTTCTATTTTGCTTATTTTGCACCTAGATATGTATTAAGAGTAGTAATAAATGAATCAACTTTGCGGTAATTAGTAATTGCATAACCCCAACTCGCCCATCATTATCTCAGTAGCTTCTTTGCCATAATATATGTAGGCGTGAACATCATAAATGTTTAGCGAGACGAGTCTTTACAAAGATAATGAAAACTCAAAAATGTAGTTGTTTTTTGTAAAATACCTATCTGCTATTTGCACAAATTGTATACTACACACTGCCATTTTTGCACCGTTATTAGAGAAGATGCTTTCGCACATAAATTAATCAATAAAACCACTACAGCATTAAAATATTCATTATGTAATTGATAAAAGAATTATTTATTTGATAATCATCCCATTTTTAAATATTTTTATAGGGGGTCGGTTTATTTCTGCATGTATATTTTTGTTTCTCAGATGAGCCAACAGTGAAACCTGAACCGTCATCGGAACCTGAACCCACTTCTGAGCCCAGTTCCGAACCCGAACCCACTTCTGAACCTATTTCTAAACCTGAACCTAGTTCTGAACCCGAACCCGCATCTGAGCCCGGTTCTAAACCAGAGCCTAGCTCTGAACCTGAACCTAAATCCGAGCCTACCTCAAAGCCTGAACCGGCTTCAGAGCCCTCTTCTGAGCCGGCTTCCGAGCCAGCTTCAGAGCCAGCTTCTGAGCCAGCTTCTGAGCCGGCTTCTGAACCATCTTCTGATCCTAGTTCAAAGCCTGAGCCGGCATCTGAACCCGAACCATCCTCAGAACCAAATTCTAAGCCTGAACCTAATTCTGAACCCGAGCCCAGCTCGGAACCAAATTCAAAACCTGAACCTAGCTCCGAACCCTCCTCTAAACCTGAACCTTCCTCTAAGCCTGAACCAAGTTCCGAACCAGAACCAGTGATTACCCCCGATAAAGAAGGTATAGTGTTCATTCCTCTATTAAAATCAGTAATAATTTATAATGATAATATGTGGAAAATCCAAGTAAACTCCTAAATGTATTTTTGATAGAAAAAAATTCAGCACAATATTATTGTTTTTTATAATACGTCACATTAATTTCAACTGATTACATTCATTTTTACATCAAGTTATCACCAGATTTTAAAATTTACTTGAATCCATTAATATTATTTATTATCAATTATAGTAATATGTCTCACTTAAGAAAAGCTTACTGATGCTTAAGATGTATATAACAATAACAGGAGATAAAAAGGAATACGCTACCTAGTTCTCATGGTACATAATATAGCTACTTACATTTTTAACACAATAACCAAAATAATTCATTTGGTTTCAGTACTAAATCATAAAACATTAATGGGTAGTTAGAAATTCTATTTCTCTAATAATACGTGTCTATGTTTCTTTATTTCTCATTTACTTGTTTTTAATAACTTCTATGTTTTCTTACCTGTGAATGTCTTTATGTGTAGGTATAGTTTTGGTCTCTGCTGATTAATACCAATTATTCTTGTTGAAAGCAATTAATTGTTTCTAGATGAGAATAAAGTGAATAAAACAATATATGTCATTTTATTCTCACATAAAACTGGTTGAAAAAGTAATCATGACTGAAAGTAGGTATCAATAATCAAGGATCATTGGATTTCAAAAGAAATAATCTATTCTTTACTTCATATTCAACAAAATGAAATGTCAGCTCATTATTGAAATGCGACATATACACATGCATGGAAAATGGACCAATGATATTAATATTTTCATATAAGAGAGATATCTAGAATTTTGTAATAATCATTTGAAAATATGAAGAATCGATTTCACAAATTCAGAGAAAATGTATGTATTCATTTTAAAATTAATTATCATGATGTCATGCATTGAAAAAGATTTTCATTTTAGAGAAAAGTTGTTTAAATACCTTTAATGAACATTCATTTAATAGATAAAATCTAGCAGGATAATTTTTTAAAATTGGCTTTTGTTGATTAAGACATTATATATTGTACTTCTCTACTAAAAGTCTACTCAAAAGGGTAGATAGAGACACATTGGTGTTCTTATATTTTTTCAACAAATCAATTCATTTAATAATATAAAAATGACGATTGTTTTGCATTGTTCACTCAAATTTAAATGTTTCCCACAAGTTGGAGAGTAGTAAAAGGTACTGAGAAGACACAAAGTGATTATAAGATTTAAAATCTTCTCAGATGCAAAAATAAATTGTATGTACACAAGTGGGTTACTTCAGGATTTGGGGATAATGTTACAAAGTAACATTTTCTGGCATTTTAAAAATTGTGTTATATCTTAAATTCACAATCAAATAACAATTCTGCTCAAATTTATGTATACCTAAAATATGTGTTTTAATTATGTTCAGGTTATATACTATTTTCGCTGTATATCTGTGAAGCTTGAACGATTTTCCGATAATTTACCAGCTTAAGTTTTTGGATGACATTCTGACAAGATGGAAACTGTCGGCCATTTTGTAAAATTATAGCAATATCGAAGTATTTAATTCTAAGCGAGCAATTCAACTGTCATGCTTTGGCGGTAATTCTTCTATCTTCTAACTTTCAATGTCATTAATGTTATAAATATATCATGGCATCATGTCAAACAGTTGGATTTTACAAAATGGTTGATATAAATCATTGTTTGGTTGTATTCAACTTACTAAGTAAGGTTTGCTTTTTTTACAAGATGTCTTCTTGCACTCTAAATATCATAATCAAACAAGAAAAGGTTACCTTTGTTTTACTCTTCAGGTGATTAATAAACTTGTGAAGGGAAGAGGTTTTGGGGTTCAGATGTGGAGATATGCAATTTTCGCATATGAAAAGTATTATAATATATCAATGGATTTTTGTTTTTAACGGGTGATAAGTCAACTTCCAATACTCTTGTAATATTTTTGAAAATGTTGTAATCACTGCCCTCAGGTACTCTAATGAAAAAGGAAATTTTTGAACCGAAAAAAAGTCTCAAAATGAGTTTTATTTTTTGCAATCGCTTAATCCTCCTCGTTGTCTAATATAATCATATTTTATTGTAAATTTATCTACAGTAAATTAATGTCCAAAAATGGCAAAATTCTTTCCGATTGATTAATATAAATTTTCAAAAGAGCTTGAATGTTTTGTTCAATGATGTCATATTTTAATTAGTTAAGATTTTGTAAATTATATAAATTCCTCTAAAGTTGAAAGTCCTCTTCACAAACTTTTTAGCCATACAATTAATGTGATCAGATATAGATTATTTTAAAAATAGTATAAATAAATGAATAAGCATTTGTTTGCTTCCTGTAGGATATTACCCGGCTCATGAATACTCTCCTAAGCATGATTTCAATGGAATGGATTGCTGCGATATCGTGATTGGGTCTGCGAGAGGAAACAACTTCAGGATTCTCGATTATTATACTAGAGACAGGTATTTAATATTTTATTTGTAATTATAAAACTAAGCATAGACTCATGTACTTTGAATTTAGTATATTGAAAATACTAATCTGTATTATTTTAGTTAATGTGAATACTATATATATTAATATGAGGATAAATCTATTTCAGGTCTACTCCTCGAGTTGACACCTTCTGGGGAGGTAATGATGATATTACTGGCGCTATGGGCTTTGAGAAAAATGGTGTGACCACATTAGTCTTCCGTAAAAAGTTGAAGGTAATATTAAAACAAATAAACTATCTAAAATATTTACAATCTGTCACATAAACCATTATTTTATACTCAGCAAATGAGCTCTAATCGAGTTGAGTATCATCAAGCTAGTTTTTGCTAAAGCACAGCTAGATTTCTCTACACGTTTTTGGATTGATTGAAAGAGAATTGAAACAAATCATTTGTAATATATATATCATCAACATAACTATTCAAAATTCTGCCGCAGCTGATGTCAGTGCATTGAGTGTGAATATGAAATGGGAAACATTAGGAAACAAAAAGCTCTTTTCTTTAAATTGAATTGTAGATAGTTCTAATTTATATAGTACACGATTAGTTTTGACGAAGAAGTAAATTAATAATATTCTATTCAATATTCACAGTCCGTTGAAAACACTGACCATTCGATTGAAAATGATTTGATGCACGTGATATGGGCACGCGGACAAGAGCCCGGAAAATATGCTCACCATCCTAAGTCAGAAATAAATGACACTACTCCTGGAATCCACAATTTCTACCGACAAGATGAACTCAAGTACCACGGTGGACAGTGGCAGCGAGGTGTTGCAGCTATTAACTTCTTTGGTAAGTCACCTTAAATTTTTTTCGCATTTATGAAAAAGATGTCATAGCAAAGACCATCAAAGTCAAAAACAAGTTCCATCATATTTTGAGTATTTTTACATGATTTGAACATAATATACATCAGGTCAATTCTGACTATAAATAACTTAATGCATATCTTTGAATATGTGGATCGAATTCATTATCGACATCTTTTAAAAATTGGTTGTAACGATAGGTAATAGTTATAGTGAATGATGTTAAAATTTCATGATTATCGAAAATGACGATTATCTCAAATCAAGGTTTTTTTTGACTTAACCCTTTCTGCCGATATACTAACGATATATTGTATGCATTGAAAAATAGCCAGCAGAAAGTGGAAATTTATTGTAGATTCTTATTTATACATTAACTGGCCTTTCAGATGAAGTGGTTAAGGGTGCTGGTGAAGGTGAGGTATCAGTCCTGTCTGACGGTAAATGCGGAGGCCAGTGGAAACTTCCAAGGAACTGTACGCCTACAAAGGGAGACTGTGAGTATTCAGCCAGCTGGGAATATCTTGGACTCAAGAAGGGCAAAGACAAGGTCAGGTTCACCATCAAAACCAAGGCTAATGAACAATGGACGGGTATTGGTTTCAGCGACGATCAAAAAATGGTGAGTGTGTAGGTGGATTAAAAATCATATCACCGAAAGTAAATATATTATTTTTGAATTGATTCTTGATCCCTTTTAATATTTGTATGATAATTAAACAGAAATGAATAATTAAAAAAGCATACTTTTCCAGTGTTTGAAGTGATGAAAATTTAATTTAGATCAATATTTTTATTTAAATGAGTATCAGTTATTGGCTCAATTTCATATTTGAGATGTGGACAAAAAGAAGAGTTAGTAGGGTGTGTTGTGATTATCTATTTTCTCTATGTTCCATTTCGTTGTGGATGGCTGGATTTAACAGTTGAAAACATCACCGAGATTTACACCATAGCTACTCATGTGCTATAAATACTGCAGTTACGGCAAATAAAATTACAATTACATCATTTATTTTTAGTCTCAAACTGATGCAATAATTGGATGGGTTGACAAATCTGGCCGGCCATTCTTGATGGACACTTGGATTAACGGCTACAGTTCGCCGAAACTCGATGCCAGTCAAGACATTGATGATGTAACAGGAAGAGTTGATGACGGTGTTGCTACATTGTCGTTTACAAGAAAACGGTCTAACAATGATCCTGATGTAAGTGGTTATAAAGATGTTGTCTTTGTCATTCCACCTATCATTTTATTAAAGATAATTCCTGTTAATTGGTCATCTTGGCAAAAATAGTGACTGCAATTTTCGTCAGATAATATTTTTTTCTCAAACAAAACAATAATAAAAAAGTTCTGAAGAGAAATGTTGGCTTTTTGTTTTGTCTACATATTTTTTCAAAAATGGATAATCCTTTCTCAATTCATCTATTAATTCAGAATTTTATGTTAGCCTTTTGGGAGTTAATTTAATTAAATCAATGTAGAGTACAAAGTAATCGCTAAAAATACACTAATCTACGCAATCCGACAGAACCCAACTAAAGTTGAGTTTGATCCCCATGCCTCATTTTTCGAGAATACACCTTTTGACTTTGTGTATATTGTATTTTTGACACTTTTCCAAATAGCTGAGGCGCAGGGACCATATCCTATAGTAAGCCTAACCACAATGCTTTTGTCTTTAGGATCTGTCATTTACCGATGAAAAATGCTTGTATATGATGTTCCCTACAAGAGGCGGTGCATATAACGCAATCAATAAGAAAACCAAGAAACATATGGACATTCCAGCAGTCAGCTCTCGGAGAATTTGCATCAAGCCTTGTGGAATCGGTAAGAATATCAATTGAATATCATATACCACAAAGCGGTTTTGGTTTAAATGAAATGTGATATTGAATTATATAAGATTGAAATTGATAACTTTAATATTTCATTGGCTGTGTTACTAGATGAGGCACATGTTTCGTCTCTTTGAAAAACATCTTCAGACTAACTGTATTGTAAGATTATTATTTATAGTATTATTGTTTGTACCTAGCCCTTTCCCATTCCCAGTAGAAAGACAACATCCCACTCTTCATATCTCATTTAGAAGCTAAGAATTAAAATCATAAGTCGGCTTTATACACAGGCGGTAACACGCGCGATTTTTTTTTTGCTTTAAAACGAGAAAATGTGTGTAAATGAGGTGTGTTAAAAGTTCTTTCTCATTTAATAGTGCTTGTTCTTTTTTTATTCATTTTACAGCACAATCGCATGTGAAAGTGCTTGTGTGTAAAGCCGACTGATGTCAACGTTATCCGTTACATCAATAAAAAATATGTGATATTGAATGTTTAATATTTATTTGCAGAAGTCGACGAAGTGATTACCACAGAAGCGACCATTCCTGGTCTATCCTCATATATGATGCATGTAAAGATTGTCAACCTTGCTGAAAACTTTAACGCGCCTAAGAAAGGATCGAAAGAGTATGACGATTTGGCAAACACGATCAAGGAGAGCTTTGCTGGAGTTCTCAACAGTCAGCCAGGATATCACAAACTGTTTGTGGAGAAGCTGGAAGAGTGAGTATAATAATGTAATAAAAAAATCAAATCAATTTAAGATCATCTAATTACGGTGGAAACTCAATCAATATTCTACATTGATCAACTACCAGATCAGTATGACAAATTAAAATTTGATAATGTGGCTTAGTTCTGCAACAGAAATTAGTTGGTCAATATCACAACTTATTATTAAGAGTAAGGGTCACGGTCTACAGAGATACCTATAATTAAGAGAAATTATTAAAATGCTCATTTACAAAAAATCGTTTAATAGATAGAGTCTAGGTTAATAGGAATTTCCAATCATCGCAGTTGTGTTAAACATTCCTTATTATCATATTGTGATAAATTTTGTTTGTAAAAAATGAACAGGGAGCCAGTGGCGTGCTTAAGCATGGAGCTCCTATTTTTTTTCATTAAAAATTTGTATCTCAACCAAAACGCACTATTTATTTTTAAAAAGTATATCAAACGTTAGCAAAATCAAATACATAAATAATGATATTCAGTTTATATTTTTTTTTCGGCTTTTATTGGACATTCATACCTTATTAAATTTTGAAATAGTATCTGTCAAATGGAGAATTAAAAAAAATATATAAACTGAATATCATTATTTATGTATTTGATTTTGCTAACTTTTGATATTTTTAAAAAAAATAAATATTGCGTTTTGGTTGAGATACGATTTTTTAATGAAAAAAATAGGAGGTCTCTGCTCAAGCACGCCACTGGCTCCCTGTTCATTTTTTACCCACAAAATTTATCACAATATGATAATAAGGAATGCTTATTATCATATTACAATAAATAAAAAATCTAAAAATTTCAAAATATCTGAAACTGCCATCTTATTTATAATATATTATATATTTTTACTATCATTAGCCATTTAATTATTACAATATTTTTACATTAAATATTGACAAAATTATAATATTTCTGTTACTGCGCACTTATTTTTTTATTGTGTGTTTTCATCGTCTCACAATTGAAAAACTTGGGGATATAAAACTATTTAAGTAAACCAAAAGAGTGGTCACCATCCGGTGGTCTGCGAGAAAATTCTAGAAATGTCATTGGAGTATAGAACTTATTTTCAACATACAACAATAAATATCACACCAAATTATTTGTTATAATCAAATAAGCTGACTAGGAGCTATGAGGACTAAGATTTTACTTTGTTGTTTGATTGCAGTCAAGCGGGAAATCAAATGTTGGCTGCGCTACGTCTTGAAGTTGACGAGTCAAATGAAATTGAAAGTGGCGCCACAGCCCGCTCCCTGGGTTCTAAAAAAGACATCTCTAATAGATGGTCTGAAGCTGTCAAAGAAACACTCTTGAGCGGAAGAGTCGGTGCATTGAGTGTTGATCCTGAATTCTTAGTTTTCGAACCTCAAGGATGTGAGTAACATGTAGTCTTGCTTATTTATTTACTTTGAAAAGTATAAAACATTCAAATAGACAACTTTGCTATTTTATTCACTGTGTTACTAATTGTGACAACCCATGAAATAACAAGCCTATCAATTTCAATTATTCATTGAAAATGAATTTACATTAATTTACTGATGAATTCGACATTGAAGATTAAAAGCAAGCAAGTCTTCATAATTTTACAATTAACTCATATTCTAAAAACAGTGTTCTTGCTAAGCATTAAATAAATTACTACTACCATCTTAGATTGACTGTGATAAAAGAGATATTTTGTTTGGCATAGAAATATTTGTGATTACAATGAATTTTTGACACTCCAATATATTTTTAATTTTCTTTAGTGGTGTCAACGCTCCCCGTTGAAGAAGCTGAAGGAAGCTCCAGGACATTCTTTGGCCTCTCAGAAACAAAGCTGTACATTGTATTAGGATGTATATGCGCTCTTGTGCTTGTTGCTCTGCTTCAAGCCGGATGCACAATTTACAAGAGTGCACGAACACCAGCCCCCGTTAATAAGGTTAATATTTACTAACTTGCTTTTAATAAGTTCTTCTCAACGTAACAAAACCCAATTGTCATTGGAGTGGATTTTGATTAAAAAAATGTCTTTATTGATGTAATTATTCAATACAATGAATAGGCTTATTTTCAAAGTTATTTGGCACACTTGGTATGGGGTATGAATTCCTCATATCTGTATTTTATCTTATTATCACAATAAAGTATTGAGAAATTCTTCACTGATTTTTTTTGAAATCTTACGAAATACTATTTTTTCATTTGTTCAGTTTGTTTGTTTTTGATGACTCCGCACCTCTAATATTTTTTTAGCCTTAGTAGGATGCAGTGGCATAAATTTTTAAGCCAAGCGATTTGCATAATACAAGGAAAATTACAATAGTGAGTTGTTAGTTTTTTCTGACACTAGGAAGCTGTCCAACTTCATGACTCCGATTAAACAGCCTTGCTTCATAAACATATCCATAAATTGATTGAAATCAATGTATAAAAATATTTGTACAAGGATTCAAACCCATTTGCACCATGACTGAAGAGGATGATGTTGAATACTTGACTAAAAACCATATATGAAATATTATAACCCTCTATAACTATGATAAATTTCTTTCAAGTGGTAATAGGTGGGACTCGTTCAGTCAAATTCAATTCCAGTTTGATAAATCTTGAAGTTTGAAAAGTCTATATTATTTTTTCCTTTATTGGATTCAGAGTTAGGTCATTATTTTAAGTGACAGCTTTGATGTATAATTTTTGTTGATTCAAGGATCAGCTGATACCCAATTCAGCTTGGAAAGACTATTCTGCCGCCAACACCAACTATGCTTTCGAGACGTTTGAGAACGATGAAAAATATAATGCAGGAACAACCGGAAGAGACAGGTGAATATAAATATCTAATGTTAGGACAATATTGAAAAATTGTCAAATTGTTGAAACACTCTAAAGTTGAAGAGTATGGTCACTTAACACCAGTGTTTTTAAGATTTGTTAATCGCAAATCGCTTTGCTTACTCCAATGCCATACAAGCATTTGTAGTTCATAGAGAACACTTCATAGATAGTACCCAACAGTTGTTTGTCATCTGGAATCCTACCTGCCAGAAGAAGTGGCAAGCAGAGCTGAACCAGCCAGTTTCAATGCCACAGATGTGACCCAGCCAGTTTCAATGTCTTTCCATGTCCAGTGACTTAACAAGACACTACCTGCTTACCTGGAATATCCTAGTTGATATATTATTTATTGCTTTTTAAAAAAAATATTATAAACAGAGTAGATCCTCTACTTACGCAGTTTCGAGAATTCAAAAAAGTCAATTATCGATTTCTATGGATTTTGTAACTGAATTTTTAACTAAATGTGTAATGGTGATAGCTCTCATTTTCTTATCGATATTATTTTTCTAGCCGAGCAAGCACAATGCCAGTGAACAACGGACACGCAAGACATTCCAACGGAAACGGCAATGGTAATGGTAATGGCAACGGTAACAGTAATATGAATAGAGTTCCACCTCCATCTGGACCGGCGCCAGGATATTATCACGATACCAGATCACTTCAGAGACCTAGAGGACCACCACCTGGCGGATACAGGTACTAAAATTTTACATTCATTCATTATTATAAAAAAACAATATTCAACTTTCTTCAGTTTTAATTGTTGCAAACAAATTATACTACTGTTGTTTTAAATAATACACTCATTCTTTTAATTTTCCCATATTACTCAATTACTTTTTTCACCATTTGCCCAATATCACCTATCTCCATTAGCTTTTCAGTCTGGTCCCCATTTTAGACATATTCGCTCTATTTTAACAGCTCTTTAAAGTGGTACCAATATCCCTTGGATTACAAGAACTTCCTTTATTACAAGCAGTGCAAAAGTCAAAGCTCTGACTTTAATTTGATATTTTTTTATATCATCTTTCTTCATAACTATCACTTCCTTTATGTTATTTGGAATATTGTCTTGAGTTAGCCTTTTTTAAGAGCACTGATCTTATGAATTTAATTACTTTAAAAAACAACTCTCAAAATTATGATCTGTTGGATGTTTTAAAATATACATAAATTTAATTTCTCAAATTGTTATTGGAAAGTGAGATTGGTCAAGAGTATATCTGATATTTTTCTAATGTAAACTAATATGTGCTTTTTAATTTTAGTTATCAGGCTGGGCCTGATCGTTCAGCCCATTCCCTGCCGCGGCAACCCGGACAGGGTCGCCCTAGGCAGTCCAGCCAAGGAGGCCCTCCTCCAGTCAACCCTGACTTCTATTTCATGCCGTCACAGCGAAAGTACGAGGGAGAAGTGGTGCGAGTTTATGTTGACTATAATAACCAACCAAAATAGAATATGAAATATTTAATTTAGACATTTGTGCGATGTTTGTGAAACTTTTTTGTAACAAACAATGAATTTAAGGAAATATTTAGCACCAAAAAACTGTTTGTTTGTATTATTTATAGTGTTGTACAAAGTTTTAAGATAATCAAACAAATGGCCAGACTCTAAAAATTGTTTTTTTGTTCGTTTTAAAATGTTTCCAAACAATATTTATGCATTCTAATGCTTTTATAAATGGACATAAGAATATTATGTGAATTGTTATTAGTTACTAATTAATTTTTAAATACATAAATTAGCTTTAATTACAAAAATCATAAAATTATGTTTTTAGGAGAAGATTGTGATTATAACCTTTCTCTGAAAAATATTAATATTTTGATTGTAACATAACCACTATAATAATGTTTAAAATTATATAAATAATTTTGTAACATAAAAATAACTAGTTGCCATTAATGTTGATTTGATTATGTGTTAATTAAAATGCAAAATCAATATAAATCGTTTAATTTCTTTCATTAAGTTATTAAGTTGTATAATTTTTCCATACAGAAACAAATTATCAGCAACCATTTTATATGATTGATTAGATGCTTTTCATTGGTTGAACTGTAGATAGCAAAATGGCGGCTACCATAACAGCTGACAATACAAGCTGTCAAATATAATGAAAGCTAAAAATATCTTGAAAGCATTCATTGAAAAGTGAAAAATACAATGCTCACTGTCTATATCTTATTTTGTATTTTCAATATCGCTACATCAATGCAACAATCAAATTTATAGATAATGACAGTTTAGTAGTGGGCAAAATTTAATACGTTTTTTTATAACAACAGTTTTAGAAGAGTACTGATAATTTTTACATATATTTTCGTGTATTTGTTGTGTTATTCTAGAACAAAGAGACCATATTGTATAAATCAAATTAAAAATATTACAATATTTGTACATCAAATATAATGTTTTGAGTAACTATTGCTTCACTGTTAGATGATATTGATGTTGGTCATATTTTAAAATTATGGTGTAGCCTATCATTGCATTAGATTTATCAATATGTAATATATTGTTTATAATGACATTCATAACTCAAAACATGTTTTTTATTGGTTGTCCTACTGTTGCATTGATGAAATAATAAATAAATGCGAGGGTAAATATTGTATTTCTGTATGGATTAGCTTGTATCAGCATAATTGTTAAACTAAGACTTAGTCGAAAATGTCTCTAATCAATTGATTATTTTCATTTGACGATGATTACACCAAAACATATGAAACTTAATTTATTGATTACAGATCTGATATTTTTAATCTAAATAGTCATCGAAATATCTTCAGTTATAAACGTACTCTATTTCATGTATTATTATTTTATATTATTTGTATATTTTTACAATTTCTTTTTCTACCTCTCACAAATATTCGATATCAACAATAAGTTTACGAATTATAATTCAAATGTAGCTTTATTTATTCAATAAACTTTATTGTAAAGCTACGTGTAATTTTTTGAAAAAATATTTATTTGTATACAATGCCTTTTTGTACAGAAAAATTAAAGCCTTATTTTTAATGTATCATGATGACACATAGAAATTATTTGTTAAGGGTGAAGAAAAAGGAATTCCATTTTAATACAGTGAAATCTATCAATTAGAAAAAATGTCAAATTACTTAATTGTTATTGATAGAATATATAGACGAGTTGATTCCGTGATACTACTTTCTTTTGCTTTCTCATGTGTTCAATATTTTTCAAAATTAAATAGGATGGTTTAGTGAATATAAATTAATTTTTTGACAATAAAATCACACAACTTTTTACAGTAAATGCTTAGTGGAGCAATGTAATATTTAATGCCTTAATCCAATGGTCGGCAATCTGCAGTTCGTGAGCCACATGCGACTCTTTGACCCCTTGAGCGTGGCTCTTTCACAAAATACAATATACATTGCGATTGAAAATTCTTGTCCCACATGCAGAAGTCGGGTTTCGATCTTAAAACTAAGAGTTAGAAGAGAAAATTCTAGTTGGCTATATTTCATTAATTACATTAATGTTTGTTAAATAGATCACTATTTTTTTTTTATTGTTAGTAGATGTCAGTGTCTTGAAATTTCAACTTTTTCACACATCTTTAAATTGTCTGCATTCTATACAATACCTGTGGGTTTGACAGCTGTCAATATATTGATGGATGGCATTTAATCATGCAAACATAATACGACAGACGATCAAGATTGTTGTAATGTAAGCTGTTAAAAAACATGACTCGTAAGAGACTGGTTTCTCTTAGATACTAATAGTATAATGTCGAATATTCTCAATGTCGTCAGTGTCATTAAAAATTTGTCTATACTTTAAGGTTATACAGTGTAATTATTTTTGATTTTTACGACTGAAGGATGCACATTTTGTTTATACACCTGTATAATGTAATGTTTGTATATTAATTATATCAGCATTTCCCAAATTTTTTCGCTTTCCGGCGCCCTTAATGTACCAGAATTTTTCTACGGCGTCCCAAGTCAAAACATTGGCCCAAGTAATATTTTATAAAAGAGTAAAATTAATAATAATTTTGATAGTAAAATTTTCGCAGCGCCTGAGGCACAGTTTGGGAATCGCTGAGTTATAGGGATTGCAATACCGGTATAAAAAACTGGAATTCTGTTATTTCAGCTTTTTTTTCAAAACTACACCAAATTAATTAAGTAGTGCAGTTTTTATGGGCCATTGGATAGCCACTTTCTATCCAAGGGGTATTTGGGGGCGTAAGTCGATATTGTCTTTGAAGGTATGCGTACTGATTCACAGATCATTTATTAGACACACATTGCTTTGTGTCTTGCATTCAGTCACGCGTTGTTTCTTCGCATTCGCAATACAGTCGCACTGCACCTATTATCGAATCCAGAATAAGAATCATACATAAATTATTGTTTTTGCTCATTTTTATCTATTTATTAAGAAATAACGTATTGATACATTCGTCCGGTATTGCAATGGCTAATTAGTTAGATGAACTGTATATTGTTATAAATGAAATTATCAGGTTTCCGTCCAACAAACTGCTTAATTACAAATAGCTCAACGTGATTAAGTATGTTATTATTGTAATGTATTAATGATTAAGTAAATTACATTCTACGTTATAAAATTTATTGTTACCATAGTGTTTTTTTTTTTTAAATGATCAAACTAAGAATAATAATTTGATACAATAAAACATAATATAAAAATTATGCCTAATATTGTCAAAACCGTTTATTATATAAATTAGGTGTCCATCTGTGTGCAGCAGTAAATTTCATTCTGCCAGGTTTTGTATTTGATAATTAAAAATGTGTTGAAGCAATACGTTTGCAAATGTCAAAGATGTCAGTTATTTTGTGTCACAATAAAAAGCGTTTGATTCACAACATAACTTTTCTATTGAAAAATAAGAAAAAGATCTTTTTGTGTATTATTTCTTACTTATATCTTAATTTGTTAAGAGTAATTTTTTACCTTTAACGAAAAATTTATGGACAGTACTATTTTATATATAGCGTTGCAGTATTGCTCAGAAATTTGATCTTTCTTAATACGAAGATCTGTGACCTAACAGCACACTTTTGACACTTTGTGCGTAATAACCTTGAACTCTCTTTTTTTTCTATTTTAGTCTTCCCAAAATTGTATGATGAAAAAGTAGGGGACCGTAGAATTCATCTAAGAAATTTTGATGGATGACTATTTCTATAATTGCTTAGGAAAATGTAACATTATTTTGTGGGAAACAAATCATTTTTCAACAGAAAGGTTATGGCCGAGTGACACACTGCGAGCGAACAAAACAAATGCTTTGTCCGTCAATATTTGTTGTAAATTGTTTTTATTATTAGTTTGATGAAAATATACTTTTTTTAAAAGATATTTATAGGTCTATTACTTCTATGGAAATAGTGTTTATTTATTGTAATTTTAATACCAAATGTCAGAATACATACGATAGCTATTTTAACATTTTTTAATTGAAAGACTTGTTTCTTTAATATTTTTACTAACATAAGTAATTATGGCCACAAATTTAACATAAATATGTAATTTTAATAGTTATGGGTTAGATATGAAAACTTTGATTTTAAATCTGAATTGTAAACAGGAACAAAAATAGAAAACAGCTTTATATGTCACAATTAAAAAAAAAAAAAACCAATCATGGGAAGCATTTTGAAGCTCAAAATATTATTTAAAATGACTTATTTTATAGAGAAGTATTATTGTTGGTAACTTTGTTGTTTTTACTCGACGAGTGAAAAAATTATATCATTGCAATCAAATTAAAAGATTTTATTATTTGATCAATTTTCAACTAAAATTTTCACTGTTGTTTATTTGGTGTTGAAATTGACTAAAAAAGTGAAACTTCAATTAGATATATTAAAGAAAACATTGTATGTTAGTTTGTTTGTGAAATGAAAAATTCGCATTCATTAACGAGGCAGCACTTACGACGAAAAAGATCACATGAAGTCTTAACGCCCAAGATTCCATTGGCCTTTTTAAAATTTAATTCATCGAATTTGTTGAATAAAGAAATTACATTGTATTCTGTTAGATGAAAATATTTCTTGTATAATTCTTTTTATATATAATATTTATAGACTGAAAAGAATAAAATTATCCATCCATTTTGTATTGAAATTAGTAAGTAATTCTTTGAAACAAACCTTTAATAATCTTTAATAGACATGTAAATTATTATATTCTGCACTGTAAATATATATTTTTTCTTGTAATATTTACTTAATATATGATAGGTCAGTAACATGTGTACTTTAGTATTTTTTTTTTATATAGTTAGCTATATTTTTATTATGATTTTTTTACCATATCACAAAAGTCAAATATTTTTTAATGATTCAACATCGAAAAAATGTTCTTATTTGTAATTTTTATCGGTGCACTTTATTACCAATGTTTTTTCATAATTAAATATTATATGAGTATTTATTTTTCAATTTTCATTAATTAAAAACTAAAACATTCCATTAATATTTTTTTTGTATTTCTAAATATGTGTATCTTTAGACAATTTTTAGTTTACATCATTTTAGATATATTTTTGATTGTTTTATTATATTATATGCTGTTTTAAATAAAATATTATATAGAAATGAACAGTTACGAATTGAAATTTATACAATAATATAGTAAATGAAAATTATAATATTTTGGGTTACTGATTTTTTATGGTAACCCAGTAAATATGTTGAAGAGCAACGAAATCTAATTAAAAATAAAAAATGTATATAAAATAGTCTTTTTTAGTGGAAATTAAAGTGTACAATAATAAATCTATGTATTTTTTTTTATTTGATTTTCTTCGTGGTAGCAATTTATAAAAATTATAATAAAAAAAGAAAATCTTTTGTACTTATTCCACATTATTTATTAGATATTTGAACAGTTTTTCTCCACACTACCTCTAACTAAATGCTCGCGATGAGCGAAACCGGTCACGATAAATAAGTAATAGGTTAGTGTGGGTCCCAATTTATACAATACAAATTCGGATTTGCTAAAAATATTTTTTTTATAGTATGATGGCTCCTATTGGCCCTAGGGGCCTTTTTTACCGGAGCTCACCAGATTGTAGACATTCAAAATGTTTGTTACCAGTGTCAAAATGTTTTTAAATTATTAAAAGTATTTATCAATTCAAAAATTAACTAACCATTAATTACTAAAACATCTTGATATTATTTGTTGATAATCGTCCGTTACGGTTCGGTTAATTTATTCAATTCGAGCTCTACCCCTGTGCACGCAGTCACTAGTTACGTCACCATGTATGGCCCAATTTTATAAATTTTAATAAATAAATAAAATTTAAATGTCAATAAATAAATTGTATGCAATGTGCGTACTAAAAGTAAAAACAAATATAAATATGAAGTACTTTTTTGCACATTCAAAAATATTGTGATAAATAATATGGGGAAATAGTTTTTAAGTACTTCAATAATTTGATCCCAGTTATGTTCCAATTTCCATAATAATGCCTATATCGATGTTCGTTTCCAAAACCCCCAATACCCTACCAAAATAATAAAAAAATTGTTGTGGCGCCTATTATATAATATATAAAAATATTTTCGGTTTTACAATGCAGATAAGTTTTACTGATTTTATTTTCTACATATATTTATTTACCCACTGATACCATGCGGAGCTATCAAAGCGGGCCTTAAGTTTTCTGAATATTTTTCATTTCTATAATAGGTATCGACTGAATAGTTGTATTCCCTTTCCGAATGTACTCTAGCTAAGTATCGTATTCCTAAAGAAGTATTTGATTCCTAAAGATTCTTTTAATTGAAGTAAACCCCTTTACGAATACTAATTGTGGGTATTCAGTATGCAAAAGTGTTTCAATCGTGTGAAAAAACGTTAACTTAACCAGCTTCTAAGTAACTTTCGAGATAGCTCAATTTTATGACATATGATATGACGAAAATTCTAGAACAGTGGAAATTGCTGAGGTGACTTCACCGTTAATGCCACAAACGTCAAAATTCGATAACAATTAATTGATTAGTGGCTTGTTCATAAAATCACTTATTGAAGTGAGATCGTTTTTAGTGACGTAAGATTTTTTTTTTTTACTTGTATTTTACTCGATGCGTATTTTTAAAGTGTCTCAAATCGAGAAGAAAAAATATGAACACACAAGCCCTAGATAATAAATGGACAATTTGATATCGTCTATCGCAAAACCGGTGCTGTGGATTTGTGAAGAAATAAAACGACTCCGACTCTGGTTTACTAGCATGCAGTAGCGCCATTTTTGACCCTAGCAATTTGAAGAGTATTTTTTTTCGAGAACTACACTAGTTAAAGCAGTCTGACTCCACAGCCTTGGTAAAAACCACTATGGTAGAACGTACAGCTCTTACCACAAGAATATAAAGGTTGATAAAAAACTTTTTGCTTTGACTTTGAAGCACAATCACGTCGTTACGTGATGTTTTGTGAATTACATATTTTTATTTTGAAGAGAAAACTCACTTCACTTTTACGATACACTAAGTCATGCATATAACTCATTTATTCCTAAAATACCACTTCACTTCTCAGTTGCTCATAAAATATTAGCTTTTCAATAAGTAATGGTCATGTTTCAGATTCAGTGTTTTGAAAAGTCCCTCTCAAATCCGTTCACATCCCAGCATAAAAATACCGGGTCACGTTTATAGATGATGATTTATTCGCGAAAGTAAAAACCGGGTGGCAGTTACACGCACCCTTTGCGTTATTATTATTACTTACTCCGGTTTGCATAATGGAGTTGAATTTAAACCGGGATCAAGTAAGTTTTAAGTAGGCATTTTAAAAGTTTGAACTTTGACGATTTAAAGTTTCAAAAGTTACTATCTAATAAAGTCAGACGAATTTTTTTCGCATGATATTTGGCGAAATTATTCAGATTTTCATGCTCTGTTAAGAGGTCCATGTAATTGGGATGGATTTGAATCACAAGACGAAGAATTATTATATTATAAATATCAATTGGATTCTGATTATAAAAGTGGATTTAAATATACGAGTAAAGTTGAAGGCTAAGATAATGAATACACAATTTTACTAACATAAATCCAAAACTATTATTAAACTAAACTAAATTATTATTAAAACTATTTGAAATATTTCTACGTAAGAAAAATACGTCTATAAACATTATATAATACAATAAACATCTAACAAAAACGTATTTTATAATAAATAAGAACAGAGTGATCGTACATGCACTATAGAGGTAAAAGCCTCAACCTAGTGATCAGATAGTTCTGGGTTCAACTCTTAGAAAACTCAATGAAACATTTGAGATTTTACGCATGTGTGATCGTCGCGCATTTTCTTCTCGAGTTGATACAAAGATTCTGGTGATATATAAAATATCCATATAAAATATATTACTACATTAGATTACAATAGGCTGCGTGGTCGAGTGGTCAATGCTTTTGACTTCGAATCCCAGTACGGACAGATTGTATAGATTGATTTTTCAATCGACTTATGGATTTATTTTTGAAGGCGTGGATCTATGTGATGTCTTGAATTCCTTCTCAAACCCATCCTATCATAGAAAAGGGCGTAGCGAGAGAGATAAGCTGACCAGTCCTATCCTAGCCCTATTCTTATAATCTTCTATCCATACTCTCTTTGAAGAAAAAAAGAGATGGCGCAATTAGCTGAGAAATAAATAGTTTTCTAGAGATAAACATCATTAGGAGTCCATATGCTCCACATTGGGAGACATGGTAAAACAAACAAACAACTCTCAAAGTAAATCTATCCTAACTTTCTATATTTATTCTCTTCGAAAAAGACAGGTTGTGCAACTGAGTGATAAGCAGTTCACATATAACAATAAGATAAACCGTATAATTGTCTATAATGCTATCTACAGGTAGCGTACATGGTCGGAAAATTATATTCTTCTACCAGTAGAGTCTGCATATGGCGCAAAAAAAGGTTTGCATATAACCATTTATTTCCGAAAATGTTGATATTTATTTAGACCTTGTTTGGATATTTATTAATTGTAATTTATCAATATTAATTAATATAATATTTTCAATAAGTAAAACGAACAGCGGCTGAAACAAACAATCAAGGTAAATCTGGTGAGAACGGTAAAAATAAACACTGTACTTTTCACCTCATAAATTTCACAGTAAGTTTTAACGGTGACCCAATTTTATGATCTACTTTATTCCTCCAGCAAGTAATACATTCGTAAAAAGATTGCTAATTTTGTCGCACATTGTGGTATAGTTAGAAAGTGATCTGCCATAACGAACATGGTGGCCTGGGCTCATGTCCCAATATGGTTAAAATTAAATTTGTTCTATTTATTGTAAATTAGAGATCATAGACCAGTGGTCGGTAACCTACTACCCGCGGGTAATTGAATTACTCACTTCGCATTTTGAATTACCCGCCAAGAAATTATGATAATATTTTTAAAATAAAATAACTTATTTAAGAAGATCAAGGTATACAATAGTATATGTGTGTTTTGTATTTATACATATATAGCATGCAAATATATTATGTATTACATAAATGAATTATTTTCTAAAAACGATTTTTTAAGAGAATAAATGGTAGAAAAATATTTTTGAATTTTACCCACTAACCAAATTTATTTTTCAAAACATTTTTTTTACCCAGTCTCAAAAAAGGTTACCGACTACTGTCTTAGACATTTGTGTTTGTGACGTCGCTTTTCATCGAGTTTATCTCGTGTGATTTTCAAATTAAAAATTATTTGGCATACTATAATTAACTGTATAATCAATTATTTAAAATATATATATTTTATCAAATTAATGGAGGTACGTTTTCGTCGTTATCAACGGAAAGGCGTGATCGAAAAAGTGAGCAATTCACAGTGAAACCAGTTTACATCGACACCATATTTATAAACAAATCAACTTATATTCACATTAAGGGTCGTCGAGCAAAACTGCTCTCGACCTTAAGTATAATATAATTATGAGGGTAAGACATCGTTGGCTTATAATGTTTGCCTACCTCGTTGTGAAACTTTTGAGAGATTTCACGAACGATCTCGCAAATGGTAGATATTTTTCAGTTTCTATGAAGTAGCGAGTTGCGAATATATCACGGCACGTTACATATCTCTCGCAGTGATTTATTTTGTACAATCTGGAGAGTCTTCATATACTTGTGTGTATTTAAAACTATCATTACTAATTTTGTCATAAAATTGCAAAATTAAAAATGATGATTTAGTTCTCACAGTCAACACATAAAATGATTGTTGAATCATGGTTTTAATTATTTTTTAACCTGTCCATATCTGAACTACAATTCAAGTCATTGTAAGCTCTAAGTAGGTGCGAAAATAAATTATTCATGTATGACCAGGGCAGGCGCCACCATACAGGCAAAATAGACAACCGCCTAGGGCGCAAACCATTAGAAGGCGCGTAAATGGAGTATTCGAATTATTTTTATATACTCTAATAGTAATAAATAGTAAGTTATATTTTATTTTGACGGTTGTATTTGCTCGTTGTAATTATGTATCGTATTCTATATGATTCGATAAAGAGTGGTTGAGCGACCGAGTAAGAAGCAGTTCACGTAGAAAAACTTATGTTGGGATATCTCCATTAGGAGGCTATATGCTCCACATTGGAAGCGGACATAGATTTATAAAAAAATAAATATAATGATCCCGAATTGTTTTTTTTTCATTATTTCGAAAAAAATGAGACGATGTGTTAAAAAGGGGGCGCGCCAATAGCCGTTGCCTAGGGCGTCAAATAACCTCGCATCGGCACTGTGTATGACGTATTATTTATTATAATTTAAAGAAATGTTTTCCATTTGAAATGAGTCGAAAAATTCAAAGTTAATGATTGATTATTATTTTTGAACGACGGGGTGGATATTTTTGAACGAACATAACAAATGAAAACGAAGTGAAATTATGTGTCACTAAATATATACACTCATCAAGAAAAATACGCGGGGAAGTGGTGTTTTTTTATCAACTTTTTATGTAAATTGCGAAAGAACTAAAGAAAGAAATATATTTTTGTAATCTTTTTGAATTATTCCGATGTAATCGCTGTCAAGAGGAGCGATCGCATAATTCATTTCTAGTTATGATAAAATATTTTTTATTAATTTTCAAACTATTTTATTGCCAATATAAAATTAAATTTGATAATTTTGTTTTTTCACTTGTTGTGGAATTATTGTATGTATTAATAATTTAATTATATATAAAAAAGAGACTTATTTTCTATTATATGTTTTAATTGTCCACTTTTCAATATGAGTCTCGATAATTTAATACTATTTATAATCCATATGATAGACAAAGCATTTTAAAATATTCTTTTTGTATGCTTAAAGCCCCAGTGCAGCTTGGAATCGGGCCAGAGCATGAGCAATACATTTATTCGTATTCTTGATCGTTCTTCTGTTATCGAGGAGACAGGATCTATGGTGTCAATTAGTGTCACAATTTTAAAGAAATACTTTTGATAACTCTAAAGGTGCTATTTTTTTTTGAAAAAGCATTTTTTTCTTCATCTATATTTTTTTTAAAGATCGGGACCGATTTCGCTCATCACGAGCATTATCAGTAGCGTATATAATCGCCCCATGAGCGAAGTTGACACTTTTTCTACAATAAATAATTATTGGAATGTTTAGCAAATTTCTTCATCCCAAGAAATATTATTCAGTCAGAGTCGGAGTCTTAAAAATGAGCGGCTTATTTTTTTTTGAAAAATATATTTAACGATGTGTATTCTAACAAAATAGTCCAAAGTGTTGACACTGCGTGCTTAGCTGACTAAAGATGATCTGATGAGATAAATACATATGTATTATATGTATATAAGTTAAGATGAAATTATTAAAAAACTTTTTTTACACGACTCCACAGCCCTGATATTATTGCTAAAAACCTTGCATTTCTCTACAGTAAACTTTAATTATTTAGATAATTAGTTAGTTATTTTTCCATAACTTTCATTATTAAATCATAAATATAAAAAAAAAGAACTAAAATATCATGCATTTAAGGGTTGAGGCACTTTGTTTATTGTGTGACCCTCGTAATCTAACATAAGTTTTGACTATGTCACGCCATGTTTTAAAACACGAGCTTAAAGTAAACCAAAAAGCTTTCTCACGAACACAAAAAAATATTAAATAATGTGAAACCAACCTATTAGCAGTTTGTGACTTTTATAAGTATATAAATTCAAGTTTTTTTTTTTTTACATTGCTAACGTTTAAGCTTGGTACGTTTTGGATAATCGACTGAGCGTGTACATTTATAAAATGCTGTGTTAAATACTTGTTAGAAAGATTATGTTTGTAATGAAATTAAATCATATTATATAACTACTTATGATTATATATTCAAATATGCTTATACTCTATAGTCGAGTGGTTAACGATCTTCAGCATTCATATACACTCAGGTCTTTTTTTATGCGGTAGATACGTTTCTCAGAGAGAAACTTGAACTTGAACTTGAACTACATAGGAAATTGAGGGATAGATTCTATTATTTTTCAAAAAAATCCTCATAAAAAGAGACACGAATGTATGTAGATCCCTACCAGTGACAACTGGTTCGAATCTAAGTTTTCTACGAAAATCTTAGTCTGGTCGTATTTAAAAGAATGGAATAAATACTATTTGAGATTAAATTTGAATCATTCAAATTATGTACATTCACACAAGTTTTGACACTAACGACCTGACTTTTACCTTTCAACATCTTCATGCGTTCAAGACTTGAAAGTTCAAGTAATTTTAAGTAAACGGTTCAAATTTAATATTGAAATTACACCATGCACCTTCAGTCAAAATCTTAAACTATTCATGATATTTTTTAAAAAAGTTATTATTTGGTGGCGAAAATCAAGTACCCATATTCAAAATTATACGACGAACTAGCCGGACTAGACGAATACAGCAATAAAAAATTCACAAAAAAAATATAAAAAATACCGTTGGTTGGCATCAAGATACCGAACGAGTAAATCAAAATTTGTTTTGTTGATATTTCATTTATCATAATGTAATTAAAAATATAATCATCATAATCACAAACTAGTTTTCTTAAAATAATATTTCCTCATTGAAAGGCTCATTCATTTTGGAACCTGTCAACATTAAAAATCATTGAGAACTATTTCATCAAAATATGTGATGTTTATTAACACATTATAGGCGGGAAACGTAAAAATACGTTTATCGGTTTTGTTTTAGCGGTTTTTACTCATAATTTAATGGTTTCTTCAAAATAACTACCGCGGCAAGTGACCCTTTTGACAAAAAGCAATCAACTTCATAATTTATTATGCCCTGAATGTTCGTTCTCACATAGTATTTTTTCAAAAAAGGCCACACATGTTTCTCGAATATTAGATTTCACACTTCCAGTGATTGTAAATTTGTAGGAATGAAGATTTTAAACTATAATTATTTATATAATTGTATGGTATGGATTAATGTTATTTTTTATTCAGAATATTTTGAATATTTCATATTGATAACAAGTGGAGTGCTATCTATTAAATGAATAACAGGTTTTTACATTCAGCTTAGAAAAGTAGTGAAATTATGATGTATTCAAAATGTTTTTATTTTATTTTTAATGATTAAATGTCACATATGAATTCTTTGAAAATTTCAGCCAAAAATATTGTTTGGTTTAGAAGTTGTGTTGATTTTAAGAATGTAATATATTTTTGCGCTAATCACTAAAAAACGCCCGTTTTCAAACTGTTAAAATTAAAATTTTAGTTAATTTTCAAAACCGAAATACTGGTATTTTTGCATTTAAAAATAGGTATTTTTCAGTATGGATACAAAACATTATAAATACCGGAATACCAGTATTGAAGTCCCTAGGTGTGATGACTAAAAACACAAGTAACAATATATAGCACAAACTAATTAAAGATTCTATCCGATTGGCGATTCAATTCACTCAAACGATTAAATTTAAGTGCGTAATGAATATAATTAGTTGCTTTGAAATATATAAGTAGTATAAAGCAATATACATTTAATACAAACATATTGCGATTTGTACGAAAGATTACAGAAGAAAAATAGTAATTGCCCGCTGTTAAAGAAATTATGTCGTGTTATCCAGCAGAGAACAGAACCATCTTGAGGTTTTTTTTTCTGTTCGCAGAAGGGGCAGGTCTTTTGGATCGAATAATTCGTTTTTCTTGTATAAATCAGATGTTAGTTCACATGCCCGGAATTCAGGGTTCATTTCCAATTTATTTCAAGTCCGTATCTGTAATTGAAATCGCCCTATATTATTTGATTTCAAGACGCCCCGGTAAGACCAGCTTCGGATCAACCCTTCAATTGAAAATATAATATTTTCTAGTAAGGTAAATAAAGTATTTTTAGCTCCATTTTTTTGTATTATAAATTATAATCAAACAAAAAACAGTTTTTTACATTTAAAATATAAAAACAATATATTTTATAATCTCCTCTCTCTGTGGCCTAGCGGTATAAAAAAGTAACAGTTACTTGAATTGAGGCGTCCAGTATTAAAAACTCCCATGTCAGTTTCAGACGATTTTTTTCAGGAGTTCTGAAAGTTACTTTGACTACTTTTTAACAAAATTTTAATAAGAATTAACCTCAATAACTACGAAAAACCCAGAAACTAAACGTTGAGTGTTTAAATTCCGTACTAAAAGACATTACAATCAGCTAAATCTAATACTGCGATCTGATTGGTTCCAATGACTTTACCAGTATGATAACAAGATACATTTGAATTGGCCACATTTGATAGTATAATATCATTATTTAAAGCTGATTTTCATACCGGGTTTGAAACTGAAAATATATTGAATTTTTAGTATCAAAATTTCCTACCGCAATCAGTGGCGGCGCGAGGTTATTTGGCGCCCTAGGCAACATTCACTAGGATTGAAAAAAATTTGCTCGGTGATTTTGAAGTCTTTTTTTTCCTTTTTTTGAAGAATTTACGGATTTTCAAAATGAAAAAAGTGAGGCCATTTTTTTAGCTTTCGCATGGATTTTTCAAAACATTTACTCTCTGCACCATTTAAAAAACTCAGCAATTAACGGAATTGTCAAAATGAAAAGATGCGAGACCTTTTGTGTTTAGATCTTGTTCGATGTATGTAACGGCAAAGATTTTTAAAGTTTTTGAGCTTCTGATTGAAGCTCACTGCATAAATATTTAATGTTATTAAAGTATAAAAATTCATTTTACTCCTCCATTTATGCGCCCTCTTATGGTTTGCGCCCTAGGCGGTTGCACAATTTCGCCTGTATGGTGGTGCCGGCCCTGCGTTGGAAAAAACATAACTTGACCGTGTTTGATACTGGGCACCTCAATTGGTCAACAAATACATATAATATGTAAACAAGTGTTATAAAAACCAAAGGATCCTTCAAAGCGCAAAAAATAGAATATTGTAAGCTTATTTGACCTTTCGACTAAAACGATCAATTGAAAGAGTCTTAATGAACCGAGAGATGTGAGATAAAAACACAAAGTGAAAAAATTGAATCGATTCATCACGAGTCCGAATCAGTTAATGAAGGGTTGGAATGGGTGGGTTGTAATTTTTTAACACACGATTCCGCTGCGGGGGCGGATTAATTATTCCTACTAAATTAACTTCGTGAACAGGAAAATTCCCCCCAAAGCACAGGTGTAATAGTGTTTTGTTGTGATTTTTAATAGGAAAATAAATGCATTTACGGAAATTTATTGTGTCATAAAAAAAAGGTTTATTGAGTTGAAACTTGATATGTGTTCATTATTATAATACGTGCGCGGAAGTTAGTCATTGTTTTTTTACAAAAAGGTTTTTATACCTTTTAGCTAAAGTATACTTATAATATTTGATGGTGTTATAATATGAAAGCTTATTTGGCGAATCAGACGTAGAAAGGACATTGGAGCATTTTATATTTACTAATATGTATATTTCACTATAATCGTCTAATAATAATTACTCTATGTATTCGTTGTGAGCGATAACACTGTGGGTCATGCAAGATTTTAACTGTGTTGTGCTCAACGCTTAGCACCATATTAAAAAAATATATATAAATTTAAACTTATTCCCACTTTTATTTAATAAGACCAGACTTATTCTAAGCATGTTTTGTTTCTAGTATTTTACGTCGTTCCTTACAAATAATGTTTATATTATTATACACCTCATTTAGATTATTTTCTTGTAACAATAAAAGATAAGAATTAAATTTCAGTTCAATTATATAAATGATTATTCCAATTAAAAAAATATTATTTGAAGTGCGCCAAACCGGAATAAATGCCTTGCGGTTTTGAAACGCGCATCTAAGAGAGAACTTAGAACACTTGTTCTGTCCTAATCCTATTCTTTCTGTCCTTAATCCCTTAAAAAAAAAGAGATGAGCAACTGAGTACCAATCATATATTAGGATACCATAATATGTTAGACATTGGGAGCAGAGATGGATAAAAAAAAACTATTATCTCATTCGTCATAAAACTCGACTGACTTAAAAAAACATGTTATTATTATAATCCATATTGATAATGGAATCAATCAAATATTATTGGGTGTTCTAGAAATAGTTGTTTTTGTCGATAGGCTGTTTACTTGAAGAATACACAAATTCCGAAGGATGCGCGCGGGTAGCAAAAGTGGTCAAATTTTCAATGTCCGTGCTCTTCTCACTGTGTTTAATATTCAGGATTGAAGGATTACAGCCTTGATAAATTTGATAAAATTACCATAAAATCTCCTCGAATGTAGCCTATACAAGCAAAAGGTCCTACGGAAAACAAGGATTTATAATATTATATATGACCGAAGAAATTATTATTCAAAATGTATTCTAAATAAAAGATATTCCTTTGAAATACATTGTATATATAATAGATGTTCAAATAACAGAATATTAATTATAATCACGTAGTGGGTATCTTGATAGGAATGAACTGAAATATCGATATTATGTGGGTGTACCTATAATATTTTGGCACATCATTGTTTACTATTATTATACCTATTGAAAAATGGCGGCTAAATATGGCATTATTGTTTACGATGATTAACATCAGTAGTCTTAAAACTCAACTCGTATGGAAAGGTTCAAATTAGAACGGGTCAAATTTTATATTCCACCAAAAACCTTCAGTCAAAATAATAAATTATTTTTACGAATGTATGTAAAAAAGTTTATCACTGATTTTCTCATAAATATAAGGTGAGTGTTGATAAAGTTTTCGCAATTAATAAGTTTTTTTACAGATATAATGTATGAAAAAGGTATGTAATGTAAAATAATCTTATTAATATTATCTTTTTTTAAAAATATTGTTTTGTCAAACCGTTTATTATAATATGCAGTTTTTGCAATACAGACTATGTAAACTGTTAAAATTTAAATAATACTAAATTAAATGTGCTAGATAAATATGTGTAATTACCAGTTCTACACGATGATATATCTAACTTCTTTTCAACATAATATTTTTTAGTTTCCAGAGCATTCATGTAACTGTTCAGTAATACGATTACAATGATTGTCTAAAAAACATATTCTCATTACAAAAAGTAGTTCCAATTTTTATCACCAGGTTTGCATACGTTCCGTGTTTGGCGAAATTTGGCGTATTGTCAATGATGGAGAATTATTAGAAGTTAAATTCATGGGAAAATCTCATAGTTATGCAAATGAACCCATTAAGATGAAAATAAAGGGTTCGTTTATTCGGAGCTTCGCTTTGGTAAGAACTTGGAGCTATTTATATTGTATTATTTCCACAACCAAGTATAAACAGCTTCTGTCCTTTTGAATTTAAGCAGAAGCATTATGGAAATGATATCTTGTAATTGCATTTTTGACATGGTTTGTGGTGTAGTTAGCACGTTTTGCTCGATGATAAATTCAACCCTTTTTATTGTGGTTTTTACTAAGGATCAAAATGTTTTAAATTTTTAACAAAAGAAATAAAAGACGTGTAAACTTAAAAACATAAAAAAATAGAAATTGAATTTTTTGATACCAAAAAATTGAACGAATCAAATAATCAAAGCACTCAAAATTGACAAAGTAGAAAGCACATCGAGTGGAAAATTTATTGCAAACAAATTAGTCTCAACAACAAATAATGCGTATGTCAATCGTTCAAATTATGTACATTTACACAAGTTTTGTCACTAACGACCCGGGTTTCGGAAAGGCGTTTCGGCATCTTCAGGCTTTCAAGGGCACGGATGAACTATGCCAAAAGACAAAATCTTGGTCGTTAGTGACAAAACTTGTGTTAATGTACATAATTTGGACGATTCAAATTTAATATTGAAATTCCACCAAGCACCTTCAGTCGAAATTTTAAATTAAATTAAATGCGTAAATGATTTATCGCAGTATTAATAATTTTTACTTTTACTGCAGGGTGAGATTCTTAATAAAATGTTTTCAAAAAATCTTTTTTATTTAAATAATAAAAATAATTTTCAAAGGTTAAACTCATTGAGAAACTGAAAATTCACATAGAAGATTATTTTCCTCTTTAAAATAAATAATCGGAAGGTATCTAATACATATAATATAAAATCATCTAAATATTTCATCGATTATGACAAAAAAAATATTCAATAACTTTTTTCACATCTTTTGTTTTGACTTGTTTCTAGATTATTTTAAAATCGGTAGTAATTGCTTAATTGGGTTATTTATTTTATCATATTTCGAGAGAATTTTAAATTATTTGCGTGACATTTAAAAATGGCACATTTTATTTTTCGAAATTTGGCAAAAACTTTCACATCAAATCACCAAACGTTGAGATAATCCATCAGGAGACCATGCAAAATAATGTAACAAAAGTGCGTCAAAGGAACGTTGAATTTATTTGCTTGCAAAAATTGTAACCAATGATTTCGTGTTGTATCTTTTTGTTTGTTCTTTTAGTACTGATAATGTAACCAAATGAGCATGCCCCTGAATTAGGGAGAGCCTCTTTTCTTTTCCTTGAAAGCCTCGCAAATAAAGCGAAACAATACAAGCGGAAGCTTTTCGAAGTTGCCTATTTTGCATTGGGCCTTTTGTTTTAAACATTTTGTTTTGGTTACGGCGGGATTTGAATTGAGGTTTTGGAAACATAATTCAGAATAATGCCGACCAATGCAATGTGCCAGTCGCCCTAGCAGAGTGGTAGCGCTGAATGTCTTACGTTACTCATGCGAAGTGAACAATTGTATACGTTGGTTGATTTATGGATTCGTATTCAAATCGTCGGGTCCACGGTTCAGTAGTCAACGTTTCCGTGACAGAACAGCATTAAAAAATAAAAAATCCTTTCTACTTTTTAAATACTCAAATACGGGGCAAAACAAGAAGCTAACTACTAGTCCTGTCCTTACAATATCCTATCTATCCCTACTGTCTTAGCAGTTTTTGTTGAAAACGGTCGAAATATCTATGCTTACCATTAGGGACGGATATGGATTTAAAAAACACGTATAGTCATCATTCATATTACGACACACTGAAAACTTGACGCATATTTTCTTTAGATTAAGTGAAAAGTAGACATTTATAGTTAAACACTTTTCATTCGTGTTTCTTTCAATCTTAAAACTTTTGGAGACAGAAAATAATCATAACCTTTTAAGTACTATACTTTAGTTTCAATTTGACTGCGAGAAAAAGTTTAAGATAACAAGCAGAAGAAAATTAAGCATATGGGAGGCCCCAGGCGCACTATAATTTGGAGTTCCTGTTTTTCGGATAACATGAAAACGTCTGAAAATTCAAAATTTAATAATAAAAATATATTAAAATCTGAATAAAAAGTATATGGGCTGTACAATATTATCAATTATCTTATCGAGACCCTAAGCGTCCGCCTGATTCGCTTATAGGGTATTCTGCCATTGATAATAAGAACATTAAACACCCAAAACTTTTGAGATTGTCAGTAAAGCATTTTTTTTTATTAAATCTGGAAGTTAACTTATATTTAACTTTCAGTTTAACTCTCAGTATATGAGATCCACGATTGGGACACGAAAAGGTTAATGAAATCCTGTCTCATAAGAATATAACTATTTCGACTATGGTTGGTGGATTATAGAGAAAATACTTCAAATTATATTTATTAATTATTGCTGAAAAATATGTAGGTGATATTGATGAAGAAGCAAGTCAATATATTCTGAATTATTGGACGAACTGTTTAGTGATTTTTTTCATTCCGAAAAAAATGCGAAAAGAGTTTGGTGAATAAATACAAATAGTGTATTTATTGTATTATATAAATAAAGAATTTGTGGGGTTCTTGTTTGAACAGCGAGAATAAATGTATGCACATCCAAGGGACAAAGTATTATATTTGTCTTTTCTCGTGTTTAGAGGGGTTTCTCACAATGTATTTGTTACATTTTTATTTATGCCTGTTTATACAAACTTTTCGGTCTGTCAATAAATAATATACGAACGTCAAGGGTAAGGATGAGGACTGTGAAGTCGGAGTCGGAGTTAGGAGTCGTGTAATCGGAGGATTTGTCCGGTATCGGAAAAATCTTACGACTCAGACCCATTTAAAAAAAAACTGATGATGTCTAATCAGCGGTGGGCTGCCAATATCTTAACAAAGGGCTCGGTAAATCTTATCCATTTATTTGTATCCATTTTCGCTACCAATGAAAGTATCTCAAAAAAAGGTTTTTTTTTCTACGATAACTGTTTGTTACTTAGTCGCTCAACCTCTGTTTTCCAAAAAAGTAGTAGGGATAGAATTATAAGACTAAGACAGGACTAGTGATTATCTCGAACCCATGAGGTGCGGTACGGAAGCCCACAACGCTGAATGAAAAAATGAAGGGGCTCAAGTCTTGTTTCATAATATAATTTAACCATCTACAGAAATTGCAGTTAGTTGCTGATTTGAGCTAAGACGAATAATTTTCTTATCTTAACAAAGGGCTCGCCGGCCGCGCTGAAATTTAACAAGAGGCTCGCGCGAGCCACCCCGAGCCCCCTCCAGCCCACCCCTGTGTCTAATTAGTGTATTCAAACCACAATAGTTCATAATGTTGCCACTAGAATTTAAAATGAAATGATTGAAAAATTTCTTTGGAGTCGGAGTCGTTTTTTTGGACTGGGTGAGTAAATCAAAATCGTTATTTCCATATTTAATATAAAATACCATATTGTCTGAAACAACACAATTGGTGCATTTATTGTACCATGGCGAAAAGAATATTTTTTGATCGGTACAAATTGTTAATGTTGACTTAAAGGAAAGCAATTGTCCCTGCCTATTGCTTCCCAACTTTGTTAGTGTCAGATCGACATAATTTTTTTAAATATAATATAGACATTTTTTTAAATACTCAAATATTTCATTTGCTTTTTTTTAAATCCATGTCCGCTCCCAATGTATCTTAACAGAAGTTTTTCTACGATAACTATTTGTTACTCAGTTGCAAAATCTTTCTTTTTCAAATAGAGTAGTGGGGATAGAAGTTTACGACTAATACATGACTAGTGGTAAACTAATCGCTCTCGCTACGCCCAGTTATTAAATGATCGGAAAAGTGGGAGGGAAGTTACAGACATTACAAACACTTATGCCTTCTAACAGAAAATCGATAAATTAATCGAAAACATGCTGTTCGTACTGGGACTCGAACACGTGAGATCCGGCACGGAACCCCACAACGCTATAAACCAGACAGCCTGTTTTCTCAAAACAGAAAAATTCTGTTCGCACTGGGGTTTAAGCTCGTGAGTTCCATCACGAAAGTCAACGACGTTGACCACTATGCTATGGAATCATTTACAAATTGTAAACAATAATTACCATATTATTAATTTTGGGTAAAGCAGTTCTGATGGCATGCTTGTAAAATAATCATTTAAATCAACGTATCACTGACATTATTTAAAAGCAAACATTTATAAATTTATTAAAATAATGATCACAAAATAATCATATTATCAATACCCAAATAAGTAGAGTGATGGTCCTTTTAAATTGATTCGGAAAAGATTTAACTTTTTGAAACAGCATTATTAATCTTCTTTCGGCTTTTAATGTCAGCGATCAATACGGTGGCATGTGATGTTGATATCCTTCTATTGAATGATTTTCGTCCTTTTAAAGCAGGCACGAGTACCCTTTTCTGGTTTTGCGGCCAAATTATCACTCTTCCTTTAAGTGAAGGGCCGGACTAAATAATAAAATAAATTAAATTAATAAAAGTCAATGAAACGAACATGCTTATTCAAATTTCATTTTTTAATAAATACATGATAAATTACATAAAATTAAGCTTAAAAAGTGATAAGTTTTTTATTAATTTCCTAGGCTACTCAAGTTTGTACCCACACCAACAAAATTCCATAGTGTTATAATGATATTCGTGTTAATAGACATTTTTGAAGACATGCTTGCAGGCACTACAGTGTGCAGAATGAGAACTAAAATGATGATGTTAAAAATAAAAGTTTTTTATGTATTCGATTACATTATCTTTCCACATGACGCGGTAAATTCCTTAAAGGCCTTATAATTTGTCTTATACGAAACCAAGTCGGCATGACCGACGGGGTCAACAGATCTGACTGATAGTCGTATAGTCTTAAACATTTTTTTCTGTTCGTTGTTCAAGTCTAGACATTCCCAAAGGAATCATATTCCCGTATTTACAAATTGGAATATTTACTAACCGGCCAAGCTGGAAGAGATTTTATACAATCTAACGTCAAGATTCGTCCAATATTGAAACTACTGAAATACCAACATTGGTGTTAGTATTATTTAAGGATAATCCTTAACCGATCCTTGTTTAAGAAGGCCAACCAATACGTCCACTCAAGATGCCAGCCAAAGCGAGAATTTGACTCACTTCATAGAGATGGTTCACGGCCAAATCCGGCCCGTTATATTATGACAGCGGGCAGGAAAATATATTTTTTCCAGTTTCCTGGTGAGTTACAGCAGAGATCCTTTTCCCTTTGCCGAAACTTTCTGAATGTTTCCATTATACGGTATTAAGAAACAAAAAGTGTAATTAAATGATTTTATATAAATGTCACAATTTATTATAATGCATTAAATTTAATAAAAATACTTAAACTATATTTCTCTTTTGAAATATTATTTTTTAAATATCGAATACATCAGCACAATAAAGGCGCGAGTCTCTTGGTTAAAGCATATTGGTAAAGTTAAGAGAATAATTGACATCGCAAATACGTCTTAGGTCTCAAATTCAAATTGAAGACAAATAATTTAAATACTGACCGTGTTCTTTAAATTACTGACAACTTATAACTACTAAGTAACTAATCACATACATTGCATACTGTCAATTTGTTATACTTTATGACCATTAAGATATACCTGTTTTATAACTCCCAAATCGTCAAATATTTGAAGAATTGGAAATTATTCGTTGGAAAATATATATTAAATACACTGGTCAAAAGGATTCACTGGAAGCTTAATGCTTCAAATTAAATGATTTTGTTTACTTACAACATTAAAATTCGAATGTGGAAAGAAAGGAAAAAAGCAAATTATTAAATATATACAACCTTGAAATGCACGAAGACTAATAAACTTTGACTTAATCTAATATTAATTTAATAAATTGTTTAAGAAAAATCTTTTTAAGTAAGTCCCTTTTCTTGGTCGAATTTTTTGTGGGCCCTCCTTTTTTTAGAACAAATTCGGCAATTTTGGTCAACACCCGTTTGATAGAACGTGTATCCTAACAATACATCTTTTTGCCTTTCCACAGTCGATATAATATACACTGGAAGACAAAATGTCTTACTTTTTTGCGTATTGTAACACTGCCTTCAAAGACTATTTTAAAACGTTTTTTTGTCGTGTGTTGGTCATGTCCTGGGCTTGCTATTCCGCGCAGTGTATTGGGTATTCGCGCGAACGCCTTGTTAAGGGCGACTTTGGCGGGATTTGCATAAGCCGCGGAAGCGAGTTTGTCTCGCTTATGGGAATCCTGATTTATATGAAGCACTTTGGCGAGATGCTAAAACTTACTCAAACTAGACGCTGTTACAATAGACTGACGGCGAAACAGTTTGGGAACGATTTTCGATTTTATTTTATAGTTTTATTTGTCGCCAGAGCGCTCAGTCAATGTTGCAGAACGAAAATGCAGGGTTGCCAACATTAAAAAAAGAAGACAAATTCCGGAAGAATGTTTCAATAAAAAATACAAACTACCCCATTAAACTCAAGCGCGTTTTGAGAGTCTTAAAAACCTATTAACCATATTAAAAAAATGTCTTGAATTTCCTTCTCTTACCCATCCTATCCTATGACCGGGGCGTATCGAAGAGTAGCTAATCACTAGTCATGTGCTAGCCCTATCTTTTTATTCCTACCCTTTTCAGAAAAAGAGAGCTTGAGCAACTGATTAACAAGCAGTTCACGTAGAAACACTTCTGTTGAGATAAACTCCATTAGGAGTCCATATGATCCACATTGGGAGCGGACATTGCAAAGAAAAAGTCCTGCCTAAGCTTATCCTTCTATCCCTACTAAACTCTTTGAAAAAGAGAGGTTGAGAGAGCAGTTTTTGTAGAAAAACTTGTGTTGAGATACCTCCATTAGGAAGCCATATGCTACACATTGGGAGCAAACATGGATTAAAAAAAGTTTACTAAGATATGATTTCAATAAACGACGGTAACAATTTAGTTTACCTTAAATACACTTTTGCTGTAGTTTAAAATTTATTGCAAATGTAGAAAAATTCAGTCATAAAAACTTAACAGTTTTTTTGCATCAATTCCATAATTTTATGAATCCATCAATACCAGTTGCGATCATCTTTTCAATTTCATTTTCAATTGATACCGATAATGTCTTAAAATATTCAAAGGAGAAAACAAAACCATAATAATCATGAAAAATAAAGCAAACGAGAATAAGTTGAAATAGAAACTCGCACAGTCCTTAAAAATTTTATTCACTTGGCAACCCTAAGCAACTACACGACAGAGGTAATATTGTATAATATATATCACGGAAAAAGCTCCAAGATGTCATGTTAAAAATGTCTTACGCGGCACGACGTAACGCACTTTTTCGGTAGAATAAACTTATGTAAACAATATAACACGATGAATACTAAATTTAATAAAATTATTAAAAATAATACACCGTAATTTAATAGTATTTATTATTATGTTTAAATCCTGAGATGGAGTGCTTACCGACGTTGGTGTAGCAGTGTGTTGGTTAAAATAATAGTATTGTCATTTATCTGTCTGTTATGTATGTCTGAAATTCCTGTCCCAGTTATCCATTTTTAAAAACGGAGGTTAAGCGAGAGCGATTAGCTAGCTACTAGTCCTGTTGTTGCACTATTCTTTGACTCTTATTCTCTTCGAAGTAAAACAGGTCGAGCAACAGAGTAATCGACAGTTTCCGTACGAAAAATTCGGTTGAGATAATCTTAATTAGGAGTCCATATGATCTACATTGGGAACGAACATGGTAAAAAAATAATATATTTATGAATGTATTTTGTCAACATTGTGCGCATTTTTTTTTGTGCGATTGTCACACAACTGCATTGTGTGCATATAAAATATAATATGTTTCATCAATGTGTACGTACTCATAATTCCAACATTCTTGAATGAAGATCTAAATGTTCCTGATTAATTTTTGAGAAATCGTGGACCAGTCATGGATTTGGAAAAGCTGAAAAAAAAACGTCACGCTGGCATTTTGGGCAAATCCACAAATTCCTGGGTTTTTGAATGGTTCGAAAAATTCCATGACTACAAAAGTTTTCTTAATTTATACAATTCATGTTAGATACTCTGGTTCCGACGAATGCTATTTTTTATGTATCAAATGGAGTTCGTCGGAGCTTACTCAGTTGACTTACGTAACATTTTTTTTTACTGCTTTTAAGATTAAATTCTACTGTTTTGTTTTCTTCACTGTGAAAAAATTAATTTTATTATTTTTTCAACCTTTTGCAATGTTTATTAATTAAATAAATAAATACAGTAGAACCCCCTACTGTGACTAGAAAAGGGGGGGTCATTATAGGGGGTTAGGATTTTCAATTGTATTTTTTCATGAATTCCCGGATGACACGTCACATACGTCGGTTTCGATTTTTTGTCATTATAGGGGGTAATGTCACTGTAAGAAACGTTTTCAAACTAGTAGGGTTTTATAGTATGGGGTGTCATTATAAGAGGTTCTACTGTAGTACAAATAATAATTGAATCATTTATCCATTGCTTATTTTCCTACGATTTAGAATTTTAGTATAATGTAATGTATTTATTATCTGTGTCAGTTAATATTAAATTACTAATTTTAGTAGAACAACTATTTAATGTTTTCAAACCATAGCTTGACCAAACAAAATTGTTTTTTTGAAAATAATTTTTAGAATATATCGGTTAAAGCCGGCAAGCTACTAAGCATTTTTTTAAGGCAAATTGGAAGCTATAATATAGTCATGATTCATATTAGTTTGATTTACACAAAGATGTTTGAGTAAAATGTAAGTTTTAAAACGAAAAAAAATGTCTATAAACTTTTCTCGTTTTAAAAGACATTGGGCTGTGTTTGTTCTGTAAAACGAGAAAGAACTCTTGCACTTTTTGTTTACACACTTTTTTTGGTTTTAAAACATACGCAACCATCAAATCGCACGTGAAAACGCTATCGAGAGTGGACATGTATTAAAAGTGTATGTACAGGCAATTGACGTGTGAGATATTTTCTGTTTTTACCAATTTAATAAACACTTTTAAGGCTATCCCAAAAATCAACAAACTGTTTCTTATTTGTACGAAAGGTTGGGTCTACAAATTATCAGTTTGAAATAAACTTTCCCAAATGTTAAAATACCTCAGTATACATTTTGCGCCATGATATCCAATATTGAATATATCAAATGCCTGATATTAATGACTGATGTAATAGATATAGGTAATAATAGTTTCTAGTGTGGCTTACTCAAAGTGTTTCAAGCCAAGGTTTAAACCGAATGACCTTGTAGGTCATGTGTATTACCTTCAGGTCGTACGCTGATTTGTCAAAACTACCCCTAGTGTCAAATATGTCAGAGCGTTACACGAAATAGTAATTTAGCTCCTAAGTGATATGAATCAGGGGTCACCAAACTTTTTGGTAAACGGGCCGGATCAGATTTTTTGAAAACTTACAGGGCCGTACGATAAGTAAATTCTTATTGGAACGCAATCAGGATGTTAAATAATACGGGCTTACATAATAATTAAATACAATATTATTTGCAAAAGCATTTTCATTTTGATATTTTTTATGTTATCAAACCATGTTTGAGACTGGTTTCTAAAAATACTTTCAAAATTTATATTTATTTCATGATTCATTTTTCAAAAATTTCGGAAAGAGCCGGGTTTGCAAATAATAGCTTAAATTATAATGTAAACAAATGTAGTTTATATTGGAATTTATAGTTTAAAATATTTATTATAATGTTATGGTATCTATTTAAAAGTAGGTCTTACTGCTCATCTAATTAAAAAGAAAGAAATTAATAATAAAAGCATTCCAATTATTCTTTTTTTTTGTATAGTTTAACACAAGGGTGGGAAACCGTTTCATTTCTAAAAGCCACATTCATATATCTGATTCAACATAAGGCCGCAGTAAAGAAAACGTTGACAACCCCCCCACCATCATATACGCATTTGATTTTTTGAAATATATCGATGACTGTCTCGTATCCGAGTAATTACACTCTTGGATGATTAGCTTATTCAAATGTGGTATCCACGGACTTAAATCCACGATTTTTTTTTGTGTAAAATCATATATAGTACGATTAAATAATGTTGATAGTTATTAACTATTTACAAGAAATTATAAAATATAGAACATTATGCGTAAATTGCTTTAAAGATTCGGACGAAATATATCTTTTAAAAATTGAGTTAACATATAGATAGCAGTCGCATATTGGAGAATGTTATTTTGTTGTTCTTTTTGGAGTGATTCATTGATATTATAAATATAATAAGTAAATTTGTCTCATTATTTTACATCCAGGAAAGAATTTGTATAAAATTTCATAATTAATTTTGGCAAATATTCTCGAAACATAATTTCAATATTGATTTTTGTAGAAACGTTGGGTGATATTTCTAATTGGACGTTTCCTTCCGGAAATATTTTGAATACGTTTTACAAAGTCGACGGTTTTGATCTTTGTTTAAATTATTGTCAATTACATTGTCCTTTGTTCGCGGGAGAAAATAATTTAAATTAGTTCTAGTTATATTATTGCTAACACCTGAATAAGTATCTGGATTTACATTTACTGAATACGAGCCTGTTATATTTAAATTAAGAATATTATTAATTATTTTATTATCAATTCATGACAGAAACACTGTTTGCTCTTTTGCAATCAAAATTTTACGATATATCTCAGTAACGTAGTAAAGTTTTTTGGTAAATAGATTAAAAAAAAATGCCAATTGGCACACCCAATTTAAAGTCTTTTTCCGCCATATTCTCATTTATAAATAAAAATAAACGCCTAACGAAGAATCTTATTACAAAATGTCCTACGACAACTGATTGTAAATCAGTCATTCAATTTCTCTTTTTAGAAAGTGTTAGGGTATATGACAGGGGTAAGGAAAGGTTAAGTAGTTGCCTTGTCGCTGTCTTTACGTCTCATTACCGATGCTTCGGCATACACATAATATGTCGGCCGCTTTTGTCCAGGGGTAAAAGTTGTCAGTATTGTAGCTATCAGATAATTTATCTGGAATCAAGACATGCTGGTTTATAAAGCCTTATAAATTTGGATTTATTTAAATTATCGTATGCTGGATGATATCGAAAGATGAAACCCCGGTCCATAGTTATAGACAAAATTTATATCATTGAATTATGAACTAAAAAATATTAGAACTATTTTTAAAAGCAAAAATACACACATGTATATATATTAAGCACCACATTGAATGCGGATATGGTCAAAAAGGGAGCCGGTAAATTGCTCGAATTACAAATTATTTGAATTGCTTGGTTATTTAAACGATTTTTCACGACTTTTTCTACGAATTTCATTTTTATCTTGTGCGACACTTGTTTAGAGAGTGAAATATAAAAATAATTTTCGTAAGTATTTATTTTAACCGTGTTCGCTCCAAATGCGGAACATATGATCTTTTAATGGAGTTTATCTCAACAGAAGTGTTTCTACGAGAACTGCTTTTTAATTAGTTACTCAAACTGTTTCTATATATTTCCAGAACACATAGAAGACTAGGGCTAAGACAGAACAAACGGAAACAAATTGATTATCTTGTTATTCGAGCAAATTACCGGGAACCCTCTTTGGACAAAGAGAGGGTGAGCAACTGGGTAACAAGCAGTTCTCGTAGAAACACTTCTGTTGTGATAAACTTCATTAAGTGTCCATATGCTCCACATTGGGAGCGGAAATGGTAAAAAAATATATATACACAACCTTGAAGTGCATGAAGACATAAATTTGTCTTAAATTGACTTTATCTGACATTAATTTAATATTTTTTTAAGAAAAAAACCTTTTTTTAAGTCTTTTTTCTTGATAGAAATTTTCTACAGGCCCTTTTTTCAAACTTTAAAGCTAAATTTTGATACCAAGGCTGTTTTTTTTTTTTTGAAAAATATTTTTTATGATGTGTAAATAGTCAAAAGTGTTAACATTTCATGCTTGGCTGACTAAAGATGATCTGATGGTATACATATATACATGTTAAAATGAAATTATTGAAAATTTTTGTCGGAATTGGAGTCGGAGTCGTTAATTATTTTAAAGCCGGAGTCGGAGTCGGAGTAGTATTTTTTTCACGCGACTCCACAGTCCTGTTAGCTACTAATCGGCATTTGAAGCTTACATCATTTCAATAGAATGTGTATAAAGTTGTAAAGTCTATCAAAAAAAAAACTGTCTTAAAAATACAGTGGGTTACGTCTTTTTTACTTTCCACATTCGATATGGTCACGCTCGTCCTTGTAGGGTTTTAAAATAAAATAAAGAAGCCAAGGCAAATGCATATCTTCATACAAGTCAAAAATGTCACGCGTTTATTATTAGTATAATAACTTATCTTTATTACTGAGAGACGAACCTGTCACAACAGTCACTTAGGGTGTTTTCAAAAAAAAAACCCTCTATAACAGAATGTGTATTAGGTACAAACGTTAGTATGTATACACACTCCAGAAAAATGTGTCATATTTTTTGTCACGCTTCACGTAAGAATAATATACGTCATGAGGCAGTTTTCGCGCGAAATTCTGCGGACAAACACAGCTTAGTTTTCTGAATCACTTACATTATTCAATGTCATTTGGGATTTAACCAGACAAAACAAATGTCTACGAAGCGGCTGCGGACCGCGGGCCGGAAACTTAGGAACACTGACAGAGAATATATAATAAATAATGAGGAACATTCCGAGTTATTTGAACAATTGTAACCGTTTACCCGGTTCTCGGTGGAGTGGTCAACGACGTTATCTTAACGGGCATCAATCATAGAATGGGAAGATTTTAAAATGATTTTATTGATTTCTGTTAAAAATCATGGCCGTTTGTGATGCATAAAACTCCCTTCGACTACCTAACCCAGAGACGACGAACATAAGGCACGCGTGATCGAACGCATATCAATATTTTGAAATGTGTGTAAAATCAAACATTTTTTATCATTTAAAAAGAATGAATGTACGACATTGGTAAAGATAATTTATATATTTTTTTCTATATTTTATTATGGTAGATGGACGAACTGTGTTTTTTTAAAAAGTAGAATCTATTTAATTAATAAATGTCAGGACCCTTTTCAATATGCTCAATTAATTTAACACTACTTGTATTTAAGCGATAGCAATCCAAGGGTAGTGTGTAGAGTTACCCTTTCAAGGGGTGAAACACTTTCAAAAACATAGCACAGGGATATACTTGTATTATAGTTACCAATAAAATCAATTTCATTTTTTTTTAAATTTATCCCAAAAGGATTGTTGAATAAGAATCTAATAGAGAACAAACACAGTTTATAAGTGATGTTTAAGTTTTTAGTTGTATGAGAAACACAATCTCATATAATGTATGTTGTTATTTTTATTTCTAAACTAGCGTAGTTGCACGTATATTTTGTAAATAATATATTTGATTAAAATTCAATAAACTTAGTGGAACTCCATTACACTACGTTTAAAACAAAGTGTTATATAACGAGTCACATTTCACGAGCGATAATCTTTACTAGGCTGTCTCATAGATTTTGCTTAATCTTTTAATAATCTATAAATGTCACATGTAGTTTATATTAAAAAACCTATTTTTTAAAAATCTTGATTTGATATATGGTAGGGATTGTCCTGCCTTTTCGTTGTAAATGTTTATTAGAACAACGAAACCAGTCTTGATTACTATAACAAGTTTAAATAAATATAACGTATTTTTTCATTATGACTAATTATCGGTCAACGTAAATTGATATCGTTAGGCGCGATTAACAGAAAATCGTTTTTTTATTTACAGAAATTATCTCTTATTTCAATAAAACTGTTCGTTAAATTGAACTTTTTAAATTTTCCAATATTGAAAATTTCAGAATTATTAGCCATTAAATGATTTACTATTTTATGAAAATCACTGTTTACAATTATGATTATTTTTTTATGACGGTATTTAATATGAGTTTTATTCGGATCCGTAGCACAGGGGTCAACGTCGTTGGCTTCCGTGACGAATCTCACAAGTTTAAATAGCATTATTTTTCAATTGATTTATCAATACCACTAGTCTTGTCCTAATCCTATCTTTTATATCCCTACTATCTTCGAAAATAAGAAAGGTTGAGCTACCGAGTAACAAGCATTTATCGTAGAAAAACTTCTGTTGAGATAATTCCATTACGAGGCTATATGCTCTACACTGGGAGCGGACTAGTCTTGTCCTTATTCTATCATTTCTTTCCCCACTCTCATTAAAAAAAAGAAAAGTTGATCGACTAAGTAACAAGTAGTACTCGTGGGAACATTTATGTTTTGATACCTTCATTAGGGAGCCATATGCTCCATATTGGGAGTGAATTAGTCGTGTCATTATTCTATCCTTTCTATCTATACTATTTTCGAAAAAAAGAGAGGTACTAAGTAACAAGCTGTTCTTATAGAAAACCTTCTTCTGGGATATCTCCATTAAGAGGCCATATTATTTACATTAGGAGCGGACACGGATTAAAAAAAGTGTTATGTTGAAATACTAATCTTGCCTATTATTGAGATCCAACTATTTTTTCCATTATTTAAACGATTTTGTTAATGCTGATATATTTTATATAAAATACCGAAATACTTCGCGAAATTCGTCAAAATGATATCGGGCATGATATTATTCAAAATTAAATTGTATTACGAAATAAATAATTATTCTATATGATTCGTGTAAGGGGTAATACATTATTTTCTTACACACACGTATTCTGTCCGACAAATATGGTAGCTGTGTTCAAGCTCAGTGGGGGCAGTAGATAAAATATAAATTTTATTGTTTGCTGAAAAATGCTTGACAATTTGTGCAGACTTTAATATAACGGAAGTACGTAGTGTATCCAGCGGTTGCAAAACAGTCGGTCGCAATATTTTGAAGTATTTTATTTACTACATTCTTTGGGGTATTTAAAGTTTTAACCGCAACTTCTCTTTCTACATAACAAGTTTTTGTATACAGTGAATTTTTTACCATTCATCTGCTATATGGAGCAAAATATTAATTTCTTATTGAATACTACAGATAAATTTGTTTTTAAAGAGATTGATTATTATTCGGCCACTTAAAATTAATTTTAAAGAAACACTAGAGAGTTGGGATGGTCATATCGGAGGTGGATAGAAAAAATATAAACATTTACTGCATTTAAACAAGTCGTGAAAAAGTTTTCTCTGTCACCCCAGACTAAAAAATCAATTACAATTAACGCCATATGACTGTTTTTTTCTGAAGCCGAGAGGTCAACGAACTTGTCGATCACTCTGTAATATTAAGATTTAAAATCGAATGACTATTTCATTATTTGATTTTTCAATGAATTTGACTTCATTCTCTTCTCCCATCTGATCATAAAATCGGAATAAAGAGAAGCGATAAGCTTAGTATTGAACCAATCCTTGCCGGTTCTTTCTATTCGTACTTTTTCTAAAAAAAGAGTTGAACGACTGAATAACAGCTAGATCTCGATGCTCTATAAGAAGCCATATAGTTTACACTTGGATCGGACAAGTTTGAAAAAACGGTTGAAAATATAACAACTCTATACGCATATTCCCGAAATAAGGATTCCGCTTGATAAAAATTTAAGTTTAATTCCAGATATTTTATAAATCAGATATATCATTTTTTTTTTTGATAAAATGTTTACGACAGTCAATAAAGCGGCACTTTTATAGAACGGCTACTAACTTTTTATAAGAAAGTCTTAAGTATCGTACCAATCTTTTAAATCAATATTTGTCTTAATGACAATTTCTTGATCACGGTGTTGACTTGAGGTTGATGAATTGTTTCAAACACTTTCTCAGACAGCAGCAATGTTTTCAGCTGATCTTCTCGTACGATGTTGCCCAGGATTGTATTTATCTGCTATCCTTCAAAACCGTTTCCTAAACTTTAAATAGTGAGTTTTGGTTTTACATTTTTTCTACCCAAAGTAATTTTCTAATCGTCAAAATGATTATTGATGATTGACTTTGAGACGTTGGTTTGTCGAAATTTTTTCTTAAATAAACATAAATTTTCCGCGTCTATGTTTCACAACTGCCAAATATGAATTGCCAAAATTGATATATACTAAAATGGCGATCAAACAAAGTAGCAAACTTTCCCGGAGAACATTTTGTATATTAGATTAAGTTTTTAAAGCTGAATATCTTTTTTATTTCTCTAGGTGGCTCCCACACACAATACGTTTAAAAACCGTTGGTAAACACTGTACTTACGGCGTATTCCTGTTGTTGAAAATAAAGGAACAAGGAATAACAATACCCAAGACTTATTTTTCCTGGAATGATGAAAGAAGTAATGTAACGACACACTTGTCAAACAACAGAGTTTTATAAATGACGCCATCTTACAGCATTGGGCTTACGCAAGTGAAGTGGAAACGAACATATTTTATTTAAAATGTAAACCGTGTTTTTATTATGTTCGTAAATAAGGAAGTGAAAAAGCAAGGGCTTATGTGAGGATTTCCGCGTATAAGATATCGCTTAATATTTTTTTGGACTATTTTAGAAAAAAGGATAGAGACAATATGTAAAACACGTGTATGACAATTACGTATAATATGACAATATGAAAGATAATACAGATGTACACAAAATTAAGTTGTGAAGTCGGGTAACAACTCCGCATTGATTTTTTCAACAATTTTCGCTTAACTTACATATCTCGGTACCACCAGATTATTATAGTCACTATAATAATTCTAGTACATTTCACAAATCAATATGATGAATAGACGAATAATTTTACAATATCTAAACAATATTTTTCTCCGTTTTTTCCGTCTCCGACTCCATAGCCAGGTCTTTCATAATCGAGTACAACCATCTGGTTTACGCGGTAGATAAGTTTTCCACAAATCACTGTAAAAAGGTTAAAGAACTCATAACAAAATATAAGATAAGTTTCAATTTATAAAATAAGAGTGAAAAGATTAAAGCGGATAGGAAAAAACCGTACTCGGACAAAAGCGGACACGGGAAAAACCGCACAATGAAAAAATCAATCAACAAAAGGTATTCGAAAACAGCTTCATACCGATAACATAGCGTCCGTCCTATAGTCGAGTGGTCAACCCTCTTGGACGTTGATCTTATCCGGGTGCGGCATCATTTTCATAAATTGATTATTTAACCGAATTAAGAAATTGTGTTTAATGACATGGTTATTTGCATGGCTTATATTCTTTACCATATATCTGCTACTAAAAAGGTGCATGGTGAGTGTTGTTACCTGACTGATAGATATCTTCAAAACTCAATAATTTAATACTTTTTCATTAAAAAAATATGTTGAAGTATTGAAGAACAACAAATATTCTATGAGAAATCCACGTACTACAGATTAGAAGCGGGCACGGTTGAGGTAATCCGTTATTTATTTCCATGTCGCAATTTCGTATCGTGATCCAACTGTTGGCGAATCCTGATACGTGCTATAACGAACCGCCTTTGATTTTGGCAGTCACATACACTACGCGCTACGAGGCGATGAATACACCCCATCCTTAAGTGGGTTCAGGCATTAATGACGTCATAAATTATTCTCTCTCCAATGAGAAAACCTAAGGGTCAAGTATAATATATCTCGAATAATTATTGACCTTCCGATTGCTGGATGTACCTTTATCGTGGCTGGGAGCAGCGGTGCCTTGAAAGCTTTGATTTAATTAAGTATCTGTATTTTATCTAATGGTATACGAAAAAATCTCTTAAAGTTTATGAGTATTTAGAATATGCTTTAAATAAACTTGAACGATTTTTGAACTTTAAGTAGTTTAAGTTAAACTCTTTAGTTACTCAAAGTATCCCCATTCTTACTAAAAATAAAACACTTCATTGGTCTTACAATGTATTGAGTTAATAAAACACAATTGTATATATTTTTTGAAGTTCAAGGTTGTGTTTATTTAATAATTTGACTTTGACTGAAAATCGTTTTCATATATCCTGTAAAATTTGTTCTGTATGGGTTGCTCTCTTTTACCTTAACAATGTCGATATAAATGACCTTAACCCACACATACAAAAATTTACAGGAGACACAAAAAACGGGTTTTGATGATTTTAGGCCAAAGCCAAATTATTAAATATATACACCACTGAAGAGCATGATGACTGATAAATTTGTTTACAATTGACATTATCTAATATTAATTGAATATTTTTCTAAAAATAAAACTTTTTTTAAGTCTTTCTTCCACAGGCCCTATTTTTCTCAAACTTAAAAGCTAAATTAAGATACTAATTCGGCATTTTTAGCTTACATCTTTTTGATAGAACGTGTACCAAGTTGTATAAATTGTGATTATCGAAAAAAGGTGCTTTGCAAAAACTGTGGGTTAAGTCCTTTTACCATGTCCACTCCCAATGTGGAGCATATGGACTCCTAATGGAGTTTATCTGAACAGAAGTGTTTCTTCGAGAACTGCTTGTTACTCAGTTGCTCAACCTCTCTTTTTCCAAAGAGAGTAGAAATACAAGGATAGGTCTAGGACAGGACTAGTGGTTAGCTAATCGCTCTCGATACACCCCGTTCATAGGATAGGATGGTTGGGCGGGTGGAATTCAACATATCACATAAATCCATGCCTTCGAACAGAAATTCATAAATCGATTGAAAAATCAATTTATAAAATTGTCCGTACTGGGATTCGAACCCATGACCTCCGTAGCCGAAGCCAACGTCGTTGACCACTCGACCACACAGACGGCAGACGATACAGTATTATTCTATTGCATCGTTGATATGTTTATTGTTGAATTTTCTGGATATGTTTCTGTACCAAATAACTGTTACACAAATTAATACCGCCACTAGATATAGTCCGTATAAAGAAACAGTATTTGCTTCAATATCAAAAACCTAAGTGTTGAATAATTTATTATAAATGTTTAATAATAAATTAAGTATTTGTTTTTGAATAAATCTCATCCTATTGTTTTGATAAGATTGGAATAACTAATAACTAAGTAAGCTATCACTAAAGATGCAGATTAAAGTTTTGTGTATTCTTTGCGAGTGAGCAACGACATCAAGAAGAGCGTCGAAATACCTCACTTAAATTGGTCCCTCAAATAGCATGATTGCCAATTTTGTATAATAATAGAAACGCCGAATCCAGCACGTGCAAATTGACTAGAAAAAATAGTAAAAAAACCTTTTTTAACTTTATAAATTTTATTAAGAAGAACAACATATCGATCCAGTATACAAGAAGCGAAATAAAATAAAAACGATTGACTTTATACAGAAACACATAATTATATACAATTTTGAATTAATATGGTTATAATTAAATTACGACGGCACTGAATTTTATCGATAAATATTATAATAATACATACATCTATCTTATTATCAAAACATCATTAATTTATGTTAATATACATACATTAAAAAATATTTTTTTAAACATAAATCACATTCACCCACGTATTAAAGTAGTCATCGAACAGTTATTAATTTATAATTAGCATATAAAACATATTAATTACTAAGCAATATACAGCTAAACAGATTTAAATTTTCATATGATATTTGAATAAATAGTTTAAAGTTTATTTTAAATATTATCTAGCTGTACAAACAATGTAAGGATGGGGTTTAATGGGTTGAGCAGTACATTTCAATACGTTTATTTAAACATTCGATGAATACCTCGTCAAGCATTTTTATAAAAAAAGTTAATTGAATGATACTGATAAAAGATTAATGACATGTAAGCACTTTCTCGAATAGTCAATGTTGTTTAATATTGGCTAAAATTGCATTGCTAAAAAAATCGATTTATGGATTTGTGATTGAAGAAATGAATATTTGTGATTTTTACATTCCATTCTACTTATCCAATAAAACAAGACGAGCAATAGCAAAAAAGATTAACTGTATTCTAGTTCTGTTCCAACTCTTACCTTCAATCCTTACATCTTATTTAGACCAACCGAGTACGCGGTCAAGAGACTAAACTCGGCCAAATACAGAACAACCTAAGCGCGACGCATAAGATTTGGCCGAGCGATCTGGCGAGTGATTCAAGTGAGCGAGTAAATAATAATAGACAAAAGAATTCCCCCTCTATCTATAGCACGCTCTTGCTCAAGTTTTTAGCACGCTTAAACAGGCATTTGACGAGTATTGTTGAATCGAATGAAATCCACGTGAAAATGAACTGAATCACTAAAAAACTTTAATCAATCACACAATATTCTTACTCGACCGCATACTTGGTAGTTCTAGACGAGACTTAACTGTTTTAAAAAGAAAGTTTGAGCGATTGAATAGCAACCAATTCTTAAAGATTAACATAATGTTGAGATGCTCTATTAGTAGTTCAGATACTCTAAGCAAGAAGCGTATAAAAAACCGTAATTCTGAGCCTGGTTTTAATGTCAGTAGTGTTTTCGTTGGCAACAAAACTCGATAATGAAATAGTCCGACTCTTTTATCTGTACTAATTCTACAATGTACGTATTTCTGAAGAGATGTTTTAGTAGTATGCGGATTGATAAATTCATATATTTCAAACGGAAACTCGCTGGCACGTCCTGTAATCCAGTGGTAAACATAATCAAACCTAGACTTGCTCACATACCGAAAAGTGTAGGAAAGCGTGAGTTGGCCTTCACCAAACTGCGAATAGAAAACGCGTTGATAATAAAAAAAATGATCAAGATAAATTTCAATGGACGAAGATTGTGATATCCTTTTTTAATATTTTATCTTTGGCAGATGTGGCAAGAAAGTATAACCGGTTCGAAGTAAGCTTTATAGAGTGTCTTGGTCGATATACCTTATATCGATTTGTTTTGAAAGATGTTTCTAGCTGCCAAAACTGTGACACATAAGATAAATGACCAAATCACACAAGATTAATCTCAAAGAGTGTACATTTTTTGTTCGGAAAGAGGTCAACACTGAAAAAAAATTGATGTATGTATTTTAATCTGGTCACGAGAGTAGGATGAATTTTATATCATAAAATGTTGGGCGGAAATATTGACAATTTCTTTACTTACTTTTTAGTTTTTTTCTGTGTTGAATGATTGTAACCGATATAATGTGATGAAAGGAAGCATTGAATTTTCATAAGTTAAAAAAACATAGATTTTTCTATCTGAAAGTATATACAAGGCGGAGATGGTCAACATTTTTATTGTGCAACGTTTTCTCGACGCCTAAACGCGTTATAATTTTCAACATGATTTTCACATAATATTTTTTTTTTATGATGCTTCAATTGTAATGTGAAATATTTTCAAGCAGTTTACATAAAGCATTCATTGTGGGCATGCAAGGTTGTTTATAATAAAATTAGGCTTTTTTGCTCAATGTACTGCATTAGTGCTGTCGCCTGTGTGGTCAAGTTGTCAACGTAGTGGGCTTCGATTACTGATTGATTATTGATTTTTCAATCGATTTATGAATTTTTATTCGAAGGCATGTGATGTCTTGAATTTTAAGCCGTGTCACTCATTCTATCTTAAAAACGGGGCGTAGCGACAGCGATTAGCCAACCACTAGTTCTTTCCTAGCCCTATCCTTCCATTTCTACTCTCTTTATAAAAAAAGAAGTTGAGCTACTGAGTAAGAAGCGGTTCTCATCGAAACACTTCTGTTGCCATATGTCTCATTTAAAGTAAAATCAGAATTGTAATTAGGAATAAATCTTTGATTATCCAAAAGCGATATATAAACATTTCAATAGTTATTTAACTATGGCTTAAAAACGTTAATTAGAAAAATAATGAATATTATGAATGTTATATTGAAGACTTCGGCAACTACCGTTTTCAAAAATATTGATAAATCTTGTTTTTTTGTGGCAATCCTCGGTTTATTCTCGAGTTGAAAAATTTTCAAAACATTAAAGTTATCGCGGACCGGCAATAAACTGTTGCGGACCGGTGCTTGTCTGCTGACCATAAGTTGAAGAACACTGGTTTATAAGACTGTTAACAATCATTCACCAGGATCAATTTTCAAAAAACAGTACTACAGCAATAATTTAAGATGTCACAAAACTGTTCTTTATCGATTTTTAATTCATACAGCTGAGATAAAAAAATATATTAGTTGTTTCACACCAGTTTCGACGATGATATGATGCCGAAATAGCTATCAATTTTTGTGAAAACGAAATCTTTGATTATTGTTTTTTGTTTTAACTTTATGTGCCTAATTAAAGATTGTTGATACGGGATGAGTTTTAGATAGTCGGAAAATGTTATAATATAACAATGAAATGAGTATTCATTACTTGATGATATTCGAATTCAAAAATTTCTCGATCAATATTCTTACAAGAGCATCTGTATGAATATAATATGATAAATCATAAACTTCAGTATTCGCTTAATATATAAAACAATGTAAAGGATAACATTATTCTATGTTTAAGTTTCAGATGAAGAATAACAAAAGTTTTCATAGCAAAAATCGAACGGGAACATCCAGAAAAATGACTTTCTTGGATTTAAATTGAAATAAATCACGAGCAGATGGTTTCGTCCGAGACCATAAATATCCGAGACATTCCCATCGAAAATTGTAACTGCTTGAAAGTTATAGAAAAAAACCAAACTTCTGGATACCATAGGCCCTTAAACTGTCAACAAAATCGGTCCTGAAGGATTCGAGCTAAATAAAATTTATTACCGGGTTATTTTATCACTACAGCCGACACTAGAATAGAGAAATTTGAAAGACTGTATTACATAGAAGTACGTGAAGAAATTGAACTTGTTTGTGGATTTCATAATAATAGATCAATTTTATCGAGGTGTTTTTTTTTGTTTAATGTTATTCTCATTTTCCCCTAGATACAAAACGATTATAAAAAAATGTTTATTTCTTTATTCCAAAACCACATTTAGAATATTAAACAATTTTGCAATGTGACATATATTAAAACTTTAAAATCACCGTTGTTAAACACGAATTGTTATAAACGTATCTATGTTATGCATGCCTGAGATCTCAAAAATATATTGAATTGATAATATTTGATATTTGGTATACCATTGGAACCGAAAATTTTAATCTTTGATTCTTTAATGGCTACCCGAAGATCTTAAAATTATATATATAGGTCGAAAATTATGAAGCTGTTAAATTTTGATCTTATCTTAATAACGTGGTGGATTTAGTTCAACTGTAAATACGCAAAAATACACTGACGATGTAGTTAAAATTTTCGAGAGCAAAATGTTTGCCAAAATAGATTGCAAATAATAATTTGGGCTTTGAAAACATGCATGCGTGATCATTAACAAAATTATCAATTGGAAAATATGATTGTTAGTATCATTATAAGGTTCCGTTATACTGCCCGTTTCGAATAAATAACTAACTTATTTTTTGAATAATGCTTATTTATAATGAACACTGATTTAATTTACTAAACAAATTAATACTGGTAAAAATAATATAAAGCATTAACTGAATCTTAATAAATATACAAGAGGTTACGAAAAAATATTTACTGATAAAGACAATGTTTTTTTTTCATTTTATAAACTAAGAAATGTGGCGGTCAAAAGACAGAATTCTACCACCAAAGTCATTTTGAGAAAAACGGAAAAAAAACTGAAAAAAAGCATTAATAATGAATATAATGTTATATTTTACAGCAGAGTATTGTGATTCACAATGAATTTGTCAAATATGTTGAGCAAACATTTTGTGTTCGTCGAAACGTTTAGAGTGAAAGCAGGGTTGCCAGATCTTCAAAATCACAGATCGGGAAATTCACTATGTATTTCGAAAACTTTTATATATGTGTAGGTCGGGATTATAGAGAGACATGCAATGCAGGACTCGGGGTTTGTCGATTGAGCTCGGGACAGTCCCGCTCAAATAGGGACGCCTGGCAACCCTGAGTGAAAGAAACTAAATTTATTTTTAAAGCTAATTTCAAAAACAATTTTCTTTGGAATAAAAAAAGATTTGCTTCTCAAATACCAGCTCACAGACGAAACCATGAATAACAAAGCAATAATTACAGATCATAATAAAAGAACTCTCCCATTAAAAATATAATACATTGATATAACCTTACCAATTTTTAACATCATAATTTACAATCTAACACATTATTGTAACAAATACAAATATTTAAGAATATTTTTTAATAGATATTGGAAACCTTTTTTGATTATAAATTACAATGCCTCATTATTGTTACGAAGCACTTTCACTGACTCAACACATTGTTTTTTTTAAGCGGTGTTTGAAGTTCACTGAAAACATTTTTTTTGCTTTGTTCAAAAATCAAACACCAGTCGTGTAAATAATGGCGGCGATCAGGATTAATTGTCAGCTGATGATGTCCAGCGAAGACTGCAAATGGCTGCTTACTCCACGCTGCATTGCCAGAGGGTTTTCACCTAAGGAAGAAATCAATTAAAAAAATAATCGAATTTCGCTCCAAGATAAATTTTTTTTTGAGTTGTATATAAATACTATTGTAGACTCTAGTACGGACAGGTTGACGACAACTGTTCGAGAAGATATTTTCATACTATAATATTTTGATTTTAAGAACGCCATTCACTTTTGACTCATTTTTTCTATGTGACATTGAAAATGCCACCACAAACTACCGGTAGCCTGGGAACCACTGTTTGATGAACACTGTATTAGACGCTTATTACCATGTGAAAATATTTTTTTTGGTTTCATAAATTCAGTATTTTTTAATTTGATTATTATGTCATATGTAAAGTGAGAAATCTCGTCAATGTATACATTAACTAACAGTGTAAGTTAATGTTGCATCATAAGTCAATGTATGGAATAACTAGTAAGTGTATAAACTTACTGTCGAGCCCTTAACAGAGTTTTAATGATATTCCGACTTAGGTAAAGTTTGTTTACTGACAAGTTCTAGTCTAAGTAGAAATGGCAATCGGATTAGTTTACGTTAGGTTAGGTTAAATATGTTAAATAGAGGGAGGGCAAAAATGACAACAAGACATTTTGATATTTTGATATTTTTAAGGTTTTTTAAAATGTCAGATGATAGAAAAATACAACAACTGCGTGATTGTTCACTCGCAGCAGTGAAGAATGGCTGACAACATTATCAGTGCACGCGTGACTATATTTAAGTTTGTGAACAATTTAGTTTGTACACATTGAGCAATTAAAGTGTTCAGTTGTTCTCTCATTTATACTGTAAAAAGCTAAAATGAACAATATATACTTTGACTAGTAAGTACATACTTTAACTGGAACATATACAAATAAAAAAAATCAAAAGTGAAAAAATGTCTTACCTCTCAATACATGAACTGCAACTGTGGTAGCAGAAACATCTTCAAGGGCGCATGTATAGTTGCCAGAATCTTTCTTGGATGCGTTGGCGATGTACAGCCTGGAGAGTGCCCCACTGTTTTGCACCTCTGTCTTCACACTGGAAATGAAAAATAATATTCCCGTATTTATTTTAAATACGTAGCAATACATATGTATATTGGCTGCATATACACAACGGGTGGTGGTGGGAAACCAACTTGTAATACATATGTATAGTTCAGTGCCTTCTTTTGAAATAGATGTGCCGGAACTCACTTCTTGTCAAGCTATTTACTAAAGTTTTTTCTTCTAATCCATATCCGTTCCCGATGTTCAGCATATGTTTCCTAATAAAGATACCTCAACAGAAGTTAACGAGAACTGCTTGTTATTCAGTTTCTCAAACAATCTTTTTCTTAAACAATATTTCAAGCGTTAGATCTGGTATTTTTTTGTAGTATGACATTAATTTACGAACCCAGTACATTACATTAAAAAGAAATCTAAGGTCAGGACAAACAGCCAATGATTTCTAAAAAAAAATAGATTTCAAAGTATTTTTTTTTTTGAATACTGATTTGAAACAATGCCGATAAGTAGGTGCCGGAACGCCGTTCCACCACGTTACATGAAAAAAAGACCTGAGTATACACACATATGTATAAACATGTATACACTCCCTAGCTTTCTAAGTCAAACATGATATACCATAACTATGTTCATTTATAAAAAATCAGCTTCAAACTTTTTAATATAACTGTCATATCTAAACAAGTAGCAATTGGTACGCATAGCAAAAGAATTTGTTTGCAATCATGCCCACTCTCAATTTTGAGCGAGTTGATTGCTTTTTTAAAACTATATCCGCTCCCAGTGTGGAGCATATGTACTTCTAACAAAATTTTATCTCAACAGAAGTTTTTGTACGAGAGCTGCATGCTACAAAGTCACACAACTTATTTGTTTTGAAGAGAGTAGGTATAGAAGCATGTGGCTGGAAGAGAATTAGTGATTAACCAATCACTCTTGTGCTTAGTGATCGAATCGGTGGGAGAAAATTTCACACATCAAAAACATTGGATAAAATCCATTTTTCGTTTGAAAAATGATACTCTCCGTACTGGGATTTGATTCTGCGAGTACCGTGACAGAAACCAGTGACGTTGACCATTTATCTGTTGTCTATCTTAACAGAAAGTATTTTTTAAATAACTGAGATGTTAACCAGTTGGTCAACATCTTGTTTTAGAAGAGAGGAGGGATATAAAAATAGGGTCAAAAAGGACTAGTCGCTAGCAATTGCAATAGCTACGGATGAGTGGTAATGTTTATAACGTCCGACGCACTACCATAATTCAAAAAATAAAATACTTATTTGTACTAGCTCAACTTTTATTTGATATGATAACGACCGGTTTTGTTCATGACAGGCGTTATCAAATGATATCAAAATACGGTATAAAAGTGTTATTTATACAAAACAAAATATATATATATATTTTAACCATGTCCGCTCCCAATGTGGAGCATATGGACTCCTAATAGAGTTTATCTCAACAGATGTGTTTCTACGAGAACTGCTTGTTACTCATTTGCTCAACCTCTCTATTACTAAAGAGAGTAGGAATAGAAGGATAAGGCTAGGACAGGACTAGTGGTTAATTAATCGCTCTCGATACGCCTCGTTCATAGGATAGGATGGGTGGGATTAAATTCCACCAAGCACCTTCAGTTGAAATCTTCGATTAATACATCTTTCTGTACAAGAAATCAATCCTATAAACACCGTAACAAAAGCCAACTGAATAACAATCCATTATCATAGAAAACACTTCTGATACCTCAGTTCATATATACACGATATAAAAACATTTAAAAATATGAAATGTAATAAGATTGGTTTATATTTGACACACCTAGATGCTGTTACAAGAATCATCTATGAAGTTTCCTAGCATCTAGAATAAGGAATAATATATTCCATGTTATCTATTATTAAACCGGATCCCCGTTCTGGGAATTTTTATTTCCACTCTCGTAGGAAAACTTCAAAGGATGCGAGTGCAAATAGTCGGGCACCTGGGGGTACACTTCCATTTCGGCTTCCATTTCATTTGATTTAATTTTGTCGTGCGTGGGTTTGCGTACACGACTAGTAGGGAGGTAAAGGGCCAGGGGAAGAAAATGCACCCTAATATTCCAATATCTTTTCGCTCGGTTTTATGAGCATCTTGTTTTCCGGCATAGTTACTGCTCTAGGTAACCGGGTTGATAAGGATTCTAGTATTACTGAAACTGGAAGTCCTGTATTTCGGTTGTTTTTATTATTACTGAAATAGTAGTTTTGATAATGAAAATTTTTAACTTATATGATAGTATTAATATAATTAAAACACAATACATAGTAAATATTTAAAAAAAAATACTCAACTACAAATAACAATAAAAATGTATTAACAGTGACCTATGTTGGGATGACGATGACTTGTCGCAGCGAGCTCAAAACTCAAACTAAGCAGTGGCGGCCGGTCAATGTGGCATTCGATCAATGCACCCCTTGTATATGCAGGGGCGGTTATATTTCATTAAATAATATTCAAACATAACATTTATACCATTCACTCATTTTAAATTCTTCATATATTTATTGTCCATAATAAATATTTTAGAAAAAAATATTTTATTTAATTTGTTTCACAAGCAACGTTCCCTCTAAGCCGAAGAATTAGGTGCGCGGAAATTTCAAAGGCTGCGCGGAGGCTGCGCAGAGACTGCGCACACCGATCAAATATTCATTAAACAACTGTCTTGTAGTGCGCGCCAACCCGGGATGAGTGCGCGGGGCTTCCCAACTGCTGCGTTGGTCACAAGTGGTACTCAGAATACCCCTTGCGCATCTCTGATATAGATAGATTTATGAATATCTAACACGAAAAAAGTTTAGAATTAATGAACAGGGAGAATCGATTGAATGTAAATCTGCTTTCATAATAAAAGCAGGTAAAAAGTGTTGCTTTTTCAAACTGGTACAATAAATGTATTTCAGAAAAATATTTGAAATCCAAAAACTCATTATTTATTTACTCAGTAGTTATTAACCAAACCTCTGCCAATATAGTGACGATATATATGTATATGTACATGGGAATAATAAATTGACAGCAAGCAAGTATTGTCTCGAATATCAGACCAAGAGCGTCATATTTAAGTTTTTTTGAACTAGCCTTTTTAAGGTGAATGTTTAATTGAAAGCAAAATAAAATAATAAAACGGAATATATTAATAATTCACGGATTACTTGATCAAAATTTTAATTTAAACTTAAAAATAAAAACAAATGAAATCGTTCACGTGCCATCCAAATTCTCAAACGTGTCACATCGGGCACGCGTGCCTTAGGTTCACCATCCCTGATGTAGATTTTGAGTTTTGGGTCAACAATTGTATTATTATTGACATATTTAATTAGAATAATCGAATGAAAAAGTCATATAGAAAATTTAACAATGGATATTTCATAAATATTTTTTTATCCATGTCCACTCCACATTTAGACCATATGGCTTCCTAATGTAGGTATCCTACCAGATTTTTTTTACGAAAACTGTTTGTTACTCAGTCGTTCAACCTCCCTTTTTTAAAAAGAGTAGTAGAGATAGAAAGATGAGGCTAGGACAGGACTAGTAGTTAACTAATCGCTCTCGCTTCGCCCAACTATTAAAGTATCGGAAATGTTGAGAGGGAATTATTAGACATCACAAACACCCATGCCTTCGAACAAAAAAAATGCTGTTCGTACTGGAACGCAAAACCTTGAGATCTGGCACGGAAGTCCACAACGCTAACCGCTGCGCCATAGGACCTGACAAGATAATATCTTACGATATTTTTTTACCATTGATGTTCTTATAATTAGTAATGATATCACTCAAGTTATAGTACCCGTTCCAGGAAGACGACTTAGAGCTTCAGTCATAGTATTAGATATGTGTTTTACGACTGTGTGAAGTCGTCGATGAAATATAAAATAAACTTATTATTTATTTAGTTTCTTTAAGTGTAATTCAACGAAAATACAAAACTTACTGTAATTTTACGTTTGTAAATAAGGATCACGGGCCAGTTCTTAGAAGCATCTGAGTTAACACATCACGCGCCTCGGTGACGATTGGGGCCAATTTCAAGGAAAATTTTCTATGGTTTATAGATAGTGAAAGAAAAATTTCTTTAGCGCTTGTAATATTTTTTGTAGGGTTTGTTGACCGATATGGTTTCTCCGTAAATATTTTTGAATAATAAAATTATATAATATTTTTAAGCTACGCGATATTGTCTTCAATAAGAGAACATGCTTTTAGGGTGGTCACTGTCAATACTTGGTGGAAAGGCATTATATTAATAAAAACACAATAATCCTTTGTACTTTATTCCACTTTATTTAATAAGTCAGAACCGGTTTCGCTCATTGCGAGCACTGTCAGTTGACAATGCTCGCAATGAGCAAAACCGGTTCTGATCTATTAAATAAAGTGGAATAAAGTACAAAAGAATATTGTGTTTTTATTAATAAGAGAACATGCTATAATGCAGACCATCGGAAAAACTGAAGTTTCTGTAACAATGATAAAAATTAAAAATATTCGCATAGATCATAAATTAAAAAAAATATGTAATTTTTAATTTATTATTTATAACACCATTTCCCTAAATATCTGGAGAAGAAAGCTTTGTTAAGCGGAGCCATTTTAGAAAATAATTTAATTTCTTCTTCACAAAAATACATATTTTTTATTAGAAAATTAAAATTGATAACTCGTCGTTCGTCGGAACTGCCCTGAGATGGAATTTGAAAGAACAGAACTGTTTGCTGTGGTTCGTCCTCACACGGGCCCAATAGGTCACGCTGACTTGATTGCAACCAAAGCTAACTTCACGGCATTTGAAAAGTTGGTCAAGTTCTAGGTAATGAATTACTGTCAAATGTTCAAGCGTGATAATATAAATGTTTTTAATCTTTGTTCACCTAAAGTTAAAATGTACAAGGAATTCTTGCGATAAATTGTACGCAGCCATGTTTTAATCGATTTTTCGCACACGCATATATTTATACAGTGGAACCTCTCATAACGAGTTTAATTCGTTCCAGAATCTTACTCGTTATGTGAAACACTCGTTATGCGAAACAATTTTTTCCATATAAAACAATGTAAAATACAATAATGCGTTCCATGCCGAAAAAAAATAATCTTTTTTTAAATATTTTTTATGTGTATTCAAGTAAAATTACATACTTATAAATTGTTAAGGAGCGTAACAACTTGGAATGCGATTTCGATTTGCAAGAAACAATAAAAAATCGACTAGTTGATGCTTCTTAATGTACGATGCAACAGTTTCACATGCTTTCAGCTTTTCTCTTATTTCGCCAGAAGATTGTTTCTTTGCTACTTCTTCCTCCTCCACTAACAAACTCTCCTCCATAACTTATTGCTGTGAAAAAAAAAACTCCATAAGCTTTTCGGTGGTCAGCTCTTGACTGTACTCTTTCACAAGCTCATCAATATCGTTGTTATCCACCTCCAGTCCCATGGTATTGGCCAAAGATGCAATCTCTCTGACTGTATACTCCACAGGTACTGTTTCAACTTCTTCAAAATCACTTTCGACAACGCCCCTTGGCAAAGCTTCTTCCAAGCTGAAATGAAAGTTCTCTTGGTAACCCCTTGTCAATCATCTTGAGGCAAGCAACGATAGGAAAGTGATATTTCCAAAACTCTGCGTCACTTATGCGAAATATCGCTCGTTAAGGAAGCATATTTTTCACAGTCTGTTTTGCTCGTTATAAGAGGTGCTCGATATGAAAGGTTTCACTGTATTTTTTTGTTTCCAGCGGTTTTAAAAGTGTTATTGTTTGGATTTGGGTTACGAAAAATCGCGTAGGGAATATGTTTTTCACTCATAACATAGACAACACTTATGGGCTAACCGATGCTCAGAAAGAGGTTTTCGCAATAAAAAACAACAACGAAATCATGTCGTGACAAAGAGCCGTTTGAAATGTAGTATTTGTTTATTATTTCCACGAAAAAACTTGTTGTTTAAAAGGAAACATATTTAATGCATTGTTTGAGTATGGAAACGGGCATAACATTTAATGTTTGATAGAAAACAAAAAGAAAATGTTTTTTGACGTTTGTTTAGTGGGATCAAGCCGTTGTTTATTTTCCAGTTTATATAAAATTGTCCTAGGGTACAAAAAGTTTTACATAAAGTTTTTAAAACGATATTTTTTATAAAATTTGGAATCAACAGTATTTTATGTACAATGCTGGAATGATAACTCGTTTGTTTTTTCATTTATACCATATTGACTGTGGAAATAAAAAAGGACGTAACCCACACATATAAAATTTTACAGGAGGCGCAAAACACGTGTTTTGATGATTTTGGGCCATATGCAAATTATGAATTATACACAACCTTTAAGTTCACGGAGACTTCTAAACTGGGGTTTAATTGACATAATCTAATATTAATTAAAGAAATTGTCTGGGAAACACCTTTATTTCAGTTTATTTTCTTGGTTTTAACTTATTTCAAAGTCATCTTTTTCAAACTTAAAATCTACATATTTTTAGATACTAATTCGGCATTTGCAGCTTGCATCCTTTTGATAGAACGTGTATTAGGTTTGATACATTGTGGTTATTGAAAAAAAGTGTTTTGAAAAAACTGTGGGTTACGTCCTTTTTCCTTACCACAGTCGATATGTTCCTAAGCTTAATTACCCATTACCCCCTTTTAAACAAAAAATACAGAAGACTTCTCTAGAAATTTACCATTTTTAAATTAAATATTTAAAACAGAAAAATTTAATGTAAATACCTTTATTGTTATAAATACCAGTGTGGATTCGGGTAAAAAAAGACGACTCCGTCTCCGAATTGATTTTTTTCAAATATTTACGTTTACTAAGATATCTGTATACTATCAGATCATTTTAGTAACTAAGATAATTCTAGTATATTTCACCAATCAATATGAAAAATAGAATAATAATTTTTCAATACTTTAAAATTATTTTTCAGCGGTTTTTTCGACTCCGCCTTCGCAAAAACACCCGACTCACAGTCCCGATCCACAGTCCTGATAAAAACACTGATACTTAAATTGTTAAAGAATTAATACAATTCACTTTATCAAGTATTGTCACTAATTTATTAATGTTTTTCAGTTGATTATTTACAATGACATTTCAGTATTCAAATTAAACAACATCTCAAAATCGTAGAAAGCATTTGTTTTAAATTTGATTTTATCGAAAATGTTACCAATAAGATGCGTAAACCGTATAATAAAACGTTTTAGAATGTTTTATAAGGTTAAAAAATATTTCCCCCTTTTTGCTTCCAAGACCAGCATGGTCCCTTCTAGTACCCCTAGGGAGTCGATGGACCCACTTTAGAAACCTATGATTTATACCAATCGTATTTGAAATGAACATTTGTAAAATATAAAATATTGTATATTTCGTTGCGGTAATTTTGTTACTTAAGAATGAATCATAACAGAAATTGATTTACAAGAACTGATAATGAGTCATTGGAACACAGTTAGAAAAATACTTGTAAAAAGGTCGTGAATGTGATGGGAAAAAACATGGCGATCTTGAAGTGCTGAGGACAGGATTGTACTTGGTAGATGTTTAAAATCTTTTATACACATTTATCTTAAATGTTGAATACACGTATATGTTCGAAAAGTTAATGTAACATATTTTATTCGAGGATTCGAGCCCGTGACTGCTCAAATCATAAGAGCGAATGCTCAAAAGAATTGCATCAAACACTCGATTACGGATAATTTAATATTAAATCAAGACTCAAAATCAGTAAAAAAGTGTCGAATATTTTTTTCCTAACAAATGTACAAAAATATGTATAAGTAACGTAAACAGTTGAAAAGCGAATCTAGCTAAAAGAGGAAATACGGAATTTCCACAAGTATTCCAGGAAAAGATATATCTTTTATTATTAAAGGGATGAATCATCGGTCTCAGGAGTTTGAACAACTTAATTCATTTATTTTATTGCAATGAAAGTATTTTAAAAGGGATTGAAATATGTACTTAAAATAGCTAAAGGAGAGAATTTAGTTATTTCGATCCATAAATTATTACGGTTTGCGTCTTGGATACGAATTCCGTGTTCGGCGACATCTGTTTTTGGAATTTATTGATTCTTGAATCCAATGTACAATACATTTTAAATTAAAAATATATGAAGGTATAATATATCTCAATCATGAAATAGAAAAAAGGTCGTAAAATCAAGCAATTGTTTCCGTAATCGAACGCTTTTTTCTTGAGTACTAAAGGCATACATTGAATTAAAAAATCTTTTTAACTTACGTCAATGTTTGATATTTTGAATAATATTTAAACAAATAAAATTGATGGTGATTTTTATTGGCTGTAATAAAGAACTTTTTTCACTAGATTCAATAACACTCTAATGAATTTCATGGAGTGAAAATTAGTACCCTTCAGAGATAAAAAAAGTAAATTTGATTTACGATATTTTTATCGGTATTATAAGAAATAATTTTTAACGTTATTAGATTTTTTAGTATGTTTTCAGAACAGTATCAAAGATGTTATATTTTTTATTATTAATTCACTGACAGTGCAGTCTAAAAATGACATTGTGTTTTTCAATGTGCTCATTTACAATGTTGGGTATAATATGAACTATCAATAGAAAATGAACATAGTTTTAATTGATATCGTTCGAATTTCCATATGTTTTGTCATTAACGATCCGGGGTTTTTATTTCGGCATCTTCTAGCTCAGTGGTTCCCAAAGTGGTTCCTACAGACCCCTGAGACTAGGGTCCGTGGCCGGTCAAAATTAATTTGGGGGTGTTATTTCTCTTGGGAGTTATTTTTCTTGGGGGTCCGTGGTCAAATTTTCCTCCATGAAGCGGTCCGTGAGCATAATAAGTTTGGGAATAACTGTTCTAGCTGAACGTTAAAGCTTTGTAAATAATTTAATCGTGTATATATTTTGTTAGTCAGTCGCCCAATCTCTCCTTTTTAAAGAGAGTAGTAGGGATAGAAGCATAAGGCTAGGACAGGACTAGTGGTTATTGCTCTCGCTACGCTTAGTTATATTTTTTTTATACACACAACAACACTCATACCTTCCAACAGAAATCGTTAAATCAATCGAAAAAATGCTGTTTGCACTTGGACTCGAACCCATGAGGTCCGGCACGGAATTCCAAAACGCTAACCGCTGCACCATACGACCCGGCAATACAAATATAAAAAAAAATATATTTTCATTATTTATAAAAGTATTTGCTTAGGAATTCGAACTAGTATGAATAGCTGAAAAAAATATCATTCAGGTACTCCAATATTATTGTATTGATAATATTTAATTTTATTAAGGGTTTCCAGATTACTAAGTATTTGATTGCGACGATATGAAAGATCTGTAGTAAATGAACTGATTCCGCTTTTTTTGCCTGCGGCACTGCTTACGTTTATGTTCCATATGAAAAAATCTGTGCCCACCTCAATGAACACCCCTTCAGAAATATTTCAGATAAAATATTATTAGCTTTATCAAGTCACCATAAACATTTTATAACCCCCATAATATGATGGTATGATTCAATTCGTGAGAAGTGAATGATAGTACACTGTAAAAAAATATGGCGTCGATAAAAAAATAGCGTGCTAGATACATATAAAAGTAAAACAAACCTTAAACCTGATTTTATTTGATTGTTGCAGAAAACACTTAATTATATTTGGACCAAAATTTGTCTATTATTTAAATAAATGATTTTATAATAAAAACGACAATTAAAAACGTCATGGATATATTATTCGACTTTAATTACTATTTAACGGTGTTATAAAGGAAGCATGTCTAGCTTTGTATCCCGCAACAAATATCTTATAGTATGATACAACTAGGGCATCCAATCCCGAGATCCCGTCTAATTCTGGGATCCCGAAATCCCGGGATTGAGAAATTTTGAGCAAATTCTGAAAATTGATAGCATTTTGGGATTGGAAGAGCTAAAAAAAAAAACGAGTTTCGGAGATAATCTGGGAAAAAATATAGGAAATTTAAAATTCCAAATTCGTCGGTGAGCTAAAAAAAAACCACTCACCAAAACTTTCAAATTATACACGATTTCACGTTGAGTGCCCAATCACAAATAAAGCTCTGGGATTGGATACCCTAGTTACAATCGATTCAATAATAGTTTCGTTGCAAAACCACTAGCAACTTCTAAGCGTCTCTATGAATCACTCCTCTGAAAAACGCATACTAATTTGTGGTCGTCGCAATGAGTTGATTGGAGATTCTTTTATTATTTTTTCCAGCAGTTCTTTCAGATTGTTAATTCTTCACTGCATATTAATAATATGCGCATCGTATTTACTATATTAATTTAATAGAGCCAAGTACTAAAATTTTGGATCGGTGGTCCGTTATCCAGGATTTTAAGATTACAAATCATAGTATGCACGAATGTGACTAATGAATAAGTATCCATAAATCTAAGCCTGCTGTGGCCCAGTTGGTTAGAGCTTGCTCTACCGATCACGCAGGTCTGGGTTCGATTCCCGGTCAAATCACAGTGAATTTGGGAATTATTTAATCCAAAAGTTGTGATTGAAGGACTGGGTGTTTGTGATGTCAATTCACATAATTTCCTCTCCTCCCATCCTTCTGATCGGTTAATAACTGGGTGTAGCAATAGCGATTAGCCAACCACTAGTCCTGTTCTAGCCTTATCCTTTTAGACTGAGTAACAAACAGTTCTCGTAGAAAAACTTCTGTTGAGATACTTCTATTAGAAGGCAATATGCTCCACATTAAGAGTGGACATGGATTAAAAAAAATCTAAGCATTACGTACATTTTTAAATGCTGTAATATTAAAAAATAAACGTACACATGTTTTCGTCTCTTTCTGATCCAGAATAATTAAAATTTTGTACAGTTTGACATAAGAAAGCTATTTGAGCGTGTCTGTCAAGAGCAGGGTTGCCAGACGTCCCTATTCGAGCGGGACTGTCCCGAGCTCAATCGACAAATCCCGAGTCCCACATTGCACGTCTCTCTATAATCCCGACCTGCACACGTATAAAAGTTTTCGAAATAGTGATTTTCCCGATCTGTGATTTTGAAGATCTGGCAACCCTGGTCAAGAGTTCGAATGCACGAATTCACGCTTTCATAACGTGACGTTTCAACATATACGTGGGTTTGTATTCAAAGGCATGGGTGATGGCAATTATTTAAAAAAAAGTATCAGATCTTTAAAAATCAACAAAGCTAACTTTTTAACATTTTTTAATTGCAGGTGACACACGCATCGTGATTGCATGTCAAACATATAATCGATGATGCTGTAAATTCCACTAAAAATAAATTCCTATTTACTTATCAAGAACATTAAGATTTATTTAATTTGTATTGTTGTGCATTTATCTTTGTCATATTTTTATTTTAGTGTAAGTTCTCTCTATAAGTGTTGATTCTGTTTGTATATTTTATTTCATCTTCTTGACGTGTATGAAGTGTTTATCAATAAACATAGGTGCACAGACGTGAAAAAATACGGCCTGTTAAACTTATGAGAAAAAAATCTTTTAAATTTAGAAGCGTCGTAAATGACAAGATGGCCGCACATGTGTCACACAGCAAATGGCAGACCTCAACCCTCTAAGAATGTTTTCATTGTTATATTGTTATATATAAAATAAGTGTAAGGTGTATTTTCTTAGTTAAACAATTTTGATATTTATTATCATGGGTATATTACATGTAAACTAATTTAAAACTATGTTGTGTTGAAGTGGAAAGTTAAAACTGCTGTCAAATTATTGTAAGTATAAAGTTTTTTATGGAGACTTTGAAGAGTGAGGGCAGTGAGGGGTAAAATTATTTTATAATTAAGTTTAAAATACATTTCAAAACTCTAGTAGATATTCTTGTATTTTGATCACTTGATATAATCTCAAGAATAACTTAAAAATGTCACTCAAGATTAACTCGGAACGAAAAAACAAAGACGTATTTAAAAATGAATACAGTGACACTAGTTATTGAACTGTTCATGACTCGTTCTTGGAGCCTTCCGATCGCTAAACTGATGCATTAGATATATGTATGTATATATAGAGATTGATTAAGAAAACTAATTGTCAAGAAATCTACAAAGATACTTTAAAAATGAAATGAGTGATAAAAGATAAAAGATTTTTTGACTAAAATTTCAAAACTATTAAGTTACTAATTTTGAGCCGTAACAAAACAAAAAGTAGAAGACCTATACCAAATACGCTGTCAGTTGCAGTTGTTGAAGTGTTTATGAATCAGAGAAGTTATAATATTAATATTAACCCTTCGTGGTTAAACGTCAGATAGTTTTCATATACATCAAACTTTTTTTTACACGGCTTTGAAATAACACGGTCCACTAAAAAGAGCGAATATTATATTTTAAGACGAATTATTTGTTCTACTACGATTCCCAAAAATAAAAAATAAGCAAACACAGATTTCTTCATAACGAAAATTTTTACAATACAGGGCGATAATCACAAACAAACGTCTTTCCATTAGACGTGTCAAAACATTTCTAGACATGAGAGCGATTAACTCATAAACGTACGCGGTAAATAATATTGTTTTCTTAAAAAAAAATACATATGTATGAATAATATTATAAAGATTTTTTTGCTTAGTTCGAGTTGAATAATACCCTTTTTACACGATTTTTTGTATGAAAATATTGTTGTTTTTTACACGGTATTTTTCATTAAGAGAACCATTCTTCAATTTTTCTAAGTATTTTTTTTTAATACGCGGTGCTTAGTGAAATTTATTTATCGTGTAAAAACTATATTATATATAATATATAGGCCACAGTTAACACGCGAACATTTACAAGCAATTTTATTTAACGCATACATCAGTACAACTTACATTCGCTTTGATTAATCAATGTATGTATTAACTAGTAAGTGAATAAACTCTAGATAGAGTAGAAATGATATTATGGCTTAGGTTAGGTGAGGTTACATTTACTAGTTCATTTGTTATTTCGTGCAAAAAAAAACATGTATTTTATACATTTACTAACTTTTAAAATTAAAAAATTATATTGTAGATTTCAGTTATCAAAATTTCGATGAAATAAATTAGAATAAAAATAATAAGAAAGCGTTAGAAGAATGTGACATCTGGGCGTCTGAGGGTTATACCCTTATCCAGTGTGACGGTGAGCAGGGACGGATTAGCCTTCGGGGCATCTGGGAAAAAATAAAGCGGATCTGTGGGGCGGTAAAAATATCACCGAATTATTGTGAAGCGTCAAAAGCCAGCCTTTACCTGTCATCAAAAAGTTATCGCTTATAAGTTATTGTTTTAGATAATAATTTGTTTAGTTTAATAAGTCTTGCCATACTATAGGGTCTTTCAACAGGGGCGCTCGACATTTGTTAGGTTATAGCAGCCATGTTAAAGTGACATCTGTCAAATTTATTGTCAATTGCTTAGTAGAGTACGACAAATCACCATGGAATTTTATAGCGCTGAACAAGGGGTACAAACAAGGGCATCCGATCCCGAGATTCTGTTCAATTTTCTGATCCCGAAATCCCGGGATTGAGAAATTTTTAGCAAATCCCGAAAATTGATACGATTTTGGAATTGCAAGGACTAAAAAAATTTCTGGTGGAATAGTATAGCGAATTCAGAATTTCAAATTCCTCGGTGAGCTAAAAAAAAAAACGAGTTTCTGAGACAATCTGGGGAAAAAGTATACATAGCAAATTGAGAATTTCAAATTCTTCGGTGAGCTAAAAAAAATAAACGAGTTTCTAAGACAATCCGGAGAAAAAGTATAGCAAATTGAGGATTTCAAATTCTTCGGTGAGCTAAAAAAGAAAAAAAAAACGAATTTCTGAGACAATCCGGGAAAAAGTATAGCGAATTGGGGATTTAAAATTTCTCGGCGAGCTAATCCCAATCCAGGAATCCCGGGATCCCGGGATTGAAAATTAATCAATCCCGAAATCCTGGATTGGAAAAAGGCTCCGGGATTGGATAACCTAGTACTAATTATCAAATTTTATTACCAAAGTCACTGCTCCGTTCAAGAAACCATAAATAACACCGTGTATTTGCTGATTGGGCGCTCTGGAGCAGTTGGAAGTTGACACCAATTTTACCAAAAAAATATTTTAAGCGACATGGCCCATTTTGGATGGTTGGCTATGTGAACAAGCAAAATTGTCGGATTTGGGGCGATACCAATCAAAACGAGTTACACCAGCATCAAATGCATCCCGAGAAAGTCACTATTTGGTGCGGATTTTGGTCTGGCGGAATCATCGGTCCGTACTTCTTTCATAACGAAACTGGCATTGCCATAACCTTCATCAGCGAGCACTACATCAATGATAAGGAACTACTTGTGGCCTAAACTGAATGATGGGAATACCGATAACATGTGGTTCCAACAGGACAGCGCTACGTGCCATACAGCACATACCACGATGGACATTCTGCACAACCGAGCGTTCTGACCGAAAGACTTTTTATTTAACATTTATATCCAGACCATCTCGCTGAGGCTTCAAACAGTCTTACAAGGAGTATTTAAGAGGACGTGATTAGTATACTGAAACGAAACGCTATTTGGCACCTTTATGTTATACTTTGTTGGAAAATCTTGGTAGCAAGGTGAGTATGACCAAGTATGCATTGGTAAGTCTAAAAATCAACGGGGCTATTCTCAAATTTACTTAATCTGTCAAACTCCAAAGATTAACTGTTATTATTAATATTCACTCGTTATATCTATTAGAAGATTTCAATTATATAAATATGATGCAAAAAATGTCAATTGACGATCATGCATTAGTTTTATCGGTATCTTTAAAAAAACCTCTTTCTTACGAATTCTTGATTGCGCTATAACAACAGTGAACATAGCAACAAGTATTACATTTATGTTATACCAACCGTAAAAATCAAATATAAAATTCATGTTGAATATTGAAGACGGTCTAGCTCCAAATGAATTAAAGAATCTGGATTATTTTATTTATCTATTGGCCAAGTCAGAAAATTATAAAAAAATAATTAGACCAGAAATCAAAAAGTCATTCGTTGGTTAATTAATGAGAATCTGTTTTTTTTGTCATAAGCAGTGTACGCTTGGTAAATAACTCTGACTATGTATAAGTACTGTTAAGGTAAATATATATATTGTCACTGTCACAAAGATTCGAGATAAAAATGTTAGCCAATAAATAAACTTACAAACTCCGTATATCTAAGTCATGTCCGGTATTATTTTGATAAATTGGTTAGACTTTCAATATAATATCTCGACAAAACATGTTTGTACGAGATTTAAGAGCGTTAAATCGGTGGTCGGGTGGTCAACGTCATTGGCTTCGCTTGCAGAACTGACGAACCCAAATACTGTGACAGACAGTTTCATGAACTGATTTTTCAATCGATTTATAGATCTCCGTAATTCAATCTTAAAAACGAGATCAATTGGCTAACAACTGTTCTGCCCTAGCTCTTTACTTATAACCCTACTCTTTTCAAAGAGGAAAAGTTGGGAAACGGAGTAACAATAAGTTTTTGTAGAAAAACTTCTAATAAAAAAAGTGAAATGTTAACATCCCCGTGAAGAATTTGTGTTTTTGAAGGGGATAATTTTTACCTCAGCGGGGTGACATTATTTTGGGGCTCAGCGTCAATTCGCCCCTGCTGCGGAAAAGCAACAACGAACCACGGAAATTTATTGGCGGCAACATGCGTGTAAAAAAAACGTCGCGGATCATATTGGCAATAAAAATAAACCAAATACGTCGTAAAAATGATCACGGCTTGATCTCTCGCGGGCGCCATCTTGGAAACACGATTTTAAGTCGGTGCGAAGACGCACATGTGGCGCCCCCATCTGTGTGCCAATGAACTATTTATTGCGAGGCTGTTTTATTGTCGGCAACCAATACAATATTAAAAATACCCTTTTCTTATTAAATCATAAAATTTTCACCAGGTGCTCTCGGTTGGGGATTGAAATATCGGTATTAGTTAAACAGGAATCCCGGTATTCTCGGTGTTTTTTCAATACTGAAATAATGATTTTGGTGTTGAAAACTTTAAATGTATTAAAAACATAACAAAACCCTCTCCTGTAAAATTTATGATTTGTCGCTTACGTTTTTCTCCCGATTACGGTTCTATATTTATACTTAGTAGAATAAGTTAGTGGCTTAGTGCTAAATAAAAAAAAAGTGACGGGATGGCTGCTTATTTTTATTGAACAATACTGTATTAATGAAAGCTTAAGAATATTGTCAAATAAGATTCAATTTTTAAATATTTTTTTACATTCTTTGATTTTTCGATTTTTTTCTGTATAAATGAGTGAGTGTATTTGATTTTGTGTGCTCAGCAACATTTTTTTCTACAAATATAAATTGATTTAAAAACACAATATTCCTCTGTACCACTTGCACTCTTATTTTGAAAAGATCAGGCCAGGAACGACGAACTCATGACGAACACTATCAACTGATAAGAAATAATATTTACAAATTATGAATACCTCATATGAAAAAGTTTTTATTAATTTGAGTCAATTTAGTGACACTTCATAATTTGTACTGTAATTTGTGAATTATTTTCTTTATCAATTGTTTGTTAAATCTTTTTATTTCATTTTGTTTTTTACAAAAAACACTGTCAGATTTTATTTCTTATAAGTTGATAATGCTCTTCATGAAATAATAATATCTTGAGATTAAAAGGGAAAACACTATTTTCCAGATTTGCATATAATCTAAGAAACTAGTTAAAAAGTGTGTGAACGTGCGAGACTGCAAAGTAAATGTATTCAACCGTTTCGTGATAAAGCATTATTTTAAATATTCTTTTACGAATACGAGCGAATTGGAAATAAGTAAAAAAAAATGATTAAATAATATTACAAGTTTCAATTGTATGAACATTACATTCATCATGAAGCCATTACAGATACGATCTAAATCTCTACTTTGATAAATTCAACACATTTTGGCTGACGTATTATATAAAAGATAATATCTTCTTCATCGATAAATATGTAGAATAAAAAATTTAGAGTTTATTTAAGGTTCATGATTTTTTTTTATGAATACTGTTCATTAATATGGGATGTGTTTTCAAGGCTGAATATGGAAATCATGATGATCAGTTGATACAATCGAGATACGCTTAGAATCGAACGCTAAGACTGCTAACATAAATCTTTTACACTCTCGCTAGACGATAGTAATTTGAAATGCCAAAGATCAAAGAATAACGAATTGAAAAAAAAAGTATTCACCGAGAAAACCCTCTGAGACACAAATAATGACAATAAAATCAAGCACATAAAATAGTTGTAGTTTTTTTTTGAATCAAAGCTTCTACGTACATATAAAAGCATGAATCAAACTATATTTTGGGGTAAATTCAAATGAATATGTGTGTATTGAAATTCCGAATTCATTTCATCAAAAAAGTCAAAAATAACCAAAATTTTGATACGTCATGTTCGCAGAAAATTAACGACGATACGTTATTTTCCGTGCTACGAATATTGAGTATCTATGGTCCACACATACATTTTAACAATATTTTGCTATCGTGTACATGTGAGTTGCCAGTAAGCAACTGTTGAAAAAATATCATCTTATATTTCCACGAAATAGATTACACTACAGTAAAAAATCTTTTGTACTACTTACTACCTTGTTTATTGTTATAATATTATTGTATTAATAAAAACACAATAATCCTTTGTACTTCATTCCACTTTATTTAATATGTCAGGACCGGTTTCGCTCATTACGAGCATCGTCAACTGATAAGAAATATAATTTAACAGTGCTATTTATACAAAAATGAAAAGTTATAAACAACTTATGTTGTTTATAACTTTTCATTTTTGTATAAATAGCACTGTTAAATTATATTTCTTATCAGTTGACGATGCTCGTAATGAGCGAAACCGGTCCTGACATATTAAATAAAGTGGAATGAAGTACAAAGGATTATTGTGTTTTTATTAATATAATGCCTTTCCACCAAGTATTGACAGTGAACACCCTAAAAGTGATATATATTGTACTTGATGGAATATTTTGCCTTTTTTAAAATATATACAAAAAATAACGGTGATTTTTTCTTTAAAACTTGACACTTTCATACTGATAACAAATGAAGTGCTGTAAAAAAAGTGACAGCGGCTTATACAAGAGGTAGTAGTTCTAAAACATTTATGGAAAAGTGTTTTTGCTTTCATGCCGGCGTAACATGGTTGTTTTTGAACGAAATAAGTATCATATTAAATAATGTTATGGTATAGTTTTACAGCCTTATTATGGTATAGAAAAGTGGTGGAATGGAACCTCTCATAACGAGCACCTCTTATAACGAGTAATTCACATAACGAGCAAAACAGATTGCGAAAATAATGCTTTCTTAACGAGCGATATTTCACATAACGAGTGACGCAGGAGTTTTGAAAGATCACTTTCACATCGTTGTTTGCCTCAAGATGATTGACAAGGCGTGGGAAGGGGTTACCAAAAGAACTCTCACTTCAGCTTGGAAGAAGCTTTGCCAAGGAGCGTTGTCAAATGTGATTTTGAGGGGTTTGAAACAGTACCTGTGGAGTCTACAGTCAGCGAGATTGGACTGGAAGTGAATAACAACGATATTGATGAGCTTGTGAAAGAGTACAGTCAAGAGCGGACCACCGAAAAGCTTATGGGGTTGCATTGTTTTTCACAGCAAGAAGTTATGAAGAAGAGTTGGTGGAGGAGGAGGAAGTAGCAACGAAACAATCTTCTGGCGCAATAAGAGAACAGCTGAAAGGTGAAACTGTTGCATCGTACATTAAGAAGCACCAACTAGTCGATTTTTTATCGTTTTTTGCAAATCGAAATTGCATTCTAAGTTGTGACGCTCATTAACAATTTAAAGGTATGTAATTTTACTTGAATACACGTTAAAAATATATATTTTTTTTTTTTGGCATGGAACGTATTATTGTATTTTACATTGTTTTATATGTGAAAAAAATGTTTCGCATAACGAGTGTTTCACATTACGAGTAAGGTTCTGGAACGGATTAAACTCGTTATGAGAGGTTCCACTGTATGTGATTTTATAGTGAGCAATCGATTGCTTTAGTGTTTGTTATTGAATTTAAAGAATTTGTATACCGCAGCATACTAGTTTATACCACAAGAAAAATATGAATTGTTTTAAAAAAACACGTATTTTTTTATTTTTTTTTATTTAACTAACACGATGCGATGAAAAATTTTCTTTTAAGCTTATTGTTCAATTTCTACGAAACATCAAAACCATATTCTCGTTCAATATAGTATACATTAAAAAAATCTATTTCGTGGAAATATAGAATGAGATTTTTTCAACAGTTGCTAACTGGCAACTCACATGTACACGATAGCAAAATATTGTTAAAGTGAATGTGTGGGCCATAGATACTCAATATTCGTAGCACGGAAAATTACGTATCGTGTTTCTGCGAACATGACGTATCAAAATTTTGGTTATTTTTGACTTTTTTGATGAAATGAATTCGGAATATCAATACACACATGTTCATTTGAATCTACCCAAAATTATAGTTTGATTCATGCTTTATTTCACCTAACACAAAAATGTTGGCAGATAATATGTTTTGCCGAATTTCGAGATACCTTCATTAGGAAGCCATATGCTCCACATTGGGAGCGAAAATGGATACAAATAAATGGATAAAATTTACCGAGCCCCTTGTTAAGATATTGGCAGCCCACCGCTGGTAACACTCGTTGAAGATCACCGAAAGTTTCACATTGAAATACGACTGGACGACGAGCAGTTTCTCTACAAACTTTCTGTAACTTTGATGCAAGTGATTGATTTAGAAACCGCTAAGTTGACGGGTTAATCATGTTTAACGGAAATATGTGGCAGAGATGATCCGTAATCAGAGAGTTTAAAAGGATTTTAATTGGATTAAAAACTAAAGGCAAACACGTTAACAAATACAAACAACAAATTTCGCATGAGTTTTTGCACTATAAATCGCTGGGAAATGAGAGGTCTGTCACAAAAATGTCACGATTTAGGATCGGTTTTCCAGAAATAAATATTTAAAAACTTCAGCTATGTTTGATTTCGTCTCAGTATATTTATGATAAAAATACGGTAATATAATATATTTACTAAACGACATATCGCTGCATCAATAAAATATTAGTAAAATTTACAACAGATGTTTTTGGTTAATGAAAGAAATAGACAATATCACTTTTAGGGTGTTCACTGTCAATACTTGGTGGAAAGGCATTATATTAGTAAAAACACAATATTCCTTTGTACTTCATTCCACTTTATTTAATATGTCAGGACCGGTTTCGCTCATTACGAGCATCGTCAACTGATAAGAAATATAATTTAACAGTGCTATTTATACAAAAATGAACAGTTATAAACAACAATTGGCATTGAAAAGAAAATACCAATTACATTAAGAGTGATTGTAAAATAGCACAAAATTAAAATGTTTAACACATCTAACATATAATTAAAAAGTCATCTCAGATTAATAAATTTAGAATGGGAATTGAAAGTAATTACAAACATAATTTAAATTTGGGAATTCTTTGACAAAGTGTTTACAAAAATTGGCAGTTCTTTGACAAAAATTGGGAATTCTTTGACAAAAATTAATATTTGCTAGTTCCCCGTTACTTTATCCATTGCATTAGCCCTTGTTAACTATTCTTTTATATAATTTAAATTAATTTATTATAATAAATTTATTAATTATATAATATATAGGGATGTATATATATATATATATTTCTTTGTTAGAATTGATATGGTCTTTGAAAAATTTCTTTTTCAGAATCTTCCTGGCTGTCGATTTTGTTTAAGTATGTACACTTACCAACTACTTGGAAGCGGGGAAAAATAAGAAACTATCATTAAGCCTATTCACTATATTATTGTCATTATTAATGTCATTGTATCACTTTGTCAAAGAATTCCCAAATTTTAATTATGTTTGTAATTACTTTCAATTCCCATTCTAAATTTATTAATCTGAGATGACTTTTTAATTATATGTTAGATGTGTTAAACATTTTAATTTTGTGCTATTTTAGAATCACTTTTAATGTAATTGGTATTTTCTTTTCAATGCCAATTGTTGTTTATAACTGTTCATTTTTGTATAAATAGCACTGTTAAATTATATTTCTTATCAGTTGACGATGCTCGTAATGAGCGAAACCGGTCCTGACATATTAAATAAAGTGGAATGAAGTACAAAGGAATATTGTGTTTTTACTAATAGACAATATTGTAATGAAAGGATTGAATAGGATTTACTGTAATTTTAAAACACGATTGATATAAAATTACAATAGTATGAGTAGTATAATTTTATTGCAAAAATATATTAAATTACTTACATTTCACTGATATTGATACAATATCGTCTTTTTATCTTAGTTTAGACAAACATATATACGAACATGTCAGTAAGAAATAAACAATACTCATCTATAACTGCAAATTGTGCATCACACTAAGTTTTATATATTTCCAAATTGTGACACTGTGACATTGACGCAGCGGCATTAAAAGTAAAAGTTAAAATATAGTAGACATTGTTTTTTAAATTTACTTACAAGATTGAAAGATTACTTTTAAATGAATGCTTTAAAGATATTTTTAGATTTCATTACTTGACAGATTGTATTGTCAGCTGTTATGGTGCCGCCATTTTTTTTATATACGGATCAACCAGTAAAAATCATCTCATCAACCATAGATATTATACTGTTGCATTGATGAGTAGATAACAAATTGACAAAAGGTTACGTATACCACAATTATAGATAGAGAAAATTGGTAAAAGCCGTAAATTATAAAAAAAACATTTTCAATATAAAATATAAGTAATATTTAAGATAATTGAATATTTTATATCAATTTAATTTAAAAAAATTGATACGAAAAGAAGAAATACATGATTGAGTTAACGTGGGTGACTGTAAAAGAACATGCGATGCAATCGTACCTGATACCACCACGCTTTGTGTCATAGTTCAGCTGTCGTCCAGCATGAGTCCAGATGACTTGACCACTAGGTTGAGGAACTCGGCTGATGACGCATCGAAGTTCTATGATGGAGCCTTCCTTGTAGAACTTATCTGACACGGATACGCCTCGCTCGTCTACGATTTCCACTTTGGGTACTGCGAAAAAATAATGTTTATTTATTATATGTATGTAGTGTAATTTTAGGCGTATGTTGTATTACTATATTTTTTTGTATTGGTAAATACTGTGTGGTTGAGAGACAACGTTCTTGACTTAGAACAAGGTTTCTCAACCGGGGTCCACAGCATGTTCCACGGGGGTCATAGACAAATTAATATTTTAGGGGACCCACAGCACAGTTTTGGGGTGCCACAGGCAAATCCATAAATTCGAGGTTTTTTAAAATCGGCCAGCGACAATTTTTTTTGAATTTCGCGAGGGAGCGTAAAATAAAGGTCCCACATTATTTCATTTTGGGAAATTCGTAAAAAGAATTGAAAATTAATTTGAAATCTTTTAATTTCTCACTTTTTCTCAGTCATCAATTGCAAAATAATTGAGTTCCGAGTCTCTACGGATATGAAGGTACTGCAAAATATGACACTCAAAAGAAGCCGCGGGCCCAAAAAGGTTGAAAAACTATGAATTAGAACACGGAAGTCACGGGTTCGGACTCCAGTACGGGCAGTTTTGATAGATTGATTTTTCAATCGATTATTCTGTCTGATAATGTTTATTAATGAGAAAAAACACGTGTCCCATTTCGTATTACAACAAGTGAGTTACAAAGTTATATAATTTACTTTTATATTAAAATTGAGCTTCTACAAATTAATCGTCAAATTTATCAAAAATAATATTTTCACTGTTTTAAATACATCCATGTATTCCTAAAATGATACGTCATTTTGATTGACGTAAAAAAGCATAGTCTATTTTCAAATAAAGAATGTAAATAATCACGTGATTGAAATAAATTGCCAAAACCGTGTGAATGGTGACAAATAATGGAATGAAAAATTTGTCGCCAAAATATTATGCGGTTGTAAGGGGTTAAATCAGGGTTGCCAGACGTTTTTATATGAGCGGGATTGTCCCGAGCTTAACAGACAAATAACCTCTAAAAATCCCAACGTGACAATTTTAATAAAACTGTTTTTATTGTATACATTTTTGAACTCAAATCACAATGTTATTGTATCTAATCAATCTATTTTAATATCAACTGTGATTCCTGCAAATTATTATGCGACTATTCTTTATATGTTCTCTTCCGTATATTAAACATATATAATAATGTAATTCTTCTTACATTTTTTATTAACTTTTTTATCGTTCGAATTAGTGAGTGTCCCGATTTGTGGTTTTAAAATCTGGTAACCCTGGGTTTGACAGCTATTAATTTCTTTTTTATACGCTGCCACTGGTTTATAAAATGATGTGAAAGGATTCTTTTCCGTTTTCAATAATGCTATACGAGTGATTCATTGTTATTATTTATCAGTGCCATTTTGACGTTATTATATGACGGTCATATTTTTCATTGTGTGCTATTTAATTTTGACTCTTTAGTAACATAACTATCGATGTTATTTATCGAAAAATAATGAATTTTAAAGAATAAAAGAAGTCGTTAATTAAGTAAGTTTTAACCGAATGTTTATGTATTTCTCCGTTGTCTAAAGGTGGTTGAAATAATTATTTTTTTTGTAAATAAAAATGAAATGTAAGTCATTTTTGTTTAAAATGAGATATCAGCATTTGAAACATGTAACACACACCAAACTGTTGTGTGTTATATGTTTTTTCTGTTTAATTCTTTTTATTGATAACTATTGTAAATTATTTTAAATGTTCATTTGTCTCTATTAAATTTATAGATGCTTAAGTATGAATAAATAAATGAACTCTAATTTAAATATTATGATTTTAACATACGATCATTTGACTAGCCGCTTAACCATTTTTTGGTAGTCAGTAGGGTTGGCATTTTTACCCACACGTTGAGTAGATTACAGGGTTGCGGAGTCGAACTGTTTTAAAACTTTGAATCCTTTTAAAAAAATGTGTATTCAAATTGATTAGATCAAAAGTGGAGCCACTGTATGCTACTATGCCTAAAACATAATTAAAGTCGTGTTTGAAACTATGGCTGGAGTAGGATTTATCTTATTTTTTCACTACTCCATAGCCCTGATAGATTAAATGCGACACAACTACGTTAATATCTCATTTTCAAAAACATATACATTTTTAAATAAGATTTAGGATGATGGAAAATTTTAATTGCGTCAAAGGTGATTCAAATAAACATTTTTTTTGCACTGTATAATGTATCGAAAATAAATAAATTATTACATAAACAAAAAAAAATCTTAAAGGATTTGTAGCGCTTGACCAAACATTTTCACTAATACTTTTTTGGTGTTATATTGAGATTTCAAATTTCATTTTCACAATTGCCAGATAATATCGTCGTGTATGTGGGTGTTTGCGGAACACCAATTTAGGTTCTGTGGAACACCTTCGTAATGCGGAAAATGTTTGCAAAACCCTGATATAAGATATCGCAACAAATAATATAAGCACTTTTGAAAAATAATTACGCATGCTTGCAATATTGGCAACGATATGATACGAATAATAAAAATAATAAAAGATTTTTAGTACTTTTTCCACTTAACATTTATTTGATCAGGACCGGTTCCGCTCCTCATGAGCATTATCAACTGATAACGAAAATTAATTAAACAATGCTATTTATACCACAGTGCTATAAATAGCACTGTTTAATTTATTTTCCTTATCAGTTGATAATGCTCGTGAGGAGCGAAACCGATCCTGATCAAAATAAATTTTAAGTGGAAAAAGTACTAAAAATCTTTTATTATTTTTATTATAATGTCATTCCACCAAGTATTGACAGTGAACACCTTAAAAGTAATATGATACGAATGTATGTATAAAAAACTTCGAATATTTTCTCTTTGTAAAATGAGAAGCTTAGTGATGAAAAGTTTGTCAATCACTTCTATAAACCGATATTTCTCGTTCAAAATAAAATTAGATTATACCAAGTAAAGCAAATAGGCTGTTCGTGCTTCAATGATCCGGTTGGTCCCTTATTTAGAAAGTCGGTCACGATGCTTATCGCAAATCTCACAATGCTGTAATGGAAGGTAGATAGACATAAAAAGGGTGTTTTCGTGTCTATTTTCAATGCAAATGCTTCCATCGACCGAGCGCCATACAACCCTTTCTTTATTTCTGTCACTGTGTCAACTTGTAGGTATAAGACAAAATGGGAAAAGAGCTGTTTTGTATTATTGCGATGGGGTTGATACACATACCACACAATCTAACAAACTATGAATTATTTCGAATTAACGAAGTATTTGAGGGCTCTGGAAACAAAGACGTCAGGCTCCGTGCAAGGGCTGAGAACCACAAAGGCCTAGCTACAAATGCGTGATTTGAGTTAAGATCAATTTTGGCAATCCCATTATGATATCGATTGTTTAGTTCCATAGTATAACAATAATATGGTAGTTTTGAGATTTATGGCTGACAAAAGTATATAGAAGTATATGGTCGAAATTATTACATTTACCGTGATGGGTTTGAAATGGACAAAAAAACTGTTTTACATTACGGTTTCGTAGCATTTGAAGGACTACAGTTCAATTATTATTGTGAGCTGAAAAGAAGAAACCTTTTGAGGATAGTGATACGAATCGACTCTAGACCTCAGAGTTGGAATTTTGTATGTAAGTCACGTCTGTCTAAATTTACGGTTGCACAGAACCTTTTCGCCACTCGCACTAAGCAAAAAAGCTCAAAAAAATTGTGAATAAATAAAAAAAGACAGCTAAAAAAAATACGTCATCAAAATTAGTTAAATGATAATATAACAATCGTCCATGAATGAGGCCACATTTTAAACAAGAACTTGACGTAAATCTCATCATTTTTTGTTTTGAAACGGTTCAGTATCACGTTTTACAAAAAGTCTTACTTAAAAAGAATGTTATCGGATTCTTTTCTTGCTTTGAACATTTTCTGTGTAGTTCGATCCTCCCAACAAAGCAGACCCTGAAACGCAGTTCCTTTACCAAGTTGTACGCAAAAATACGTTTGTGTTATATTATTGTGGAAATGTTGATAAATTGGAGCCATCCATCGCTTAAAATGTAAGCTTCTTGAAATTGTATTTCAAATTTAACGGAATTGATTTCATATCAAACGCTTTGAATGTACTGTCAAAATGATATATGAAACATAATCATAAAAGTGATCTTAATTATATTTCAGACTTTGTAGACAGTAACGCAACTTTTGACCGTAAAGCGGCTCGAGATTAGAAAAATACTTCTCTGCCGATGGGGGTCGTTTAGGGACCCCAGTGGTTTCCTCATTATTGGCCTTATTCTTATGGATTTCAAAAAAAAAAAAAAATAATCATATTTTGAGTTGCGCGTAAAAAAGACGTCATCCCAGCACAAATATGAATTTGCAACTGAGGCGTTTAGCCTAGCTATCTTACGAACGATCGCTTATCGCGGGCGCTTATCTTGTTATCGCGTTATCGCGTATTTATATAAACTACAGAAGGTCCAAAAAACTATGATACAAGAATAACTCAATTATAAACATTGTATCACCCATATTAAAATAGATATTTAAGAAAATGTGGGTATTGAGGTCGCATTTCTTGAGCTTAGAACCGGAAAAGTTAAAAATTGCTCGGAGTTGTTAATTTTTTTTTAATCTAACTCCTGTTAAAACAGTCCAACTTCACGACTCTAAGTCCACAGCCTTAGTAAAAACAATTATTGTCTATTAAATATGTCACTACTTTTCACTAAAAGTCTGGGTCCTAGATTGAAACGTGTATAATTAAATATACTTTTAAGATTCATTATGCCAAATGACATCCATTTATATTTATGTCATTTATGTTTTTTTGTAATGAAAAACTCGAAATGAGTGATTAAATTATCACTCATATACCATGTCGTTAAAATATTACTTTTAATTAGTTTTTCCTTTGACTTATTGATGTATTTTATACATAAATTACGTGTATTAACACAAGCTTTTGATCATTTTCCGTTGTGATATTCATATAACCAGTGGTGTGCTGCTAAAATTGTAATAACCGGCTCGCACCCTGGTCGTAAGAATTTACCGATTTGCCCAAAATATCAGCGTGACTCGTTTTTTTTAGCTCTTCAAAATCACAGATATTTATGGATAAACTAATAACCTTGACGGATTTAAGAACCGGTTATCCGCCGGTGCGAGCCCATAGCAACACACTACTGCATGTAACTGTCATTGATTCATGATAAAATAATTATAGGTAATTAATTACCATCAGCTCTTTTTCCAGGAAATTTTGGAAATAAACAGAGCATAGCTGAACAGCCTTTCGATTTTAAATGAAATTTTAAATATACCAGGATCTCCACTCCTATACCCTATATGAATATAATCATAAAACCTTTTCCGACAAACAAATAAATATAATTATTAAAACCATTCACTAATCAAATCTGTGGGCATTCCCAAGGGCTTATACTTTTCGCCAGCAATGGCTTTAAGCTCGGTGATACATTTATTTATTATATAAACACGAAACATTCATTTACTAAGCGTCAGTTTAAGTTCATCCGTGCATTTGAACGCCTGAAGATGCCGAAAGGCAAAACCCGGGTTAGTGACAAAATCTGTGTGAATGTACGTGCTTTTTACTGTTGAAGAATATCCGCTGCGACAAACATTGATTGTTTATTATAATTTTACATTACACAGTGATTAAGACAAAAATAATTCTTGTCGATCGCTGTAAGAGTATTCTTCGAAACGTAATCAATAGCTTGATGAAAGTTGCTTTTTTGGTGGTCCATTTGATTTGACGCACAAGGTTTTGTTTCCGTTCCAGTTTCCATCTTTAATTAGTATTATCACTAAAGATACAGAGCATACAAAAACATGCAAAACAGATTTTCTTTGGGTGTAAAGACGTTGACTTTGTATTTGTAGAATCCACTGAAAGCTTTTCCACGTAGTAAAAAATAAAAAAGTTTATACAAATCAAAGTCAAATTTCCTGTTAGTGGCCTGAAAAACAAATTGCTCGTTTTAGCATGGAATATAGAGAACACTGCATGTGCATAAAAACTAAAACAAGATACGAATTTCACGACCCGCTTCATTTTTTTTTGCATTGCTTAACCCAGCGAAGTCCAACACGCAGCCCAGTTGAAGATTTTCTTCGGCACTATTGAAGTTTACAGTCTTCTACAAATATATTTTGCATGATGTTATTCATAAATCTTACAAAACAAAGCACTGTCGTAAATTTGTAAAATTTATATCAGCATTTTGTGTATGACATCATATTGTTTCCATGACAGTTGGGTCATAAATGAAGTTAATAGACCTCAAATCAAGCATCGGGTTAAAATGCATGTTTAAAAAAATTAAACGTGAGTTTTATCAGAAGTATATCCTCGAGGAAAAATTTCCAAAAATTAAAAAAGCTGGCAATATGCATTACAGCTGCATTTGGGACCACATATCGCTGTGAGTCGTTCTTATCAAAATTGGAAATAGTAAAAACGAAATGTCGCAACAAGCTGGCCGATTAAAACTTAACCAATCAACTGCGATGTGTATCGAATAAATTACCAGTCAATATAAAAAAAATCAAATAGTCTGAAAAAACAAGTGTCACATTAATTATTAAGTAAATAAAATGTTTTGATAATTGTTTGGCTGTTTTTAAAATAAAGAAAGTATCATGGTAATTATTAATTAATAAATTATTTTTTATGTGGCCCACCATATACCAGTAATATTTTATTTGGCCCATCATACGTAGTCTATTGGACAACGCTGGCTTAATTGCAAACATAGATAAATAAGATTGAAGAAACATCACAGTTGTGTGAACCATTCTTTACTATTACATTCCACTAACAGTTTACTGTTGCAATAAATAGGAAGCAAGTGGCGTGTTTAAGCAATGCCCACTTGTTTTCAATATATTAATTCTTATCAATCAAAACGAAACATTTTTTTTCAAATATTATTCATAAGCACTAACGATAAGTAAATGATGATATTTTCACTCCCTTTTTTGACATTTAACTATTCTCCATTTGGCAGTTAATATTATATTTTAACATTTAACCATCTGTGAATGGCTAATAAAAGAGTGATGATATTAATAAATTTCATTTGGTTAATGTTTAATACAATAAAAAAAAATAGAGAAAAATCAAATTATTGTAAGAAAACAAGAAATTTTATTATATACAGTACATTTATTTAAAGTAAACTGTTGGTGGAATAGTATAGAAATTAATGTTTTTATCAACTGGTATGATTTTAAAAATTCTCTTCAGACTTACTAGATTTTATTAATTATACGAATGTTTGCAAATAAGTCACTTAACCACTATTTTTATTAAAACTTTTTGCTGTAGACCGTTTCACTCTATTTTAATGATGATGTATAAACAATTTAAAATAAAATTACCTTTGAAACTGTGCAAGTTGCATCATCTATTATGGCAATGGTTGTCACGCCGGGGACCAACTTGAACACTGGATGGCAAATATTTTTTTCTGTTAAAGTCAGTAGTTTTATAAAGTTACTCTTATCCTGAATAAAAACACGAACCATCACCTAAGAAAATAATACGTACACAGAACTTTAATGCGCGCAATTAAAAAATACACGATTTATAAACGATTTAATTAACATAAAATAAAAATAACTTTGATTATTCCACGTATTGTGTATCAAAATGTGACACGTGTTTCGCCTCTTTCAGAGGCAGATTTTTTTTTTTATTGAATAGTAAAGATCGCGTAGAATCATTGTCACAGAGTGGTATCTATCGCCTCTCTTGTGGAGACTGCCCCGCTTCATATGTAGGGCAGACAGGTAGAAACTTTAATATTAGAATTAAAGAACATATAAGGTGTCTAAAGAGTAACAATTTTTCAGAGTTTGCTAATCATCTTATCGAAAACGAACATAATTTTAATCATAACAGTAACGTAGAAATACTCCATCGAGTAAATAAAAAAGGCCTTAAAATGAATAGTCTAGAATTTCTAGAGATAAATAAAAGCATTAATAATAAAGAAACATTATTAAATAATATCTTGAATAAATCAGGTGGTTCACCACTGTTAAATATATTTTCAAACGGTTTAACCCGTCCTAATTGATGCAACTCATTAGATAATCATTTCTTAATGTAAATGTCATTTTGTATTACCTTTATCGTTTGTTTGTTTCCCCCCCCTTGCCACCCATTTTTATTTGATTTCTGTTATAATATATCAAAATAGTAATATATTTTCTATCGGTTTAACCCGTCCTAATTGATCCAACTCATTAGATAATCATTTCTTAATGTAAATGTCATTTGTATTACCATTATCGTTTGTTTGTTTTTCTATCATCCCCTCCCATTTTATTTTGATCTTTATTATAATATATCAGAATAGTAAAAATAAAATCATTCGTACTTAAGCAAACATTTGCGAAAGTAGTTGTCTGAGGATGCCTCTGAAAGAGGCGAAACACGTGTCACATTTTGATACACAATACGTGGAATAATCAAAGTTATTTTTATTTTATATTAAAATGAACTTCCACAAAGTTACCGCCGAATCCATCGAAAGGATTTAATTAACTACTGTATAAACTACTCAAAATTAAAAATCTTGTCCTTTTTTGAGTTGGATCTGTTACAGTAATGGATATGTAGAAGTAATTTATCTTACGCTAATTTAATACAATGATATCACCACATTAAATAGTATTATTTTCAGAAAAAAAATATACATTTGAAAGCATTGGTTATGAACAAGATAAAACTTTAAATCAATTTATGAGATTGTTTGTAGGGCATCCAATCCCAGACCCCTTTTTATATTTTAATGTCGGAACCCTGGGATTGATCATTTAGCATGATTTGATATATTTTTTTACATATAACTAATTTTAATACAAAAAAATAACAGGCCTTAAAACTAACTACCATGTCAACATATTTATTTTTCTTAAATAATTTATTAATTAACATATTTCAGAACTATTCTTAATTTGATGACCTTTTATTTCTAGCTCTATTGTTTAATGTCGAATTGACAGATTTCAGAATTATTCAGAGACTATTTTTTTAGTACCATCCTTTGAAAATGTTACAAGTGAGTGTTCCAGCCGTTTAGAGCTTTTTTTTTACCTCTATCTTGGGATTTTCACGTGTTACAGTTAATCCTGGGATTGATACCAAGACGATCCTAGGATTACGGGATCGCCAAATTGGTCGAGACTAGGGCATCCAATCCTGGATCCGGGATCCCGGGATTGAAAATTAATCAATCCCAAAATCCCGGGATTAGAAAATGGCTCCGGGATTGGATACCCTAGTCGATACCCAAAGACGAAATGCATTTATACGGGATTTTGAACAAAATTAATAAATCGGTCTCAAGATTCTTGATCTCAGGATTTTTTTTAATTTTTTTACTGGTATTTTTCTGATTTGATAGTTTTTATTTTTCCCTCAATATTTTTTTTAAAGTGAAGTCACTGCTTCACAAATACAAGCTGTTTATATAATTAAATTACGAAGATTTATGTAGAGGTGTTAAACATTTTTCCCACATCGAAAGTTGTAGAGAAATAAGTGGATTTTTGCTATATTGTAAGCAAATTTTTATTTATATTCAATAAACTAAAATATTCAGTTGGCACCATTAATCATATGTGAATATAAATCTGTTCTGGCTATATTTTTTAATCACCACTTTTAGAACAGAATTATTTCAGGTCTGATCCACATATTAATCAGATTAAATATAAATTAAATAAAAACTATTATTCAAACAATAAATACCGTTACGTTAGTTACGTCAGCGAAGAGAGAAAAGTTTCCAATTATGGAAGAGTGCGTAGTATTTTTGCCTGTCATTTGCAAATTGATTTTTGTCAAATTTTTACGTCGCGGTCCATTACAAACTTGATAATCCAAGAAAATTGGATCCGACTCTCCCTATAATGTAAATACAAGGTAATTGTTTAATTTTGATTTCAAAGGTTTTTTTTTCTACAATAAGTTAGTGACTGACGAACCATCCTACCGAGTCTAGTAAAATCTCTTAGTCGTAACACAATGTTAAACGTATTTTCGTCCCCCAGTGTGGAACATATTTAGACTTGATGAAGGTTCTCCTACAATAGCTGGTCAATTTATTTTTTTGAACAGAGTTCGGATAAAAAGATATCGCTAGTTAAATACCAAGAGTTTTCCATTTACTCTTAGAATTGTTGTGAGCGATTTTTGGATACCTTTTAGAGACCCCAATTACTCGACATCTCAATTACTTGAGTATCGAGTAGTAAAATTTTATAATAGTCGAGTAGTTTCAGATGTACCAAAATATGTATTATTAATTCAAATTTGTATATATAAATGGATGATAAATAAATAAATAATTTTATTTAATTTCATTAATACATTTATTTCAATTTATAAAAAATATATTTCAAAAATAATAGAGAATCAAAAGTCTCAAATTTTAAATTGGTTCTAAGTTTTGTTTTTATAATTCTCGCAGTTGAAAAAACTGTCTTTGTGCTGTAGACGTCAGTTTTATAGTTAAACATGAATTAAATAATGCATCTAGTTTTCTGTCCACTGTTTAAATGATACCAAATATTTAAAATCTTCCTTTAAATATATTTTTTAAATAAGTAAATAAAAGTTGGAAATAACTTAATAATATACGAGTATTCTTGAGTATCGAGTATTCGATACTCGAATTGGAGTGTTTTATACCCATGGCCTCTAACACAAATACATAAATAGATTAAAAAATCAATTTACAGAAGTGTTTGTAAAAGATTCGAATCCCCAGAAACACTACATTTTTTAAACATCACATTTTTAAATAAAAGATTTGAATATATGTTGATAAAATTTATCATCAAATTAACACCTCCATGCCCATGATGCAATCGTAAATAGTTGAGCCATTAAGTCATTCAATATTTCTCTTAATATTGTCAATAAGTATTTATCATTTTAGGTACTCTAGCATAAATAAATTTTTAAAATTATTTTTTAGCTGCTAACTTTGGTTTAAATACTGTCAATAAACAGTGAAACTGAGAAACCATAATGGCAGGGAACGTGATTTTTTAGGATGGCATGTTACGGTTTAAAATAAATAAATATTATTTATTTTTTTGGGTGTTATATATTACAATATATTTTAATTGTAATTTTTAACATACGATTTGAATCAATTTTCAGTTTTAGTTTTCGTAATCAAAATAAAACACAAATGCGATCAATTTCGAATTAAAAAAGTACTGACTTACAAATTTCGGCAATATATTCATCCGTTGCATGCACTTGCCGTGTTTCAAAGAATAAATTGATAACAAAATCAACTTTATAATCATAATTTTCATAGCGCAAAAATATTATAATTGTAGTACTTGCTAGTAAGTCTGAATACGTTATGCATGAAGAATTCCAAAGCAAGTCTTTTATATAGTAATTGATGTACGTGTCATTACTTGTTGTTATTATATGTTGTTAATTTAAAAAAACGATGAATAATTTTAATGTCATAATGATCAAAATTATATTATTTTCCATGCAATATTTCTGTGCAAGATATTTTTGTTCGACTTGTGGTTTTTAATAGACAATTTCCATATTTTGTCGTATAAATGCGGCGTAACTTAACTTAGCATAATAATAACTACAAACTAGATTTCAGCCACCTTGAGTTCCTCCAATGTATCTTCACAGTTGAGCATGTGTCTGTGCGAGATGCTCATTGCGATTGGAAAATCAAAAAAAAAACCCGAACCGAATTCCCGTTTCATTGCTCGAAATAAAACAACCTGATTCGTATTAAAAAAATAATCGATAAAGTAAAAATATATACATGTGAGAATCGAAAGAGTTTATTTTGTATATTATATTAAATGGTCATAATATATCGGTTGGTGTAAATAGTCATAAATTAAATGAAATTAAAAAAAACCTAACCAAACATAAGCAAAATGGTTTTAAAATATTCCGAGCGTATAATATTTTTATTCTGACCGTTCATATTTTTATTCTGAACAAAAAATTATTTAGATTCTGACGATTTAATTTTTCTCAAAAATTAATGGTATTCATAAGAAAATTAAAGATTGAATTAAAAAAAAAAGTGCTATTTGAAAAAAGAGCAACTCGTGTTAAAAAAATAAATAATAAAGACCTGTCAGTAAATCACACAAAATATTATTTAAATTATGTATTTTTATTTAGAAATAATAACACTGTTCATCGCTACTTGATAATACGTACATATGTATACGTGAACTTTTATGAGGCCTTAGACATAAATCGTTTTCATCGCAAGAAATGTCTGACACGTCTTATGTGTTGGGATCTAATGAAGCCTTTTGTTTTTTATTAATGTCTTGTAAAATATACTAGACGATTTTTAAGAATGATACGTTAGCACTTTCCTAAATAAAATATGTGCTAAAATATACTTCCGATATGTTGCTGGCCCTTAAAAAAGTGAAAAACATGTTTTTGAGTTTGTAGGCACGTTCCGTCCAATGAGCTTTCGTTGCGGAACTTACTCATTGAATAAACCAGAAGATTTGATTTTACCCAAAAACTTTAAAACTCAACTCTCGAATTGAATGATTGAATTTTTTAAATAAAAAAAAATAAAATTCAGATTTTTAAGTAATATTCTATATTCAAAATCTGCCGATTCTTATCATTTTTTAGAAAAAATCGAGAAAGAAAACTGACAATATTTGAAATTTATGGCAGACCAAAGTTTTGACGCATCTGAGCCGAGTTGTAAATTAGTGGTTATTATTATTTATCTCATCCTTTTAGTGAATCATTATTTAGTAATTTATTTCAATTAAATTAAAATTTATTGCAACGTTGACAAAACCGTAAAACAATATTTAAAATTTCAATGCATGCAAACGAGAGAAAAATGTTTATATTTCATTATATGCACATGCAAACATTTGCTTACTAAGAGAAAACGGTGATTTTTTCTAGTTGTACGTTTGTTCAGCTGTAGAAGAGAAGTACATATTCGAATATAATGGGTAATATTACTCAAAACATCAAATTTTAAACATATGCTATATGAAACTAGCCCATCGATATTTATTATTAAAAAGCAGCTATATCTCATACACTGTGCGAAATGCTGCGCCATAGGATCCGACAAAGACTCGGGTTCTACGGCGCAGCGATTAGCATAGTTAACGGTGCCTTGCTGAATCTCACGGGTTTGAGTCCCAGTACGAACAGATTTTTTCGATCGATTTATCGATTTCTGTTCGAAAGCATGGTTGTTTGTGATGTCTTATACAACTTGTGACACGTTTTCGCTTATTTGAGAAGCGATCATCAGAATTTTGCAACAACTACAAATAAACTTAAAATGATTCAAACTTTATGCTACAAATTACAATATATTATAGTTGTAATTTATAATATATATAAGACTTGAATCAATTTTAAGTTTTAGTTTTTGCAAGCGAAACAAAACAAAAATGCGATTAATTTCGTATTAAAAAAGTATTGACTCGGAAAAATTCGGAACCCATGCGCTTGCCATGTTTTAAAAATAAATTTATATCAAAATCGTACTTTTCATAGAACATAATATATTATTATTTCACCACGTTTATTGTCAGCCTGATTATGTTATGGATGAAAATTCCTAAGCAGGTCGTTTTATAAATTCATTGATATTTTTTTCATTACTTATCCATTAGTAATTTTCCATATTATATAATACAATTTTTATTCAAAATATGATAAAATATTTTAATAGCTTGATGATCAACATTATATTATTTTCTATCGAATATTTTTGTTCGATGTGATAAATAAACTAATGTTTTTTAATACAGCATTGCCATATTTAGTTCTATTTTAATGTGGCGTAACAAAAATGAAAACACTTAACTTATGTAACTCCATAATAACTACGCACTAGATTTAGGCCTCCTTGACTCTTTACAATATGTTTTTACAGTTAGAAATGGGATGCTTGTTGCGAATGGAAAATTCAAAAAAATCCCGCACCTGTTCATTGCTCGAAATAAAACGACATATGTACTTCGTATTCAAAAATTTGATCGTTCAAATACAAAAATATACACATGAGAATCAAAAGAGTTTATTTTATAATATATAAAAGTTTTTATAATAAGAGTATTAAATTACATTCAAATTTTTCTTTACATGGTTAAGTTACAGTGTCTTTGATTATTTTTAAAAATTCGTAAACGATACAAACTTTAAAATTCAGTTTTCTCAATAATATGATATATAGAAATACAAGCCAGGAAATTTGAACTTTAAAGATAAATAAATAAACCGTTCCAATTGGACGAACGACGACTTCAAAAATATACGGTTCAAAATAAACCGTTAGCATTGGTCGAAAAGTATTAAAATAGTTAGTAAGAGAGTATTCCAAGTCCATAAATATCATTCCCCTGGGTGTTCCCAACATGATATAACAGCACAAAAGCAATAAATTTTATACGAAAGATCGCGTAATTTATACTAAAAAAGTTAGTAACCAGTTTAGGATATAATAATCTATTGTTTTGATCAATTTTGTTTTAAGAATTTAAAATATGTTTAGTAATAAAACCTATACAAAGTTTGTCCTCACGTTCCGCGATCATTTTCTGGCAACTTAATTTTTTGCCTATAAATACCAACAGAGTGCGATAGTGCTGGTTAGAAAAAAAGCGTTAAATTTGCGTTTTTTTTTTAGCTTAAAATAGTTTTGTCCATTCGTAGTGATTATTAATTACCCTGGTGAGTATTTTTTTATTTATCTTTTAATGAAATATAATTTAAAATTAAGTAGAAAATTAAAATATATAATCAATTCCAATATTCGATTTTACAACAATATTTTTCAAAGTATTTTCTAAAGTTATGGTCAAAATACTGTAAAATCATTATTCCCCTGTGTGTAGTGACACAAAACAACAAAAGCTTGTCTTAACCGATTTTCTTATGCATCCCCATTCATCATTTTTCAAAGCATACCCCGTTTCATAAGTTGTCATATACTTTCTTTTGCCAATGTTGCCTTTTCTGGATAAAACAAAATTAATGTTGCTGGTCGTTTTTAGAAAATATGTTACAAATCGTTATTTACCAAATTTAAACGTGTTCTGCTAATTATCTAAATCAAATTTACTTAAGCCGATGTACTCAAAATATTTCTATAGTTATACAGATAAATAAATTTAAAAAAATCGGCCGGTATTATCCGCTTATTGTATGTGAAAACCAATGTATATGAAATTATATTTTTTTATTTAAAAGTAGAAAATCTTGCATTTAAGGGTTAAGATTTATAGTATTGAAGAATATCCGCTGCGATAAACAAAAGTTTTTTTATTGTAATTTTACATTATACAGTGATTTACAATATATGAATATGTGTCAATCGTTGGAAGAGTTTGCTTCGAGACGTAATCGATAATTTGATACAAGTCGTTTTTTGCTTGTCCATTAGCCTTTGACACACTTGGCTTTGCTTTCGCTCAAGTTTCTATTTTTAATAAGCATTATTTCGAAAGAAACATCGAATACAAAATAATGCAAAATAGATTTTCTTTGGGTGTGTAGATGCTGGCTTTGTATTTGTAGAGTCCATTGAAAGCTTTTCCGTGTATTACAAATTTAAAAAGTTTATACAAATCAAAATTAAATTTCCGGTTAGTGGCCTGAAAAAAAAATTGTGCGCTTTAACATGGAGTATAGCAAAAATTGCATGCGGATAGAAACAAAAACTTTGTTTATTGAAACCAGAGATAGGCATTGTGCGACCCGTTTCATTTTTTTGCGGCCTAGAGGGCATTGCTTAATCAAAGACATAAATATAATAGATAAATAGGATTTAATATCCATCTCAGTTGAGTGAACCATTCTTTCACTAACAGTTTACTGTTAACAATAAACAGGGAGGAGTGGCTTGCTTAAGCAGTGACCTCTTATTTGTATCAATAAATTAATCCTTTTCAATAAAAACGCACCGTTTTTTTCAAATGTATAAAGCACGAACGATAAGTAAATGATTAATATTTTCACTCCTTTTTTTGACATTTCACTATTCAACTTTCTGTGAATGTCTAATGAGCGCTGAAAAAAGGTATTGATGATATTAATAAACTTAATTTGGTTAATGTTTAATACAATTTAAAATAACAAATAAAGTCTTTGATTAAGATAATTCAAATTATTGTAAGAAATTAAGAGATTTTATTTTATACACGCATATTAACAGTAAACTGTTAGTGGAATAGTATAGAAAAGAATGCTCTTATCAACTAGGATGATTTTTAAAATTGTATTCAGACAATTATTAGATTTTATCAATTATACGAGTGTTCGCAAATAAGTCACTTAACAAATATTTTTATTGATATTTGTTGCTGTAGGCTGTTTCACTTACTTTTAACGATGATGTATGAACAGTTAAAACATAAAATTACCTTTGAAACTTTGCAAGTGGCATCATCTATTATGGCAATGGTTGTTACGCCAGGGACCAATTTGAACACTGGGTGGCATACATTTTTTTCTGTTATGGTCAGAAGTTTTTTAAAGTGACCCTTATCTTGAATAAAAACACGAATCCTCACCTAAGAAAATGACATATAGACAGAATTTTCATACGTCCACTTAAAAAGAAATACAATACTTGTGAAAGATTAAGGTTGGTCTGAGCTTTAAAGCTCTTGTGACTTAGGACTTAGGTCAATCAATCTTAAAAATGATTCAAACACCACCGAAGACTCTTTGTACACCCAGTTTTGGACCCTGCAGTAATGAGGACAGATTACAAAAAAAAAACTGTTATTTTTAGTATCTTTGAATCACTTTATCTATCGAATACAAAATTCATTTATATGGGAGATTTATTTTCTCTGGCTTCATTTTTCTGTTGATTTGTTTTCATAACACACTCTCTTATTTGGTAATGAATCAGCAACCCTTTCTTTTTTTCTCAGTTTTATTTTCTCAATTTTTTTTTTTTAGAAAGAGCCACTGTTTCACAAATACAAGCTTTTATTATAGAACTAAATTATGAAGAGTTATATAGCGGTGTTAAAATTTTTACCCAAACCGAAAGCTGTAGAAAAATAAGTCTATTTTTGCTATATTGTAAGTGAATTTGTATTTATATACATTAAACTAAAATCATCAGTTGGCACCATTAAATTTTTGAATATTACTGTTCTGGCTATATTTTTAAATCACCACTTTAAAAACAGAATTTATTATCGTCTGACCCACATATTAATAAGATTAAATATAATTTAATTAATTACTATTATTTAAAAAATAAATACCGTCACATTCGTTATGTCAGCGAAGAGAGAAAAGTTTCCAATCATGGAAGAGTGCGTAGTATTCTTGCCTGTCATTTGTATATTGACATTTGTCAAATTTTTACGTCGCGGTCCATTACAAATTTGATAATCCAAGAAAATTGGATCCGAATCTCCCTGCAATTTTAATACATGGTAATTGTTTAATTTTGATTTAAATGCTTTTTTCTACAACTACGATTTTCTAATAAAGTTAGTAACCATCGTACCGAGTGTAGTAAAATTTCTTAGTCGTACTACAATGTTGTCCCTATTTTTGCCCCCCAGTGTAGACAGTACATATGTAGTTTTGATGGAGCTAGCTAGCTAAAGTACCAGTAGTTTTAATTAATTAAAGAAAGTGTCTGTACAAGATTTTAGCCCGAGAATATCACATTGTTAAATAAATAATTTGAATTTAAGTCGTCAAAATTTATTATCAAATTAAAATAAAATATATTATCAAATTTTTGGGATGTACATAAAAAAACAAATGCGATTAATTTCGGATTAAAAAAGTATTGACTTACAAATTTCGGGACTATATTCATTTGACCTATGCACTTGCCATGTTTTAAAAAATAAATTGATATAAAACTCAAAATTACAATTATACTTTTCATAGTACATATATTATTATTGTAGCACGTTTATAGTAAGTCTGATTATATTATGCCTGAAAAATTCGAAAGCAAGTCGTTTTTATATAGTAATTGATATTTTCTTTATTACTTATCTATCAGTATTATTTTATATTATATATTGTTTATTTAAAATATGATAACATATTTTAATAGCCTGATGATCAAGGTAATATTATTTTTGGGCAAAATATTTTTGTTCGATGCGATAAATGAACTAATATTCTTAATGAACCATTGTCATATTTTGTGGTTTTAATGTAGCGTAACTAAACTGAAAATACTAAAAATATCTCCTATATACATAACATAACTCTTTTTTTGAAACCAGCATACGACATTTTATCGTTTGAAGCTGTTCGTCATTTGAAAATCTTGTTCTGTATGAGAATATTATTTTCTTTATAATTTATTTCCCGTGATATTTTTCCGATGTTTTAATGCTTATTCTGCTATTCTAGGTGGACACAAATTTGGTTTCAATGCACAATTGAATGCCAAGTGTTTATACCAGCGATGAGATCATTATACAGTCACCGCTATCGTAACTTGTACTCATTGCTTAGGGCGCCCGTACGGCGACATCGGAGTTGTTTAAATATTCTCTATGTCGCCGTAGCGGCGCCAACGGAGTTTTAAGAGTTAATAAATCAAAGATCATTGAAATCCGTGGAGTAATTCTCGAGATATACGTGGTGTAAATAACCCCACTTTGTTTTATATATATAGATTAATTTTGTTAAAACCCCGGGTAAGTGTCACGTCCCAACCATGTCGTGTCCGTTTTTCTTGGGGCTCCCCTCTTATATATGCTTTCATTCAATACACATCAGTCCTTTTGAAGGTTTCTTAACCACATGAATGATTTTTTTCAAAATTAAAATGTACATGTTATTAGCACATTATAAATCATAGTCACGATTCCCGGGACTTAAGACAGCAAAAAACCCGACAAATCCCGGGACGTTTCAATACAGAATCCCTACCCTCGACACCCATTTCACCTGAGCATGACAAAAAAGATGACTATACTCTGAATCCATTTATAATTTTATTTATAATTTTAATGACATTCAACAATACTTTGATGTGTTACGAATTTCTGATGACTTTCTGAATTTTTCTGGTGGTAAGTTTAGGACATTAAAATAATGTCAGATTTCTCTGCGGACCACCAAAATTTTCTTGCAGACCACTGGTGAGCCGCTGACCATACTTTACCGACCGCTCTACAAGATTTAAGCCTCTTTGACTCTTCCAATGTATTTTTACACTTAGCATGTGTCTGTGTACGGCTATGAGACGCTCGTCAAGAATGAAAAATCAAAAAAATCAACAGAAAACAAACTACTTCGTATTAAAAAAATTGATCGTTTAAATACAAAAATATAGACACGAGAATCAAGAGTTTATTTTATATATAAAAGCCTTGTTTTTTATAAATATATATAAAACCTTTATTTTAGTGTTTTTTCTTGGTTTTAATTTTCTACAAGGTCATTTTTTTCAAACTTTAAAGCTAAATTTAGATACTAATTCGGCATTTGCAGCTTGCATCCTATTGATAGAACGTGTATCAAGTTTGATACATTGTGATTACCGAAAAATACCTGTTTTGAAAAAACTGTGGGTTACGTCCTTTTTCCTTTCCACAGTCGATATGTAAATTGATCTTTGTCAAATTTTTACGTCGCGGTCCATAACATATTTCACAATCCACGAAAATTGGATCCGACACTCCCTGTAATGTAAATACATCGTAATTTTTTTATTGAAAAGGTTTTTCCTTAAATAAGAAAGTAACCAATTTTACAGATTGCAGTTAAATCTTATAGTCGTATAAGAGTGTTGTCGCTATTTTATGTCTTCTATCATAACCTGTCAATTTTTATTTTCCAAAAGATTGCCGATAGAAAGATGTCGCTAGTAAAATACCAGTAGTTGGCCATTCGCCCATGAGTTGCTCAGAAAGATTTTTTTATATCCATAGCCTCGGACACAAATACATAAGTATATTACAAATCAATCCACGAAATTTTCTGTACAAAATTCAAACCCACAAACACCGATAGCAAAGTTCATATTTTTTAAAACATCACACTATTTTTTTATATATAAAATTTATAGAGAATTTAGTACCAGGGCGCATTAGCGTCAAAGTTCTTCGAATCTCCTTCATCGCTAAACTTTCGCAAAATTTTATTCCGTTACCATCGGTGCTGACGGAAGGGTGTGATCGCTACAGAGGTAATAAATCCTTAGTAAAGCTAAATAAAATATTTGAATATAGCTAGTTAAAAATCATCATAAAATATAAAATATCTTTGATTGATTCAGCGGTAACTTTTTGAGATTCATTTTGAATATATAGTTAGTTAGTTATATTTGATAACTATGTTAACTATGATAAAAAGTATTAGATTACATAATTCGGAACTATATTCATCTGACCTATGCACATGAGAAAGTAAATTTATATAAAAATCAACTTTAGAATTATACCTTTCATAGTAAATATATTATTATTGCAGCACGTTTGTATTCAGCCTGATTATGTTATGCATAAAAAGTCCGAAAGCAAGTCGTTTAATAAAGTCATTGATTTTAATCCATTATTAAAGTCATCGTATTAAATAAAAAAAATCATACAAATGGCTCGGATTAACATAAAACGATAGCATCTATCTGCCAGCGATTATTTTTTTTTTAAAAATGCGGGGTTATATAAAAAAAAATATTTTTGCAGTATGTATATTTAATTTTAGCAAATCCATGCACTCGCAATTTTGAAAATATAAATTGATGTCAAATCAACTTTATAATCATACTTTTCATGCTGCAGTGATTGCGCAAAATGTGTTTAACTCTGATTATGTTATGCATGACAAAATCTGGACTTAAATAGTTTTGTATAGCAATTTAAATGTTTCATTAATATATTATACATCCGCATTATTTCATTTTCTATTTATGATGATGTCAATGATATGACATCAATCTACTAATGATTAACATCCTTTTATAAATTGTTTATAGGATAGTTATTTTTATTTTTTTGTTTTGTGTTGTGAGATTATCAAATAATGTTTACTGTTGGCCATTATCTTATCACTATACATTAGTTTCGCTATATGTTTTTGTACTAAATTGACGCATATAAAATGAAAACAGTTAAGAATCAATAATAGTTAGATACGGTTAATGGTTAGTAAATAGTCCTAAATGTAAATGCGGATATATGATTCAGGATGCTGATCACATCCTCTGGGAATGTCCAGATTTAAATAATGAACGGGAAAAATTGCTCAAGACGATACGACTATCTGTCGGATCTGTCGGCCCCGTCGGTCATGCCGACTTGGTTGCATCTAAGGCAAATTATAGGGCATTTAAAGAATTCTCCGCGTCTTTTGGCAAAAAAGTTGAGTTAAATAGATAAAATCTAATATTTTCAAATGCATTTATTATTAACTTTTAATTTCTGCACACTGTAGTGCATGCAACCAAGTCTTGAGGAATTTCTTCTCGGGACATTTCTGGCAAAATTTTGAACACGACTAACGTTGTTACGCTACGGAATACACCCTATATAAAAAGTGTGAAGCCGTAGCGGGTGGTGGTGGGTATAACGTTGAGTACCCTAGGGAATATTAAATAATAATAAAAAAAATAGTTAGATACGCGTACTGTGGGAATGTTCTGAGATGAATGCCGAACGAGCATAGCTGTTTGCTGTGTTCCACTCTCATACGGGCTTGATAACAACCAAAGCCAATTTTGAGGCATTCGATAAATTTGCAACATTAACTTATGGGGAACGGGATATTCTTGATTACTCCAACACGGAGTAGATTTAACTCTTCCGCCACGACGGATTCTCAGTATACGGATATGCAGGATACTTAATATCACTTAAACTAAATGGCTGAGCAAGTCATATTCTCCTTTTTTCTTTCTGTATTTATTTTTTAAAGCACAACAGTGCATGGTTAATGGATAGATCCCGTGGAGCTCTGTATCGGGTCAAGAATATGAAGAGGAAATTCGTTTCTTTTCGTTAGGGAGGGTGCATACACACGTGTTGGGATAATCAACTAGTTAGATACGTCTTTATCTTTCTCTAATGTAATAATTAAGGGCAAGTAAAGATGTGGACAGCGACATCCAATAATTAAGAACAAATGTTGGGTAACTTAAGGTTTTTGTTCTTTTTAAATTAAGATTAAGATAAAAAAATATTCTCGACTCGACTCGAGAAAGTAAAATTAATTTAATTTGACCAGTTAAGGTCGATAAGATTCTGAATACTTTCAACTTAATCTGTTTACCAAGGTTGCAATCACACATATTTTTTTTATTAAAATGGTATTCAAATGAATGCCTATTCAAGCATAATTAAAAGTATTTTATGAAATGATAAGTTTTATTAGATTAAAAATAATATTCGACCTTTGGTACAAGCGTTTTTTTTGTATTGTAATTAAATATATTTTTTTCATTTGTGGAAATCAGTTATCAAATTTGAAGAAACCCTGGGTATTTCTAGTAGTCCGGAGCGAGTTGTCTCTCACTCAATCCTCTCGTAAGAGTCTTGTTCATAGTTTTCAATCTTTTTGGGTCCGTGGCCCTTTTTGAGTCTCATATTTTTCCGTGGCTCCCATTCCCGTACAATTTTTTTTTTCGAGATTGATGACTGGAAAAAAAGTGAGAAATTAAAAGATTCCAAAATAATTTTCAATTTCTCTCGCTTTAAGGATTTTCAACAATGGGAGACTTTTTTAGCTCTCTTGCGGATTTTTTTTTTAATTACTGGTCGATTTAAAAAAACAAGAAATTTACGGAATTCTCAAAATGAAAAGACACGATACATTTGGGAGTTTATGGATTTGCCCGTGGCTCTCTTAAACTGTGCTGTGTTTCCCCTTAAATTATTTTTTCTCTGTGGCCCACTTGGAACATGATAGTGGACTCCGGATAAGAAACCGTGTTCTAGTTACCAAAGGCAATTTTTTAAATAAATTTTACGTACATCAATTGAAAACGTATACATTTATTGAACAAAGCAGCAGTGGGATGGCAATAAAATAAAACAAAAGACGCGTATAATCTTAGTTTTTATCACAATCAGTGGATTTGTGTCGATTACTGGAAGATACTGATTGTTTCAAGATATGGTAAGGTGACTCGATCATATCGAAGGAATTGTCTTTTGTTTGTATGTTTGATAAATAAGGCTCCAGTTTCCATTTTTTACTTGGTATTATGCTTGGGGAACAGCACATATAAATTGATACATAATAGGTTTTCTTTGGCTGTATAAAAAATGGCATTGTATTTGTAGAATCCAGCGAAACCTTTTTCTTGGTACATATAATCGAAAACTTTATTCAAATCAAACACAAAGTTCCGGTTAGCGGCCTGAAAAAAAAATGTTACGGTTTGATAAGAAAAAATATGCGTGCATCAATACAAGTATTTTGTTAATGTAAACGAAACTTCTTTGTGCAATTAAAATAATTAAAATTAGCGTTCAATATATCCAATATATGGTGAGTCCGCGGTCAACGTGGTTGGATTCAATGACGGATCTCAGAGGTTCGAGCACCAATACAAACAGCTTTTTTCAATTGATTTATTGATTTCTGTTCGATGATATGAATGTTTGTAATGATTCAAAAAATGAACTCCTACCCATAGTCGTCTTAACCTAGGTTTATCATTTCTATTCCTATACTCTCTTCGAAACAGAGAAGTTTAGTGAAAATTAAAATAACTTATGCTAAGATACCTTCATTAGGAGGGCATATCCTGCAAATTTAGAGCGAACATGGATTAAAAAAATAAATATCTAATAACAACTGTAAAAATGAAAAAAGATGTTGCACACAGTTTTTTCAAAACAGCTTTTTTTAGAAAATCACAATGTATACAACATGATACACGTTCTATCAAAAGGATGTAAGGTTAAAACGATAATTTATTATCTTAATTTAGCTTTAAGCTTGAAAAAAGAAGGGCCTGTAAAAATTGCAACCAGGAAAAAGTACTTTTCTTCAATAATGTATAAAATTAAAATTAGTTTATGTCAATTCAACACCATTTTATAAGTCTCCGTGCACTTAGAGCATGGATATACTTAATAATTTTCCTTCAGCCCAAAATCATCCAAAAACGTTTTATTGCCTCCTGTAAAATTTGTTATGTGTGGGTTCAAGTTCAAAAGTTCAAATCCTCTTTCGGAAAATTTCGTGAATATTTTTTTTAATCGATTCATAGATTTTTGTTCGAATGCATGAATATCTGTGATGTCTAGAAATTTCTTCTTACTCATTGGATTCTTAAGAACATCAAACAATCGAGTAACAAGCATTTCTTGTAGAAAAACTTCCATCGAAATAATCCCCATAGAAGGACTCCATTATGCTGCAAATTAGGATCAGGCTAGTTAAAAAATACTGAATGCTATAAATTGTGCATGATTTTGCATTGGCTTCAACTATTCAAAATACAATCAATTCATGTAACCTCATATATAAACCGTCTAAAAAGCCATGTTTAATATTTTTAGAAGTATTTATCTTGCTATTTTAATGTAATTAACATTGTTTTGCAGAATCCGTTTAATAACTGCCGTGTTTGGTATAAATGACTATGTAAACAGCCGGTTTTTTTACACATTCAATTTAAATTTTTCAATTTACAAGTCAGAAGTTATTAAAAAAAGCTTATAACAATATGCGATGCCAGATGACATATCTAACTCATTTTAGACAAAACACAAAGTAGTTTCCAGTACCTTCAAACCATGATAGTTTTAGTTTCAAAATTTTGAGTTTATAGTTTGCTATATATGAGTTTATAGTTTATTTCACGTAACATTTTACTTATTATCACTTTTAATTATTAATATTATTTCAAGAAACGCTAAACATTGAAGACTTAAAAGGTGATTGTATTTTTTAAAGAGCCAGATTCTCTAGTACTTTTAGTCATCATGATGCAGTGTTAAGGACAATGTACACAAACTAAGAAAAAAAATACCTTTTGAACTGTGCAAGTGATTTGGTCTATAACGATATTCGATGTTACTCCAGGAATTGATTTGAGAACTTGGTGGCATACATTTTTTTCGGTTAAAGTCACGATTTTTCTAAAATTAGCCTTTTCTTGGACAAATACACGAACGGACGCCTAAAACATAATATGCAGACATAATTATCATAATACGCTCAGATAAAAATCTATATTCACTATTGTTGAGCCAATAAACCCAATGCTCGTTAAAAAACAATATATTTTACGTATCAACAACTTAAAAAAAAAATCTTTTGTATTGAATGTACACATAACAGTAATGAGCGTGTAAAACATTATAATTTCTAACGATAGTTTGTTACTCTGATTCCACGTTCAATAAAATATATTTTGAAGCATTGATGAAATACAAGACAAAAACTTTGAAAAAATAAAATTAATGGTTTTAAAATAGTCACTATATGTTCATTTTTTCGTTGACCCTTTCGAACATATGAAATCGAAGGCAAAAAACCACAGTAAAAAGTAGTTACAATGTAAAAATGATTTTTAAAATTTGCTCTAAATATTATACAATGGGCAAAGATTGAAGTCACCATCGGCTCGGGTATATTGATGCCAGTTGATGTGCTTACACTCAAATATGCGAGAAATGTCCCCTCGTGGTTATGCAGAAATAGTTGTGGTTGACAGCAGACCAAATGGCTTCCGCCTTAAGATGGGTTCACCGGCTAAGTAAAATGAATCCTGAGAATTTACGAATTTTCTTAAGTGAAAAGACGCGATAGTTTTTTTATAGCTCTACGCAACTTTCTAAGATTAACTCAATCTCGAAATCCCGGGAATGTGATAGTACTTACAAAATCTTAGTTATATTTTCAAGTAAGCAATCCTATGACAGAGTAAATCTTAATAAAAACATTGTTTATACTTATTAAATTAAAATTATTAACAGACACACAAAATAAGTTTACCGTCACTCCGGATGCGTTTTCGAAGATTGAAACGTTTCCAATGAAGGATGCGCGAGTGGTATTTTTACCTGCCAGTTCTATATTATTAAATATTGTCAGATTTTTACGCCGTGGTCCATTACACAATTGAAAATCCACGAAAATCGGATTCGACACTCCCTGTAAAGCGTGAAAATTGTTTAATTTTTATTTCAATGTATTGTTTTCCTACAATACGAGCAGTAATTAACAGACCAGCTGTCTTACTGAAAGAATATATTTTATAGTTGTGTTTTATTTTTTCCCATGTTCACCTTAAGTGTGAAGCAAGTGTAGTGATTAATTTAAATAATATATAAAAAATATTAGCTTACGTATTTCTGCAATAAATTTACATTTGCCAAATCAAAGCACCAGCTATGTTTGAAAAAATAAATCGATATAAAAATCAAATTTTTAATTATATTTTCCATGCTGCAGTTATTGCAGCAAATATGTTGAACTTTGATTATGTTATGCATGAAAAATCGGTACTTAAATAGTTTTGTACAATAATTTTAATGTTTTGTTAATTTATTATCCATTAGCATTATCCATTTCTTGGTTTATTTCTAAAGATGTAAAAGATATTAAATAAATCTGCTAATGATCGACATACTTTTATAATATTTTCTGTATGATAATTATTTTTTATTTTGTTTTATGAGATAAATAAATAATGTTTAGTGTTGAGCACTATTTTATTATTATATAATAGTTTAATAATACAGTGGTCCCAACAATTACGCGAAATCCGGGACCGCGATATTGTGATTCGCGTAATTGGAATAATGAAACTCGTAGAAAAATTAAGGTTAAGTTTTTTTTAGAAAAATGCAAAACTAACAAAATTTAAATTTAAAAAAAATCAAAAAATATACGAGGCGGTAAAATGTACAATGCAATCTATGTTTGACTGTATGCACGACACAAACAGCCGCGCATGTGCCAAACGCACGCCCGCAAAGCAACGAAAATGGAATGCGTTCGCGCAATTGGAAAAAAACAGCTCCGAATATTTATGGAATTCGCGTATTTGGGAATCACTGTATGTATTATGTTGTTGTACTCAAACGGCGCAAATAAACTAAAAACATTCAAGAATCGCTACTAGTTAAATACGTCATTGTCTCCCTCCGATGTATTCATTTACACAGTGACATACATATTATAAATAAGAAAAAATGTAAGTTAATTAAGATTTTGTACTATTGTTTCAAAATATGTTTGGATGTAGAAAGAATTTTCAAATGTTATTGTTTTAAATTTGATTTTTAAGTGATTAACTGTTGTGGCAGTTTAGTTGTAGAAAAAAACTCGACCACACATATGTACATCACAGATGTATGTAATGTCTTGAATTCCCCCCTCCCACTCATTTTATCGTATCGGGAGCGATTAGCTAACCACTAGTCCTGTCCTAGCCCTATCCTTCTTTCCCTACTCTCTTTGGAAAAAAGAGAGGCTGAGGAACTGAGTAACAAGCAGTTCTCGTAGAAACACTTTTGTTGAGACAAACTCTATTAGGAGTCCATATGCTCCAGATTGGGAGCGGACATGGTAAAAAAAAGATTTAAAAAAAAATACAAAAGTATAATTTTTTTTATTAAGCAAGGTGTCCAAAAATTACAAGTACATAGATGTAATATAAAAAAATCAGAGTATTTTAACATAAATTTACTATCTTATGAATTAAACATTCGTTTAAAAAAATGACATATTGAATGTGTATGTCAAACTTCAAACATATTTATCTAATTGTTGTTGAAACAAAAAATTATAACATATTTTACAAAATTTATGAAAGAGTAAAAAAAGAAAGTTGGTGACAGTTGAAATATATTTAGAGATTATTTTTCATTTAATTTGTATTTTTGTCAAAGTAAATTCATGGTATTTATAGTTGACTTTATTTAAATATAAATTTATAGTTGATTTTATTTAAATTCTATATTTTTTTATATAATTTTAGCCGCAATTTAAACGTATATTCAATTTATTCAAAGCAATTGTAAATATATATTGTTTTGATAATTACAAAAATAACGTCACTAAAACCACTGTAACATGCGAACTAAAAGTCAGATTGCCATAAAAATTTGACACGTGTTATTTGAAGGTTGGTACTTTCTAAAATCATATAGATTTGTCAAGAGTGGCGCTATCTATATGTTATAATACGAACCTATTGGGTGATGTGTTAATACACCCAATCCTTTTTTTATGCGGTACATTGGTCCCAGAAAGTGGCACGTAAAAAAATCTCACTTTCATATACTATGATTAATCGGTTTCAAAAAAAGTATCAAAAATCTATGAAAAACAAAAATTTCTTTTCAAATTCGCGCATTTAAATATAAAATTTACTTTATCTATTGATTATAAAAATACAATGAGAAACAGATACATACTGTGTATACATGCATAATTGTATTCACTTATAGGAGTTATTCGTTGCTGTCACTGTCGGTTACGAAATGTAATCGTTTGCAATTTTTTGAAATAACGTTTTGAATTTTGATTGAATCTGAATTTGGCATGGACGTATTTGATGAAATGTAATTTTTCCTAGATTATTGATCTGAGTCAATTATTATTACATTGGATTTGTTTTGTTGATCGAACGAACCGTTGAAACTGATTTTTTAAACGCAGGTGTTTATTTGGTACGTGCCTAAAACGTCACCATTTTTTAAAAATAAAATAAAAAAATAATATTTCCATCTTCGGTTTGTATTTATTATTTTGTATTTAAAATATTTGGACATCTGGAGTGTATTTATTTGACAGAGTAACTACTGTCGGTGGTAAAATTTATGACCATGAAACATGCTATTCAACGAGGTTAATAAATGAATTGTACTTAAACAAGTTTTAGAGCAACATTACATCACATGATTTTGCGCAGGGTCATGGCTTTTTTATACACAGGGTCACCATTTCTAACTTTAAAAAAAACGCGTAACAACGAGTAAATCTTGTAAAAAAGTAATGATGCCATACATAAAATCGTGTAAAATCAAAATCACGCAAAAAAAATAATTGGGTGCGTATCATTATTTTTCAACATTTTTACCCTCTGCGGCCCGCGAAAGATTAAACAATTGATAAAATGGCCCTTCATTTAAAAAGCTTGTGCACCACTGTCTTAGAGGGAACATTGGTTACAATATTCATTGGTTTTTATTTTCATTTTAAATTAACCATTGATTTAATTACAATGGAATGAGTCGATCATTTAAAGAGTTTGTTTCCAATCTCGGACCCTTTTTGTGATACAGGAATTTTGAAATTGATTTTTTTAATCCCGGGACTCCGGGATTCCAGGATTTAACATTCACACTGAAATCGTGTATAAATTCGGGATTGAAAAAGTTTTGCTCGGTGACTTTTAAATGGCTCATACAGTCAGAATTTATATTAAATGGTCATAATATATGTATAATATATTCAACCGCCTGTGTGGTCGAGTGGTCAACGTCGTTGGCTTCGGCTACGGAAGTCACGGGATTGAATCCCAATACGGACAGTTTTATTAATTGATTTTACATCGATTTATGAATTTCTATCGAGAGCGATTAGCTAACCACTAGTCCTGTCTTAGCCCAATCCTTCTATTCCTACTCTCTTTGGAAAAAGATAGGTTGAGCAACTGAGTAACAAGCAGTTCTCGTAGAAACACTTCTGTTGAGATAAACTCCATTAGGAGTCAATATGCTCCACATTTGGAGCGTACATGGTAAAAAAAATAAAAATGTAAATAGTCATAATTTAAATGAAATTTAAAAAAAATAACCTAAACAAAATGGTTACAAAATATTCTGAACGTATAAATTTTTTATTCTGACCGTTCATATTTTTATTCCGACCAAAAATTGATTTAAATTTTGACCATTTAATTTGTTCCCCTTTTATATCACCAAAATCAATTTAGTCGATCCGAAAAAAATGCGGAATTCCCAAAATAAAACGCGAGATTTTTTTTTGCTATTCGAATTAAAAAAAAACCAAGATTTGCGGAATAGAAATTTAAAAAAAATTTGGAATCTTTTTTTAGCCCTCGCGAAACTTTCTCAAATTCTACAATCCCGAAATTCTGGGATCAGTACTATCAAAATCCTGGGATTTTGGGATCCGGGATCCCGAGATTGGAGTCGCTAGTAGTATAAGTTGATTTTTGATTGTTCATTTGACTTTGACAATAGGTTTCGTTTCGGATCCAGTTCTCATCAGCATCATTTAACAAGCCAAATCGCATATAACAATATGCAAGAAAGATTTCCTTTGGGACTGAAGACGATCGTTTTGTACTTGTAGTATCCAGCAAAAGCTTTTCCGTGTAGTAAAAAATTGAAAAGTTTATACAAATCAAAATCAATTTTCCGGTCAGTGACCTAAAACAAAAAGGTGTGTTGCAATAAGGAGTATACATAAAAAATGTACGTGAAAAAAAAACACAAAATAAAAAGCAAATTATCTGTGCATTTACATGAAATTGAAGTAGTATTGAATTAATGAGGAGTTTGGGACCAAACACGCCCAAATTTAGTTATGAGAAAAAATGGGATATCTCTATAAATATAAATATTATTAAATATATTACCTCCCACTCATCATATCCTTAAACAGGCGTAGCTAGAGTGATTAGCTGATCACGACGCCTGTCCTAGTTCTATATTTCTATCCTTACTCTCTTTGAAAAAGAGGAGATGAGCAACCGAGTAACACATAGTTCTCGTTGAAAAAATCTGTTGAGATACCTCCATTAGGATGGCATATGCTCCATATTGTGAGCGGATATGGAATTAGATATATATGTATTTACACATTATATATATATATATACATATGAATCACACAGCAGGTTCTGTACTTACGCGATTTCATAGTTATATCCTTCGCGGATGAGAATTAAAGAAAAAATAATAATTATCACTTTTTTAATCACTTTTAAGGTGTCACTGTCAATACTTAGTGGAATGGCATTTTTTTTTTAAATCATTATGTTTGCTTATTTCATATTTTGATTTCTATGATTTTTTAAAACTGAATGTGTAATTTGAGAATTGGAAGATTGCTTTTAAAGATAAAAGAGTAGAGTAATATACTGATCGATTTACATATGAGCAGGGCCGGCGCCACCATACAGGCGAAATAGGCAACCGCCTAGGGCGCAAATTAGGGGGCGCATAAGTGGAGTATTTTTTTTTTATATATACACTGATAATAATAAACAATGTGTAGTACATTGTTTTTGACGTTTGTATTGGTTCGTTGTAATTATGTATCTATTTCTATATGATTCGAAAAAAGAGGTTGGGCGACTGAGTTACAAACAGTTCATGTAAAAAACTTATGTTGAGATACTTCCATTAAGAGGCCATATGATCCACATTGGGAGCGGTCATGGATATATTAAAAAAACATTTTTAATGATTCCGATTTTTTTCATTATTTCGAAAAAATGGAGCACGCCAATAACCGTTGCCTAGGGCGCCAAATGACATCGCACCGGCACTGCATATGAGGGTATTATTTGCAAACACGGCTCGTCTCAAAATGGTTAAAAAATTAAACTTAAGTTTCACTTTGTAAAAAAATATACATTTTAAAAGTATTTTTATTTTTACATTACTTTGAGATAATATTTTGTATGTTATACAGCCATGTTTGAAAACTACTTCTAAAAATACTTTTTTAAACCATGTCCATGTCCGCTCCCAATGTGGAGCATATGGACTCCTAATGGAGTTTATCTCAACAGAAGTGTTTCTACGAGAACTGCTTGTTACTCAGTTGCTCAACCTCCCTTTTTCCAAAGAGAGTAGGAATATAAGGAAAAGGCTAGGACAGGACTAGTGGTTAGCTAATCGCTCTCGATACGCCCCGTTCATAGGATAGGATAGGTGGGAGAGGGGAATCCAATACTTCACATACATCCATGCCTTTGAACAGGAATTCATAAATTGATTGAAAAATATATAAAAAATACTTTATTTTACCGAATTACACTCAAGGTTCATGTTTTACAATTGGCTGGGTTTGCAAATAATAACGTCACATGCGTTCATATTAACTTAATTATTATGAGAAAAGCTAGAAGAGCTATCGTTAAAACAGCTTGATAAATATATCAATAAATTAAATAAAAATAAACTAATATTCGTGCGTAGAGATAAAGGATATTATAATTAAATAGTCAACACATACATACTGTACAGACGTCCCTAGAGTTAGTTACATTTACTGTTGGCTTTACGTATTTTTTTTATATATGTAATGCAAAATAATTATGCAAAAAAATATGTTATTTGTAAATTGTAAACCAAATGAATAAAATATAATTTAAAGACTATATTACATATTTATATACAACTGTAAATACAATTTACAAATTAAATAATATACAATTTCTCAATTTGAGCTAAATTCTTTGGAACGCATTAACCTTTTGACCTTTTGCGGTGAAGGGCTGCCAATACTTTAACAAGAAGCTCATTTAATCTCAAAGCAATTCTCGGTGTTCTGGGCAAGGAGTATTTTTTAACACTCCTATGCAATTATATGCAATACTTAAAAAAATATTCGATTGTTACTTAATATACTTATAATATGTAACAATATGCAATTTTCCGTAAACTTATAACTCTAAATGGCTTTAAATGTAAAACTGTGTATACTGAAGCTGTCGTTGATAATATATTAGTCAGAAATTGCAGTTATGTACTAATTTGACCTGAGAATATTGTTTTTTTCTTAAATTATCAAGAGTAAAATTTAGCAAGGGGCTCACACAAAGTACCGTCACAATAAAAAATATTTTAAGCACGTGATTTTCATAAATATCTTACAGCTTTTTAAAATAATAATGCATCAATGACATGTTAATCAGTCAATATTAACAAAGCTCTTACCAGATTTTAAATATTTCAAATCATCGCGAACAATTGAGGTTATCGATTGCAAGCCCGGCTTATTCCAAAATTAGTGAAACGTGAACCACGAATGTAATTTAGTAAATACAAACGCATTTTAAAACGTTTCTTAAAAAGCAGTCTCTAAACCAGCTTAATAAAATACAAAGTATCATCCCAAAGTCATCTAAAACTAAAAACACCTTTAAAATGTGTATTGTTTTACAAACATTTTTTTAATATTTTATTCGATGTACTTGTTTTTCCTTTCTGCATCATACCGAAGATGATATCTCTTCAATAATACAGTTAAGATACATTTTTTATACACAATTTGATAGGCAACAATAATTCATATTTAAAAATATAAAGATATTAATAAAGGTTAATTGAATACATAGAATTGGTATAACTACACGTAAAAAAATAATTAAATAATAATAAGCAAGAATGATAGTTAATGGCACTAATAAAACAACTTTTAATTTTGAAACAGATGTGATTAAGGATTGAATAGTGAGGAGCAAGGAAGGTAAACTTTTTCTCCCAAAGAAGTAGCAAATTTCTTGAAGTGACAGAAATTTTCTGGAGACGAAACTAGATCTGGATGCCCGATAGGACCATCACGGTTATTTCTACATAATGAAAACAATATACCTCTTTCAACGGACATAATCGGACTATTCCAGAGAATATGCTCTGAATCTAGATTACTGTCACCACAAAAATTAAATTAAAGTTTATTTTTTCAACTATTTTGGAATGAGCCGGGCTTGGAAATAATAGCCTCAATTTTACTTTATTATATCAACACCGAAACGCCGCTATTTTTGCATTTTCAAAACCAATATTTCAGTATTCAAAACCGAGATCCCGGTTTCAGTTATACCGGTATCCCAATCTCATTTTCAGCCTTTATACTGCAAAGTTAAAAATATGTATAAACAAATAAAAATTAAATTACCTTTAAAACTGTACAAGTGGTTTTATCAACATTGGAAATGTTTGACACGCCAGGTAGTAAATTAAAAACATGGTAGCATATATTTTTTTCCGCTATGGAAAGAAGTTTTCTAAAGTGATCCTTTTCTTTGATATAAACACGGGTCAACACCTAAAAACGATATAAAGCCACAATTTAAATGTGCCAGCTTTTAAAAAAATAGACGAAATAAAAATACGTTTTGTTAACGTATAAAGTACGTTAATACAATTTTGAATTAATTAATGGCATTGCAAGTGCAAGCCTATGATTTATTTTTGTTGATTCCGTCAGACACGTGAAATCGAGTTCTTAACCCAACAGTAAACATCACAATGTACTGTATGAAAATAATATCTGTCAGCTAAAAAAATATTTCTTAATGGTGAGTGTAATTGTTTACAGCGACACCTATAATTAGGACAAAATATTGTTAAGTGACTTGTTTATAAACATTCGTGCAATTGTTAAATCTAGCTTAATAAGATTTTCAAAACGTTCGAGATGAGTAAAAAAATCCTTATGATTGTATTCCAATGACAAATTTATACGTGAAAGGAACAAAAAACCAGTGGCGTACTTAAGCAGAGTTTTTTTTTTTTTTTCAATAATAATATTTACCTCAGCCAAAACAGACTACTATTTTATTGAATGTTAACAAAATAAAATAAATTAATATTAACATAAAAATTTGAATCATTCAAATTATGTACACTCCCACAGATTTTGTCACTAACGACCCGGGTTTCGCCTTTCGGCATCTTCATCCGTGCGCTTGAACGCCTGAAGATGCCGAAAGGCGAAACCCGGGTCGTTAGTGACAAAATCTGTGGGAGTGTACATAATTTGAATGATTCAAATTTAATATTGAAATTCCACCAAGCACCTTCAGTCGAAATCTTAAATTAAATTAATATTAACATAATTTTATTTTTTAACAGTTCTCTATTTGACAGTAATTTTTTAACATTTAATTTGCTTTAAATGTCAAATAAATGCTCCGTTTCACAGTAACAATATTAAAATTTAATGAGCTATTATATAATGTACAATAAAACTGAAAAAAGATAAAATAAATGTATTTGATTTTGTACAAATTTTCAAAAATAAATTGTGCGTTTTGGTTAAAATGCAATATTTTATTGAAAAAAATCGGAGGTCACTGCTTAACTTTTAAGGTGTTCCACTAAAACTGCTTAAGACTGACTCATTTGACTCGATGATCATTTTTAACAAATAAATGTTTTTGTAACACAATAATAAAAAAATCGAAAATTCTTGTAAATAAGCCACTGAACAATTTATTTTCATTATAGCTGTCGATGTAGACCGATGTAAAAGTGCAGTACATGACATTACAGCTGACGCCAATTCGCCATGCACTTGACAAATATAATGAAAAAAAAAAAACAGTACATAAAACATCAAAATCAAGAAATAAAAAAGGAAAACTTAACAACAAGTTCATAAATACTGTCACTAAAAATGTAAATGGAAAACCCTGCTCTAGGCAATGAGTTGATTAGTCGAACGGCCCTTGGTATAGGCGACTCGCACGTCCTACGCGAGGAACAAATTGTTATATTATCACTCTTATCTTTTTTTATGTTATCACTCTTTAAACTCACGCGAAATGTTATGTAGTGGTAAAAATCTGTAGGTGTTAAAAACAATGGTATTTTGGTGCTAGTTGATTTGTAGACTCTCAATTAGGTGGGAAATGCTTTCACGTGGTAATGTTACAATATTTGCAGCCAGGGCTAAAAATTGAATGCCAGCTCCTTCATGACCAGTTAACTGGATGAGAGAAAAAAGTCCAAATAAAAAAACCAAGGTTGTGCCGAGACTTAGAGCCGTTTTGATCAAAGTCGTTTTAAGCACCCGGCTTTCGAAAGCTACCCTTATTCATGGACAGAGAAAGAAAAATATTTCCCAACACGATGCAAAAAACGGAAGAAATGTATTGAAAATTAAAATTTCTGATTTATTTTCAAAGCACAACTTTTCTCATATCACTGCTTCAAAAATTAAAGTTTCAAGTGTTATCTCCTGAAAAGTCCTGTGACTACATCAACAATAAGAAAAAGTAGTAGATAATTTGTTATATTTTATACAAATTTATTATTCAACAAAGAACATATATGTTAACTTAACACCATTCTTATCTTTTAAATTATTGAAATTCTCGTATTTTGCTTAAATATTCAAATGAGCACTTTTATGACAGAATTAACTTTAATCTCTTATCCACTTTTAGGTTGTGTTAGATTTATTGAAAATAGCGTAAGCACTGATAAACAAAAAATACCTTCACATTGGGAACGTCTTCGAAGACAGAAAAGTTTCCAATTATTGAGGAATGCGTAGTATTTATGCCTGTCATTCTTAAATTGAGGTTTGTCAAATTTTTACGTCGCGGTCCATTACACAACTGAAAATCCACGAAAATTGGATCCATCTCTCCCTGTAAATTAAATGAATGGTAATTGTGTAATTTTAATTTCAATGCACCATTTCTACAATAAGAGACATCTCGTCTCGTGTGAATTAATCTTAAAGTGCTATTAGTTTTTTTAATCACATAGCACATGGAGTCTTGCTGTAACATCTCAATATCCAATTTTATACGATGAGATCTGATTGTTATGTAGCCGGATAACCGGATAAAATGTCGCGAGTATATGAACAGTAGTTAACCATTCAGTCATGAATTGCTTGCTATAAAGTATTTTTTGAGATCCATGCCATTGACAACAAATCCATAAATAGAATGATACATCAATTTACAAAAGTGTCCGCACAGTGTCACCAAAGAATATTCAGTTCACATTTTTTAAAAGTAGATTTGAATAAAAGTTGACAAAAAACAATTACTTAATAATTAATCATCAATTTGAATTTATTTCGAAAAGATCGCGAGACTGTGTGAGAACATATTGACTTACAAATTTTGGCAATATATTTATCAGATCCAAGCACTTGCCACGTTCGAAAAAATAAATTGATATAAAAAACAACTTTATGATCATAATTTTCATGTTGCAGATATTATTGTTATATGTATACAGTAGGTCTGATTATGTTATGAATGAAAAATCATAACGCAAGTCTTTTATATTATAATTGGTATATGTTTCATTACAAATCCATCAGTATTATTTCATTTTATGTATGTTTATTTAAAAAAAAAATGAAATTAAAAACCTTTGTTTTTTATGGAATATTTTTTGTAGATATTTTTTTCCAATGATATCCAACAAATGTCTTTTCATGACATTGCCACAGTTTCTCAAACTAATGTAGCTTAAGTTAACTAAAAACACTTGATGCATTCACATTTATTATTTAGGATAAGATGGGTGGGAGGGGATAATTCAAGACATCACATACATCCATGCCTTCGAACAGAAATTCATAAATCGATTAAAAGATCAATTAATAAGACTGTCCGTACTGGGATTCAAGCCCGTGACATCCGTAACCGAGGCCAACGATGTTGATACATTTTTTATGATAGTTTTATATATATTATTTATTTATCGATTTCGTCGGTAAGTAGTTAAAATTGAATCTGTATTAATTATAGTAAATTTTATTCATTTGATCCATTAACATATTTGACAAGGTATATGACCTGTGGTTGACATTCCCACGTACATGTGTCCTTGCGAGAAACATTTGTCAGTCAAATCTAAGTCTGTGACTTTGAATCATTGCCCTTCTGCTTATTGCAAATAAAAGACGAATAGGAAATAGCAATCGTTTAAACGGAAACGGTTAGTCTGTCGAAATAAATGTGGTAATTGGAATAAGGATGTATTTGCTCTCAAATAGTAAAGTTTGAATGGTCGTCTTGATGATATCAGCCGGCAAAGCCTTTACTTTTAGTTTGGTCTCATCGTACAACTTTGGTGGATTTCAATTGCGTCTTAAATACCAGGGCTGTGGAGTCGCGTGAAAAAAAGACGACTCCGGCTTTAAAAAAATTAACGACTCCGAGTACGATGAAATTTTTTTATAATTTCATTTTAACTTATATATATATATATATATATATATACCATCTTTAGTCAGCCAAGTATGAAATGTTAACATGACTCCGACTCCAGCTCCACAGCCCTGGTATGAAGTGACTCAAAAACATAACGAGATATCTTGTGGCTTCGTCGTAATTAAAATATTTACTTAATTTTCTGGGTTCCATGTCTAAACAGAAATTGATTACAAGAAATATGACTAAAAAGAACATGAAAAAACAGAAGATTGTGAAAAGTTTTGATTGATATTTCTGCCGTATCTATTTATGTGTGGTCGAGTGGTCAACGCTGTTGGCTTCGGCTACGGAGGACCCGGGTTCAAATCCCGGTACGGACAGTTTTATAAATTGATTTTTCAATCGATGTATGAATTTCTGTTCAAAGGCATGGGTGTATGTATGTCTTTAATTCCCCCCTCTCAACCATCCCATCCTATGAACGGGGCATATCGAGAGCGATTTGCTTACCACTAATCCTGTCCTAGCCCTATCCTTCTATCCCTACTCTCTTTGGAAAAAGAGAGGTTGAGCAACTGAGTAACAAGCAGTTCTCATAGAAACACTTCTGTTGAGATAAACTCCATTAGGAGTCCATATGCTCCACATTGGGGGCGGACATGGTTTAAAAAAAATCTATTTATTAATTGAATATATAAAAAAAATATGTTTACTTACTGAATATTGAAATTGATTCACTGCATAAAATAATTGTAAACTTTCTATAAGTTCAAATACCTGTTTTAATTTTTTTCTAATTTATAACACTAAAACTACTAAAGTATACACATCAATATGCTTTAAAAATCTCTAGTTAAATCTTTAATAAATAAGTGAAAAACTTACTAATATTATTTTTGTCATAAATTATTTGCATACCAATACCAAAAGATCTTGGAATCTCTCGAGAGAAATCCCTACATGGTATTAAATACAGTAAACAGTGAGGCATCACAAACACCCATGTCTACATACAGAAATCGATCGAAAAAATTATGCTCGTACTAAGTCTCGAACCCGTGAGGTCCGGCTCGGAAGCCAACAACGCTAACAACTGCAAACATAACAAAACAGTATTTGAATTTTTTAAATATCAAATATTGACAGTGAACACCTTAAGTGATAAATTATTATTAATAATACATGTAATTATATCCCATCTTATTAAATAACAATATATTTAACATTAAATTTTTTCGAAGGTTCATAAAATTACATTAATCTGTCAGCAAATAATTAAGAGAATTTTTTTTCATGATTGTATAAAAAATATACGCATGCATTTTTCGACAATATATTTATATAAACTTGTCAGGTCCTAGAACTCGCTATGTTTGAAAAAAATGATATAAAAAAGTAATATAATTACACTTTTCATGCTGCAGTTATTAAAGCAAATAAATCGTTACTCTGATTTTGTTATGCGAAATGAATTTCGTACACTAATGGTTTTGCAAAACAATATAAATGTTTTATTAGTTTATGACCTATCAGTATTATTTCATAGTGTATTTCTGATGATAAATGAGTTATTAAATAAATAAACTATGTAATGAGAAACATCCTTTAATATTTTTTTTCAGTAGGATATTTTTTTTTTCATTTTGTATGAGATGATAAAATAATGTTTTTTTTTGACCATGATGTTATCATTACGCGGTAAATATGTCATACAGTAGCACGTCGACTATTGCGGCAAAAAAATTCACAAACTAAGCTGAAAACAACTCCACGATTTAAAATTATTTTTTGAGGGCTTGATAATTGCGTTAAAATCACACATTAAAAAGAAGAACACTGATAAATTATACGAAATATTTCGTATTTCGTATAATTTATCAGTGTTCTTCTTTTTAATGTGTGATTTTAACGCGATTTATCAATGCTTCAATAAATATTTTAAATCGTGGAGTTGTTTTCAGCTTAGTTTGTGAAATTTTTCGCCGCAATAGTCGACGTGCTACTGTATGACATATTTACCCATTATGCATTTGCATCATAATATCAAAATAGAATAACAAGCTGACACACTTCGCGCACAATCACGCAGCTGTTGTGTTTTTTTGTCGTCTGAAATATTTTCACATAACCTCAAAAATGTTAATATATTGTCGTCATTCTCGCCCTATTTTGACCCCTAAAATACCTAACCTAACCTAACCTATGCAAAAATGTTATTTATACTTTGAACACCGCTTGTCATTATACCAAGATAACCTAAGCCGTTATGTTATTCCTACTCTGTCTAGCGCTCGTCAGTGAGTTTATACACATATTAATTAATATTAAATTGTCATTATGTAATCTTCAACTAAAACTGATAGTATATTTACGAGATTTTACACACGAATTGTGAAATATATATATTTTTCTGTAGTAATGTTTATAATACAATATAAAAATGTTTTATCACTGTTGTATTGTCACATAAAAGTAGTATAACTTTCAACAGGCATCATTACAATATTGAGTTCTTTTATAATTAAAAAAAAAATGCAATTTATTCCAAAAAAAACAAATTTTCAAGGCTGGAAACTTTGCCGACCTGAACACTTTCAATTTTTAAGTTTAATAGAATAAGTTTCTCCCGAAGCGTGCATAATGCTCTGCTTCTGATAACGTGAAGCTAGCTACGTGACATTATTTATACGTGCTACATAATTTTAACTCTCGTAAGGCCCTCACAAAATGTGAAATTGTAGTTTAACTTGAATTTCACCCCTTTCAAGCAGTTGGAAATTATATTCCTTAATACGCCACTGTTACTTAAGATTATAACGCAAAAGAAAATATAGACTTGGTTAAGTAGGTATATATATTTTATATGTAGTCTTCATACAAAATATAAAGACTAAGTCTGAGCTAGGGATTCCATATTTAGTTTTTAAAAACAAATATTCGAATACCGAATATTAAAAACATTGGGTACTGGAATATGTTATAAAGTAATTAAAATATAATTTATCAATTTGATCATGTACAATCATTGTTTTTTCTCATGAGTATTGATTGTTAACACATACTCATCGCGTGTCATAATATAAACGAAATAGATTTTAAATAATTCATAATGCGATGTTAAATGACATTTATGTTGAACCTGTGGCTTAATAATAAATACAAGTACTTTAAATGAAAATTCTAACGAATATTTTATCAAAGGAAGGGCTTAGTATTAAAACTCATAATATCCATGTGTAGTGTTCTTAAAATAAGTATGTCATAGAATCTAAATGCAACCCTACATATACCAATCAAGATATAGTTGGTTATTTAAATGTACTTTGAAAAATCACTATCAGTGTCTAAGTTCACATTTCTAAATGATTAATATGAAATGATTAGAAAAATCAAATCAGCGATCAATATTTTTAATGGTGTAATAGTATTTATATTTTGCATCATAGGAAAGTGCTATTTTTCACTTGAAATAAATATTCATGGTAATTTATTTAACATTTTTTGACGTGACAACGTCTTATAAATCGATGAACGCCCGCCGCACGCACGAAAAAACATGACTCATTGTCCCGTTTGTTGCGTTGCGCCGAAGGCAAGCGTGCGAGCGAGAGCGCGGATAAGCGATAGAGAGGCACGATCGGCCTACCGTTCGGATTGTGCCGCATCTATCTCTAGCACATTGTTACTTGTAAATAAACTGTTCATCAAAGTAATAAACATATTTGAATTAATGAGTGCGAATAAAATATATCAATAAAAAATTGTAGATTTCATTTCACTCCTTCGTATCCATACAAAATAATGATAATTCAATAAAAATGATTCCATTTTATTCATAAAAGTATGCAATCATTTCATCAATGTTTTCTTATGACGTTGTCACGTTAAACTATCGTCCGTAAACCGACTTTACAGACAACCATTTTTTTTATGATTACAAAAAGCTGTGCTCCTATGAATTTTTGAACTGCTTCAAAACTAGATTTTTGAATTTTGAGTTATGAAACTAAGCCCTTTGAAAATCTAATTATATTCGAATATTTGATTAGAATTCCTAGTCAATACTCACATTAGATTGAAAAGTATATGGGAAACTTAAACACCGTGCTTTGGAAGCTCCACATATTTTTTGCAGATACATATTTTTTTACCATGACCGCTTCCAATGTGAGATAATAGAGTTTATGACAGCAGAAGAGTTCCTACGAGAACTGCTTGTAACTCAGTTGCTCAAATATTTTTTCTTTCAAAAAGAGTAGGTATAGAATGATAGGGCTAGGATATAACTATTGGTGAGCTAATCGCTATCGCTACTCTCCGTTTTTTGGATGGTAAAGGTGGAGGGGGAGGAATTCAAGACATTACATACACCCATGTAACAGAAATCGATTAAAAAAATCAATGTATAAAAACTGTCCGTACTAGGATTAGAACCCGTAACCTCCGTATTCTTAGCCAACGACGCTGATCACTCGTCCAAGGAGCCGTTTTATCTTACATATGTATATACATATATGTAAGATAAAACATTTACATTCATATTATATTAATTAAATTATATTCTTGATAAAAAAATATGTACTAAAAGTCCAGAACATTCCAAACTTTGGCACGGATTTCAAAGTGTTCATCCTGGCGTTCAAGTTGAACGTATCAGTTTGACGTTTAACATTTTCGAATAATAACATTACAAGTGTTTGAATTTCGTAAGTTTGCAGAGGAAGTTTTGATCCCCTCAGATAGTTTTGACGTGAAAAGTTTGGCAATAAATTTTCATTTGCCTCGCAAGTGACAGCGCCAAAAATATTTGCCATTAAGTTTTATTTTGTTTCATATAGTTTGAAAATCGCTGGAAAGATTGCTGTCATGCAGATAGATCAGCTGTGTTCACAATAAAGGTCATGAGGTAATTGAAAGAAGATTGCTATCGATATTCCCATTTATGATGAAATTTAATTTTCAAGTGAATTGTGTTGTTAATTGTAAGATATTAAAATAATTATGGACAAATCAAATTATTTCCGCAGTTTGATGATATGATCAAAACCAGTTTCACAAGTTTTGTTGAGGTAGCACCAGGGGTGGGCTGGAGGGGGCTCAGGGGGCTCATGCAAGCCCCTTGTTAAATTTACGCACGGCTGGCGAGCCCCTTATTAAGATAGAACATCATTCGTCTTAGATCAAATCAGCATATAACTGCAATTACTGTAGAATGTAAATGGTAAAATTTTATTATGAAACAAGACTTAGTTGCTCCTTCATTTTTTTATTTAGCGTTGTGGGCTTCCGTGCCGGATCTCACGGGTTCGAGTCCCAGTACGAAACAGCATTTTTTGATCGATTTTCTGTTCGAAGACATGGGTGTTTGTGATGTCTGAAAATTCTTTCTCACTCTTCCGATACTTCAATTCAACTGGGCGTTACTTGAGCGATTAGTTTATCACTAATCTTGTTTTATCATTCTATCCTTGCTACTCTCTTCGGAAAAGAAAGGTTGAGCGACTATGTAACAAACAGTTATCGTAGATTTTTTTTTTATTGAAATACTTTCATTAAGAGGCCATATGCTCGATATTGGGAGAGATGGATAAAAAAATAATAAGGTTTACCGAGCCCCTTGTTAAGATATTGGCAGCCCACCGCTGGGTAGCACTAAAAAAAATTGTCATTAAAAAGGTGAATTTTTTACTAAAAAGGACGTACACATTGTATTATGTTGAATATAAATAACATTTGTTCCACTAGTTATTGATTTATGAATTAATGATCATATACTGTCGCCCATTTCCAAAATTCATGTTGTGCATTTTTATTATTTCAGAAACACTTCACTAAACGTGCAAAGAAACCCGTTGTATTTGAAAAATAACCATGTTTTAGTGATTCAAATTGAAATACGTTTCCAAAATAATGAAAATGGACAAGGTGAGTTTTGGGGATTGGACGACTAAATATAATTGCGGTTTCTAAAAATTCTTAAAAATAGTGTTATAGGTGAAGCGAGTAGCTCACCACAAGTACTGCTATAGCCCTATCTTTAATATCTTTGAACATATTCAATCATATTCATCATATCATATCTTTAACCATATTCATGTATGAATCAAATTGAACTGACCATTGGTAAATACTTTTAATGTGTATAATATATTGGTAACTTATTGTCACTTAGTTAAAAGCTAAGTTTAAATCTATGATGTTTTAACTAATGTTTTGGTTTAAGTAATGTTCAATAAATTGCGACAGTATTGTCATAAAAAACGACAATTTCTTTAGGTCTTTAAAATTAGATGTGATTATCGTTAAAAAGCACACCCGAAAGGTTATTAACCTGGTAATGCGTACTGAGTTTATGACAGTGGGTATTATTTAATGTCGTATTATATTAGTCACTGGAAAGAACATTATTATTAATGATGTAATGGTAAATTGATGTCACAAACACCCACGTCTTAGGTCTAAATTTTTAACCTTACCGGAAATCGAACCTAGACCCAACAGGTCGGTAGTGCAAGCTCCAACCATTAAACCACAGTGGGCGAATATACATATTAGAGTATCCAATCCCGGAGCCTTTTTCCAATCCCGGGATTTCGGAATTGATTAATTTTCAATCCCGGAATTGGGATTAGCTCACCGAGGAATTTGAAATCCTCAATTCCCTATACTTTTTCCTCAGATTATCTCCAAACCTCGTTATTTTTTTTAGCTCACCGAAGAATTTGAAATCCTCAATTTGGTATACTTTTCCCCCGGATTGTCTCAGAAACCAGATTTGCTAAAAAATTCTCAATCCCGAAATTCCGGGATTTCGGGATCAGAAAATCAAACGGGATCCCGGAATTGAATGCTCTAATAGATATGTATGTATTTAATTATAATTGATATACAGAAATTGAAACTGTTACAACTATAATTATTTATATTTCGTATAATATAGATGAATTCAGTAATGTATGAAAAATATCAAACGAAATCAATTTTATAGTAATATTCAATTGTTGGTTCGTTCGTTCGAACATTTCGTACCGGAAAGAGTCAATTATATATAATAACGATTATATTTGTTTTTGGTCATTAGTCATGGAGTATTTGTAATTTGGTCCAATATAGTCAGTCATTCGAGCTTTTATCTTGATACAGAGCGCAAAAAAAATACAAATGAGTTTTTTTTCTGCTAAATTCTAATTGTATTTAAAAAAAATTGTACTTGTTTATCACAACCATTGCTCGTCAGTTCGAAATCGATCGAAGAAAATGCTATTCGTACTGGGACTCGAATCTGTGAGATCAAGCACAGAAGCTTTTTCTTCCTCTGAGTGACCACCGATCAACATATTTTAAGGGATTGAAAAGTGTCGAAGGTGCTACGACGAGATAAAGCAAAATAAAAATACAACTATTCGAATATTTATTTGAAACATTAAAAAAGCCCAGAAAAAAGCTGAAACGCCGTTCCACCGCGTTACATGAAAGAAAACCACTGGAAATATTTTTTTATTGAAAAATTTATAATATTCATTGATTATCTGTTTTTTTATTTATATCATTTTTTATTTCAAAATACACCTATTAATCTTTATTCAAACTGACGCAAGGCATATTCTTGTCTCCATAATATATAAACTGAAGGCTGTTTAACTTCCGGAAGAGGTAGGCGGGACATAACGGATCTCTCGTTATTATTACTCTGAAAAGAGAAAAGTCTTATAAAAATAAACTCTAATTAAAAAAACTTTTTATATCAAAGAAGCAACGCAACAGAATCCGTTTTCAGCTTTTTTATATATAAAATAATAACCCTGGGGGAATGGAAAAAACCCCCTGAATTATTTTCAGTAATGGTGTTTAATGGAGATTGTAGCATCATTTTGGAATGACATCTAATTGTTTCCTTTTAGGGATGCAAAACATTTGGTAAACATACAATAAAAATAGTAATTCACATAATTTTTTAACAGTATTGAAAATTGGATCGAATCCTTGAATGAATTTTATGATACATCGATTTTTTCAAATAATTACACCCAAGCCAGTGGATATCCACTTGTAGAAGCTTCAAGCCCATGTTACCATCAAAATTCTTCAAGTCTCCTTCATATTTAATTTGATGATTTATTAGCACTTTTTATTGTCGGTGCCGATAGAAAGGTGTGATAGCTACAGAAGTGAGATCGGATACCTAAATATTCATACGTTTACATACATACGTACATTCAATAAACAAAACCATTAGAATAGCGTTATCATAATTAATTAATATGAGTATAGGATAAATTAAGACTTATTTATTTAAATATCAAATATATTTAAAATAATTATTCAAAAGCAAAATCTTTGACGCATTTTCCCTAGCAAGAAAAAAATGACTATAAAAGTAGACCACTTCACAAAAAAGAAAAAAAGTTGTCATCTGGCCTTTAGCTGTAATGTCAGTTACTTTTTGTATTAAAATAAGTGCTATTGAAAACAATGATTTCATGGTAAATGAACAATCCCGGGAATATGAATCCAAAATTCCCGAGATCATAAAAAAGGTCTGGTATTGGATGCCCTAGCTATCACCTTATTCTGGAAATGCTGTCACGATTGTTCTGTGTGTGGCACTTCAGAGTAAACCGTCGAGTACGTCAGCGGAGCTGGTTGGAATGATTGAAAAAATAAAGTAGAAATTGAAATTGGAAAAAAAAATGTTTAACTTTGTTGAAGAAGTCGACTTAAATTTGAAGTTAGTAAAAGTTTGAAACGAAAAAGTAGAGGCGAAGCGACTCAAAATGAAAAAGGTGAGCTATTATATAAAATTACAAGATGTAATAAAAATAATTTAAATAGAAAGTTATTTAATTCATTAAACGGGTGTTCACAGATAGAAATGCTTTGTATGGAATGGTTTACAAGTTTGTGTTGTAAAGATAATTCTTTATGGATGTAGAAATGTATGCGATGTAGAAATCACCTGTCACACTTAGTCAATTAGCTATTATCTAATCATGTCCAATCATTAAATCATTAATCTCCCAAAAATGGTTGATTAACTTGTCAAAAAACTTCTCAAAGAGAAAAAAAAGTTTAAAGCAAACATTTTTTTTTAAATCTATGTCTGCTCCCAATGAGGAGAATACGGCGTCTCAATAGAGGATTTTTTTTCTACGAGAACTGTTTGTTAATTTGGTTCTCAACTTCTCTTTTTCAAAAAGAGAAAGAATTGAAAAATATGACTAAGGCGGGACTAGTAGTTAGCTAATGGCTTTTGCTACACCCTTTTTTAGGATAGGTTAGGTGGAAGGAAATTAAATACATCATATACATACATGCTTTTGGACAGAAATTCATAAATCGATTGAAAAATTAATCTATAAAAACTGTCCGTACTGGGATTCGAACCATTGAACTCTGTGTTCAAAGTAAACAATGTTGACACTCGACCACGCAGCTGGTAGTGAAGTGAACATAATTACAAAAATAAATTTTCACACAAATGACGTAATAATGTTAATAATTTGAAAGTTTTCTAAATAACTATTTACTTTGAGATATAAAAGTATTTTGAAACATTTCAATGAAGCAATTTATATATTCAAATTTTGGGTAAGTTTTATGTTAAATTAAGTTAGACTTTTTCAGATTTAGGACCCCTGTGAAAAGGCATTAAACGACTTACTTTGGTGGATGATTTTTACGAAATAAAAATCGACGTCGGTAATAAACAGGGATGATATAAAAAAAGTTTTTCGGGAAAAAAAATGAGATTGGTCTTTTGTGGTGGTTAAACGGAGCTTTTTCTTATTTCGTATTATCATTATAACTAAATCAATTGTTCCAAAACCCTGCCTTTGTTATTGTTATAATTCGCTTAGCTCGTTAAGACGCGAACAAGGCAATGTTTAAAGTGAATTATCCGGTGATTATTCGAATAATGTGTTGTTTCTTTTGTCAGGGTTTGAATGCGTCATTCTATTTTTCGTGTAAGTACTGCAGTGTTACGTGTTGAAGTTAATGTGACGTGATTGCGCTCGTTATTCGTGTCTCGCTCACTCTGTTAATACATGTATTTTAATTACTTCGCCGAATAATCATAAAAATCGTAAAAGATAAAAATCCATTAAGGTATGAAATATTATAATTTCTTAGGGTTAAAATCAGGACTGTGGAGTCGGAGTCCCGGAGTCGCAGTATTTTGGCCGGAGTCGGAGTCGTGAAAAATGAGCGGCTCGATTTTTTTTTGAAAAATATATTTAATGATTTGTATTTAAACAAACTAGTCAAAAGTGTTAACATTTCATGCTTGGCTGACTAAAGATGATCTGATGGTATACATATATATATATATAAGTTAAAATGAAATTATTGAAAAATTTCCTCCGAGTCGGAGTCGTTAATTATTTTAATGCTGGAGTCGGAGTCGTCTTTTTTTTCACGCGACTCCACAGCCCTGGTTAAAATATTTTTTTTAATTGTAAAAAACTCCATTAATAGTAAGCCTTAAAAATAATACCTGACACCTCACCTAATTCCTCACATCGTAATGTGATATATACGTGTTTGTGATTGGGTACTATATAAAATGGTATCTTCATATAGAGAGGGAGCAGATTTCAACTATTAAAAGCATTTATTGAAAAAAATGGTATTTTTAAATACAGTTGAGTGCATAATAACTTCTTTTGGGTATTTGTCATTGATTCATTTCTGACAATCATTTAAATAAACCTCTGAGAGGTGAAGTGAGCCAAATAATATCTAAATGAGTTAGTTGTAATATTCTACATGTCTTAAAGTATCGTAAAAAGACGTGATTGTACTTAAAAGTCCGATTTTTTCCAATTTTCTTTTTGGCTCACTTCACTTCATTTCAAATGTGTTTCGTGCTTTTGATTTGCTTATTAACCTTAAACAGAAAGAGCCATAAAGTGGTGGATATAGTGGAAAGAGCTATAAAAGAAAAACCAAGCAGATTTTTCTATAAACACGTTAAATGTGGCATACTTACACGTTGTTGAGCATACAGACATAAGTAAATTTACGAAAAATGATTGTTATCTTGTAAACGCCTAGACCTCTATTTTATAAAATCGTAATATTTTCGATGGATTTAATTTTTAATATAAAATTAAATTTTATAACTTTATTATTCCCCTAGTTGTGTTAATGTGACACGTGTTTCGCCTCTTTGAGAAGGTTCATCAGACATAACATCGCAAAGTTGACGAATAAATTACAAATTGATCTTTAAATTGTTTATTTGAGAATTCGAGGCAATGATCCCGGAACCCAATACACGGTCGCCAAAATCAACATAAAATGTAAACAAACAGTCGATGAAGGTCTTGGAAATTTACTCCATTAAAATTGGTTTTATTAGTTTAGCAAGTGTAGAAAGCTTTACAGACTTGTCATTAATTAAATCAAAGTTAATTAGAATTCAATTTTGAATTCACGTGATACCAAAACTAATATTTTACCAGCCAAAATCGATTATTAGAATTCGGATCATTTCTCGTCTCTCCAAAGTAATATACTCATATTTATTTAATGCGTTTTGTTAAAGGCTGAACTGTGAATACATAATTAATTCCAAGCCGCAGAAATAATTGAGACCTTGCGCTAAGTTTTGAATTTGAATTTTATCTCAATTACTTTAATGATAAATTTAACCAAAAACTCTTATCAAATAACTTAAATTGAGGTTAGCATTCAAATATCCGAATTATGAAAAGCGCATTTCATTTCAAATGAACTTTTTTAAGCTGAGAATGAAGTGTTTTAAAACTTAAAAAAATCGGTTTCGCTGGCTGTCGATTTTGTTTAATTATTTACACACACCAACTACTTGGAAGCGGGGAAAAACAGGAAACTATCATTAAGCCTATTCACTTTATTAATGTAACATTTTATCACTTTGTCAAAAATTTCCCAAATTTTAATTATGTTTGTAATTACTTTCAATCGCCATTCTAAATTTATTAATCTGAGATGACTTTTTAATTATTTGTTAGATGTGTTAAACATTTTAATTTTGTGTTATTTTAGAATCACTTTTAATGTAATTGGTAATTTCTTTTCAATGCCAATTGTTGTTTATAACTGTTCATTTTTGTATAAATATCATTGTTAAATTATATTTCTTATCAGTTGACGATGCTCGTAATGAGCGAAACCGGTCCTGACATATTAAATAAAGTGGAATGAAGAACAAAGGAGTATTGTGTTTTTATTAATTAAAAAAAGTGTTGTATATTTCTAAAATACGCGCGCATTTCATTTTCATACTGCAGTTCTAAGCTCGAGTCACCAGTCAAAAATTTAAATATAATAACCTATCTATTATCCAAATACCAACGAATCTTGAACTCTCTCTGTGGGTTTGATTTATTTTACAAATCTATAGATGTTTTGATATGTCTCATGCTTAATAAACAACATCGTTATATAATGGAATTGGTCTGAGCTATCTCCAAATAGATTCTACAACCTGCGTGTAGGAGTTGGCTGGATGTAGCTCACAGAAACTTGCGTGAGTCTTTTGTTAAATTAGACTTAAGTCGACTAGCCCCTCGTAAAACTAATAAAAACAATATTCTCAAATCGATGCGTAATATCATGTAAAAATATGCATTTTAATTAAATTTTATAACGCAGTTATGTACATTTGGTGTTTCAGATATGTATATAAATCTACGATGGTTTGAGTATAACGCTTAGCATTGGAGCGAAAAGAATATGTAAAAACCTAGAGCTCTCCCAATCTTTGAATTCTTCACTCTTTAAATACAATGAAGGTAAATATACTTTTCAGCTATAGATATTTATTATTGCGTATTGTAACATAATATAACTTTGTATAATGGTCTGATGTATTGAATGGCATTATAAAGGTGTATGGACTAGTTCAGGGATGGGGAACCTTTTCTTCACTAAAGGCCGCATTCATTTTTCTGATTCGACATGAAGGATTGACTAGGGAATTTTTGGCCAGAAAAAAATTCACGCCAATTTCTAAAGCCCAGAAATTTGCGGATTTCCCAAAATTACCAGCGTGGTACATTTTTTTTTAGGTCTTTCAAGGATTTTGACATTACAAATCCCAAGAATTTACGAAATTACAAAAATTTACAGAATTAGAGAATTGGCCAGAAGGCCGCACCAGAGTAGCCAAAAGGCCGCAAGTTCCCCACTCCTGGACTAGTTCGTATAATCCCATGGTCTAAGATAAGTGGTGTCGTTGAAAAAGTCTAATTGTTGCAACAGGCCAATGTTACTTTTACACTTTCGGCCTGATGTTTGCTGGTCGAAGTGATGTTGTTTAAGGATGATGCTGGGTTAGTAATGCTGGTGTTGTAATGGTTATATAAAAAATATTCGATTACTTCTATAATTATTGTGTATAAGTGTATAATTGTAAAACATTCCCACTTTTGCGGATCACTGCAAACAGCTTGGAAGATTAAGCAAACCCCTTTTTAATGTATTGGCAGCTCACCGCTGTTAACGTTCATTATGCTTTCAGTAAATTTATGTAATTGCTAGGTATCTTTGTTTATATTTCAGCCACCGAATTTAAGTCTGCAAGCACTTCATTTTTTTCCAGAGCTGCAAAATTTTGGTTTCATTGAGTCTAAGTCTAGCCAATCCAAAACATCGGATATATTAGATTAGTATGAAAAATATGTAAGACACGCTTATAAAAGTAAATAAGCAAAATAAATAAAAGCTTAAATGACATGTCAAATACTCGTCGTCAAATTTAATATATTCTGTGAATAACGAGATCATATGGATTATTTCATTAAGATTGTAATTATCAAAAAGTCCTGCGCTAAGGGCATTTAGTAATATGATAATATAACGAAATATAGCCATTAAACCACGTGGCGACCTATATTCATAAGAAGTTTACATTTCACGGAACAAAATTATGGGCTAAATTGAATTCCCGTGAGGCTTTCCAAGGGCTCAGGATTCGACGCAGTTCAGTAAATTTTTTCGCAAGATATCGTGGATTTCAAGTATAAAAGCTTAAGATAAAAAATTCTTGATTTTATATGCTTGCGTTGGATAAGTTTTTTCCAGACCTTTGGCTGATTAATCAGAATCACTTCATTGGTTAAATGATCCTAGTTTAGATACTTTATTATTAAATTGGTTTTAAAATGGAATTATGAATTTATGTGCAATGGCTGTGATGTTTTTTTAGTATTATCTGATTAACCATTTAACAATAATAGTTTAGTGGTCACCTCGATGTGTTAAAAAAAAGTAAACAATACAATATTTCTCTACTCAGATACTACACAAGTTATCACACCCATACCTCAGTTTACGCGAGATTCGTTTAAAGACGTTTCACTTTAACACGGCTAAATATTGTACTGAAATCGTATGTATTAGAGGTTAAGCCTTGAAAGCAATAAATCATTTTGATGGTTCTAACAGACCGACCGAATTATTTTTTAAAAAATGTTGCTAATGATTTAAAATTAGCCAGTTAATAATAAAATATTGATTCGAATACTACCTAAATACTGTTAAAAAATATACAAAGGTTTGAAAAAAAATGCAATAATCAACATTAAATTATTTAACAAGGGCCCTTTTACCATTTTTACAATGTCCATTCCCAATGCGGAGTATCAACTCAAAATGAAGTGTATCTTAACAGAAGTGTTTCTACGAGAAATGATTTATTCCAAAGAGAGAAGAAATATTAAGGTAAAGCTAGGAGAGGACTAGTAGTTAGCTAATCGCTCTCGCTACGCTCCGTTTTTAGGATTGGGTGGGTGAGAGTCAGAAACGTTGTAAATTACATACATCCATGCCTCATACAGAAATTCATAAACCGATTGAAAAATCAATTTATAAAACTGTTGGGATTTCAGCCTGTCACTTCCGGAACCAAAGACAACGACGTTGACCACTCGACCACGCAGGCAGCTTGACAAGAGTTAATCCAGAAAAAAATGTGTTCACGTTACGCATTTTTTTTTGTTACCTATCTCGCAAATTTGTATGAGTTCTTTGCCGTCGATTGACGCGCATTTTTCATTTTTGTATGTATTGTACATATTTGCACGATATTTAGCATCACCTACCACTCGAATCGAGGTATGGGTGTAAATACAGTATAATCGTATCATTAAAAACGACTTTCAGTAAAATATTAAAGTTTTCCACAAACAAAACAATCAGAGAACCGATTGATATTTTAATTAAAACATTACTCAGTACGACGGGTATCTCGACAAAACATTTTAAGCGAAATATTTCTTATAAGATTATGTTTGAAGGTTTCATTTTAGCCTTAAAACTTAAAAACAATTCTCAGAACAGTGTTGTATTCAAAAACTAAATTTCTGCTTTGTGATACGAAAATTTGATGCGTAATAATTTAATCTTAACTTTTCAATTGAACTATTTACTTGAGAATCTATATATATACAGGTTGAAGGTTTCGTTTAGTGTTCCGGGAAATTTGGTAATCGTTAGAAGCGTTGGAAATATTTACTTTAGTGAATTACCCTTTGAATCTTCTTCTGTATTGAACATAATATATTTTTTATTATAATGTAGAGTACGGATATACTTGTAATACCATTACCCTATGACAGCGGCTCGCTTGTGCTCTTCCACAATCCTCCAATTACGCTACCTCGAATAACGCGCAGAACAGAAATATTCGCCGAAAATCCCCCAATTGCGCGCTCTTCATTGTTGTTGCTGCTGTACACACAGCCGGGTGGCTGTCTACGTGGTGCATACAGTCAAACGTTGGCAAGCGCTATGCATTTAACCACTGGGTAACTAAATATTTCGTTCATGTATTTTTTTAATTTATTCTTAGTTTTGGTAGTTTCGCATTTTTCGCGAAAAAAAAAGTATGAAATTCACTCCCCAATCGCGCGGTCTCAACTTTCGCGTAAATGGGAGTTTTGTGTTTTAAAACTTACGAACGTACCTAAATTTTGTACAGATTGAGGACCTTTAAATCAAATGCCACCTAAGGAGTACCATAATCAGAATAGTAACAATGTACATAGGTATATAGTTTAAGTTAAAAAAAAAATGGCTCTCGAAAGAAATTTCAATCGTTGAATAGTTGATATTTGACTCAGTTGATTAATGAGTTCGCTGACCACTACTTTATGACGTTTAATGTTCATCAAGACTTATACAAAAACCGGTTTAAGAATTCCGATATATCCTAAAACTCTGCTTACACCGGTTTTTGAAGTTCCAATAAAAGGTAAATTCGATAAAAATATTTTTTTTAAACATAAATGATAAAAAGGAATGTTACTTTAAATGTTACAAAAATGTACTTAAATTAACAGTTTAAGTATGCACTCAATAAGACTATCCGAGTAAAAAATATTTCCAAAATAAAATATTTTTTCAAATTTGAATCGTTCAAATTATGTACACTCCCACAGATTTTGTCACTAACGACCCGGGTTTCGCCTTTCGGCATCTTCAGGCGTTCAAGTGCACGGATTTACTTGAACTGACGCCTAGTAAATGAATGTTTCGTGTTTATATAACAAATAAATGTATCACTGAGTCTAAAGCCATTGCTACATTTATTTATTATATATTATTTAGAAACCCGGGTCGTTAGTGACAAAATCTGTGGGAGTGTAAATAATTTCAACGATTCAAATTTAATATTGAACTTCCACCAAGCACCTTCAGTCGAAATCTTAAATTATAAAATATTTTTTCGTTCATTTATTAATGTGTACTAACTACAAGATGTTGAAAGAATTTACTGAATGCAATTTAAAAAAAACCGACTTTCGAATGTCACGATTTTTTTTTAAAAACCAAGTTTTCATAACCGAGAAGCCCTATTAAATATTCTATCCATTTTTTTGGAATCGCTTCCGTTTATAAGGTCTCTCTAGCATTTAAAACTGAGTACATAATCCACAATTCTAGAGTACTCAGTAATTATATTTAGGTTAAAAAAGTGACGCTAGATAATCAACAAAGCTATTATTCCGCGTCCATAAATACACGTTTTATGATGAGTGGTCTAAAACGCTTGGTGCGTGGGTCGTTGCTAAGGTACACAAATATCATAATTTCTGTAAAAAGTAGTAAATTGATCTCAGTGATGATACAGCATGATGCTATAAAATTTCAATCGGTCAATTTTGATAAATTTCTTTTTGTTTTGTCACTAACGATATCGGTTTTTCCTTTCGGTATCCTTAGGCATTCAAGTGCACGAATGAACTTGGAGTTAAGCAAATAGTAAAGTAAGAGTAAAGTAAATAGTTTGTATTGACTCTTTGTCGTCACCTTTATATTGCAACTAGATAACTTTGGTTTGATATTTAAAGGGAAAATGAAATTCAAATTTAATTTGTTTAACATGAGATATTTAAATTGTTTAAAATGAAAATGAACGATGATTTTTTTGTATAATTTGAAACAAAAAAATAATGTTAATTGAATTTTGTAGTAGAATATATGAGATTATATTAAATATATCGTTTATTTCAAAAACATTGAAATTTAAATAATAACCACGGTAGCATTTTTCTAAATCCATGTACACTTCAAATGTGGAGCATATGTATTTTATTCTAATTTCATATATTATGCAGAAAAAGTAGGTATGCACTTAATCAATGCAAAAATTAACAAGTCTATACATAGCCGCCTGTGTGGTCGAGTGGTCAACGTCGTTGGCTTCGGTTACGAAGGGCACGGGTATAAATCCCGGTGCGGACAGTTTTATAAATTGATTTTTCGACCGATTTATGAATTTCTGTTCGTAGGCATGGATGTATGTGATGTCTTTAATTCCCCACTCCCACCCATCCTATCCTATGAACGAGCGTATCAAGAGCGATTATCTTACCACTAGTCCTGTCCTAGCCCTATCCTTCTATCCCTACTTCCTTTGGAAAAAGAGAGGTTGAGCAACTGAGTAACAAGCAGTTTTCGTAGAAACACTTCTGTTGAGATAAACTCCATTAGGAGTCCATATGCTCCACATTGGGAGCGGATATGGTTAAAAAAAATATATACATTATCCACTTTACATACAACACTATAACTATTCAAAGTATTCATAAACTACATAGATGTAATAAAGTGAAAAACTATCTAAGTTTTTTAGTTCGACAAATATTATTTAATAAATGGTTGATAGCTATTTCGGTTCAAACCTTCTAGTTGCAGTTTTTATGTAAAATAATATCTGAAAAATTAAAATACTTTGAAATTTTTTCACCTTATTACAATGTAGGTGTACCATGTAAATGCCAATTCAATCAATACAAATATGTAGTTTAATATGGTAGTAGAATAACTTTTGACGCAATATTTTAGACAACGCCCTGAAAGCTCTTAGGAAAAAAATATCTAAATTATCGTGATAAATAAGATAAGAAAATAATAATTCGTCTCAGTGTAAGTAAGCATAGAGAATGATATCTTTTTTCTTATATTATTAATAAAAACTGCGAAAAATATTGATAAAAAAGTGTTAAAGAACGTCGAGAATTTCTGATCACCTCTTAAATAATGCGACTGTGCTAATTAAATATTTATTGTGACTAATCCGACTCTGCGCAGGCATATTATACATTGTACAGCACTGTAAAAGTTATACACGCGAGTGGGTCGGCAAACAGAGGTGAATTAATTTATCTCGTTGACTGCCGTCATGTGTAAACACTCGCCCAATGACTGTTCAGTTCATTAATGTTTGTACACGAGCGGCGGCCTAGTGACTAAGTACACCTCTGTCGACTTGTTAAAAGCGTTGTACGGCATGTGGCAAAAGTTAAATCTTTATTACGCGGCAAAAATGAAATTGAAATACCGGAAAAATTGCTTCACGTCTGATAACTCGGGGCTAAAAACGGAACGACAAAAAAACACAACTACGAAATTATGGAACAAATATAGTTGTTGAAAATGTAACCAAATTTGAAGTTATATTGTAAGTAATGTTGAAAAAAGGAACAAAAAAACGATTCTTTTTTATCTGGTACTAAGATTCATAATCTAATTTACCAACTGCCCCCCTTTCAAAACAGTAGTACTTATCGTCGCCATGGAAATCAATCGAATAACTAATAAGACGGAGTAAATTTATTTTTTATTTTTTATTTATCTATTTGTTATATTACGCAATACATCTTTAAGCTTTAGTGTAGTGTAGAGAAGTGATACTGTGCATAATGATAAATATTTTGAAACTGAAAAATCATACGAGATAGCTGCATAAATAAATTGATCTAAATTTATTCTTGTTACTTATTTTTTAATGCATCTATGTGCCCTTTTTGTTATTTAACATTCCATCAAAATTTCTTATCACCAATACTGTGGGTGATATCGCTCAATTTAGGAAACAGTGATATACATAGATCAACGGTCGTTGATCTGGTTCCTGCTGCCTAATGGTGATGGTTTTAATCTGCTGGTTTAAATTTTGTTTTTACAATATTACATTGAATAAATACATTTACAATAATACATTGAATATCTGTAGGCTACGAAAAGATAATGATTAACGGAAACTCAAATAAGTTTTGAAGGTGGAAAATTTTATGATATCTAGATGTTTTCAATATTTCAATACATATAAGCTTAAAACAAATTCTTAAATGGAAAAAAAAATCATATTTAATAATTTAATATTTGTGAGCAATATATTTTTATTTTAATCTTTAGTAGAGTAGAATTATATATGAAAAATGTTTTTTTTTTAAATAGAAAATACAGTGATACATAAAAACAAAAATATCCTAGAATAGGATATATTTTAACTTGAAAAATATTTTTGCTATCCGGAAAATAGTCAAGGATAAAAAACTCTTAGAAAATAAAACGTTCAGTTTTTAATCCTCTTTAAGTAATTCCAAAGCTTAGCCACTTGTAACTGATTACGTAATACATAAAAGACTGTGCGGCTTAGCTTTAAGCTTATGATTAATTTATAAATGATTTATTATAAAAATAATAAAAAGAAAATTATAGTTAAATAGTTAAAAGTTAATAATCTAATTATTTTGGGATTTCTGAAGCAAAACATACTGCTCGTTTAAATTCCATCTATTTAAACTGTCGTTTTAAAAAATGGTATTGTTCCTACAGTATAAATATATTGTGCTTAATAATATTCGAGTTCTACAGTATTTGAATTCTACATAGAATATTTAAGCGCCATTTTTTCGCCTTTGGTCATACATGAAACAAAATACACGAAGTATTACATAATATACTATGTTATCCATTTATTACTGTAATTTAAATCACGATTTCTCAACCAGATACCACATAATGTTCCAAAGGGGACACGTGCAAATCCATAAACTCCCAGATTTTAAAAATTGGGCAGTGACAAAGATCCCACATTTTTGGTAATTCTGTGGTTTTTTCGGATTATGTTTTTTTTTTAAATTCCAGGAAGAGTTAAAAAAACAGGTTTCACGAGTAAAATCCATAAATTCTTGAGTAAAATTTTGAAATCTGCCAGCGAGCAATTATTTCGGAATTTCTCACTCTTTTTCCCAGTCATCAATTTCAAAATAATTGTTTCTTAGAGTCTTGAAAAACTTATACTCTTGTATAAAAAACGGATATGGGGAGTCTCGTGCCCAAAAAGGTTGAGACACTATGATTGAAATGACAATATTATATGAGTGCACTCAAAAAGTCAGTGAGTAAAATTCAGAATTCAAGTCATTGATGGGTATACTAGGTTGGACCTAAAATAGAGTCGATATGAAACTAGTTACAATACAAAATTGAAATAATACATTATGAACACAAAATTCGTTGTTTTAAATTGTTACATATGACAAGTACGTTTAAAATTTATACCATGTTATATTGTGAAGTTAAGGAAATCAAAAGCATCCAAATTTTTTAAACTATATATGTCTGCTTCTAATAATTGTATATTTTTATCATTTATTTGTAAGAGGTTATACACATTTTAATCATAGTAATTTTAGTGTCACTTATTTATGTTCTGTACATAATCTATATATCAATACTCGATAATGTCCGTATGATTGCATGATTGCATGATAGTCCGCGATTTCCCCTCCCCCGGGATATGCCCCGAGGTCGATTTATGCTACTACGAAAAATGATTGTTAGCAAACCCATTATTCCAAAAATTAAATAATTTACAACTAAAATACTGCAGGGCAGGGCGGTCGATATATGCCCCGAAATGAATCTATTGAATTTCTGGCTTATTCAATAAATAGGTTTGTAATTTTCTGACGTCTTAAAAATGCAACAAAAATCCCCCCGTTGAGGTCAACGGGCTTATAGCTAGTTTCTTTTAATATTTCTATTACCAATTCTTTGTTACATTTTTAATTGTTTTACTTAGTTCTGTATAAAAACCTCATGTGAATTTATATTCTTATCAAATGAAAATGATTGTCACGAGCAAAACCAAAAGTGAAAGGGTGTTTTTTTTTGAATGTCATGAAAAGTTTCTAGAATTCTCATAGATAAATAATTTATGAAACTGGAAAGCTTTTTTATACTGCGTTAAGCTTACACTGTAACGTCACGTCGTTTTTCGTTCAGCGGAATTTTCGCAAGGATTTGACAGCGGTGTCATTGAAAGTGCCCCGCTTAAAATGCGCATTGTTGCGTTAAGCTGAACAGCAATATTTCTAACGTTTACTCGTTAGGAATAAAATGGGGCACAATATTCAATTGTTGAATAAGCCAGTATACGTGAGGCTGTACTAAGATTATTTAAATCAGTGTTGAACCTTCATTAAGCCATAGCCCTTTTCATTACTGTTATTATTCAATGCCTATCCCAAAGTAAAAACGAAACACCAAAATTACACATTTGTTTATTTAAATTTTAAGTATTGGAATTTATTAAGTAAGAACCACGCTGTAAATGCAGAAACACTCGTATACAATGACGCGAACGTGTCACAAAGGAATGATAATAACGTATTTAGTTTCACAAAAAAAATATTTAAACTGTTGATAACTGTTTCGACTTTACACCGTTGTCAGAACTAAAGTATATATTATTTTTACTTTTTTATAACTGATTTCTTCCAAATAAATGCTTATCAAATCAATAAATTGACAAAAATCCAAGATTTTTGAGTCAGAGTGTTTTTCCGGAGTCAGAGTTGGAAAAATCTTACCAGTCAGATCCAATAAAAAAAAATGATATAAACCACAATAGTTACTAATGTTGTCTCTGCATGCTAGGCTGAATAAAGATGATTTGATGGTATACATATAAACCCCCATTTATAGTATAGTCGGGACCGTGTAATTGGAGGTGTGAATCTCATACAAAATTAGGGATTTGGTTTTTTTCAGCGGAAAACGCAAAACTAAAATTTCCCTTAGTTTTGCAAAAAAAAAAAAATGGACGAAATATTTAGTTTTTGTAGTAGTAAATATCCCCCACACATACAGACGCCCAGCTATGCGTATATAGCCTGGCACGTGTTGAATACACAGACGCTAGCCTACATTTGACTGTATGCGCGGCACAGACGACCATCTCTTAGTAACGACAATGGAGTGCGACCGTGAAATTGGGGAATTTGGAATAGTGTAATTGGGGGTTCCACTGTGTATATAAGTTAAAATGAAATGATTAAAATGAAATTCTATGAAGTTGGAGTCACAGGCGTCTTTTTTTACACGACTTCACAGCCATGAAAAAATCAGAATACAATAATGCACTCGCTTACTCGGAATTCATTAGCCGCTTCTTAAGTGTTCAAAATATTTAAAAATATCAATTGTACTAATTCAACTTTTATTTAAAAAGATCAAGATCGGTTTCGCTCATTCGCTGTTTTTATGCCTGTACCAATATCGTATAATCGGATTTCAGTCCCATCATTATTTATCGAGAGGTAGTTTATAAGGGTAGCACACGGGTAGAATTGATAACTACTTGTAATAGGAATGAAAATCACAAGGGAAATAAAGCTTATTTATATTCGTGGAAAATTGTTCTTTTTATGACTATTATGTTATAAATTGTTTTTTGCTTTCATATAAACAGAATTTAATGAAATAAATTAATCCACTATTGTAAAGAAGATAAACCGCAAAGTAATTACTACGTAAGTAAACAAAATTGTTTGCAGGAGTATCAATGAACCTGCCCCATTCGTTAAATGCTCAAAATACTTGAATGTTTTATTCATTTAAATTAAGAGATAAGTCCAAAGGACAAATTATTCCCCAGGGACGCAAGTTTGGTTCTCGAGGCCTGGAACGTGATCTGTAATGAATTTTTAATTTCGCCTCTCGCCAGTTGTGATGGCGTTCCGCTTTGCTTGGAAACAGGGTAGCCAGGAATACGATCGTTTATTTCGTAGAAACTAAAAAAGCATTTGTTAAATAATTCATGATGCGAAAGCGAACAAAGAAAAACAGCCTTTACGATGGATTTGGTAATAACTTCATTATATTATGAAAATTAAAATCGATAACTTAATTGAACCTCTGATAAGTGTAATTTCTGACAAAATAAATTGGATACATTATAATATCATACGAAAGTATCGTTAAAGTAAACTGAGCTCACTGCAATAATGTTTTTTTCATAAAATAGAAATACACAATTCAAAAAAAACAAAAAGTAAAGACGAGATTGTACTCAAAAGCCGGATATTTTTTTTACCATGTTTTCACTTGCTTTACTTCTGAGTATATCATTTTTTTCACTGGTTGAGCTCATTCGAAGATGCTAATAAATGGCTAGTATTTTTTTGGTGAGAATTTAAATAACATTGGTCAGAATTTATATTAAATGGTCATAATATATCAGTCAGAATAAATAGTCATAATATAGATGAAATTAAAAAAAAAAACCTAACCTAATCTACTAACCAAAATTTTTATTGAATATTCTTACCGTATAATGTTTTTATTCTGACCAAAAATTTATTTAAATTCTGACCATTTGATTTGTTTCCCTAATAAATTAAGTTAAACACGAGTCACAACTAGATATATTATACAATCATTGTGATAACAAAGATATTATCATTAGTGATATATTATAGATATCTACAACAATTCTATAGTACATATATTTTTTTATGTTCCGTATTTAGAGAATATGGACTCATAATGAATAAATCTTACAAGGCGACTTACAATTAACTTAATGCACGACAATTTCTCACCTCCAGTGTTCTCATACGACATGTAGGGTATTAAGGAGTAGATGAAAACACCTCTACACATCCATGTCTTCAAATCGACTTCAAAATCAGTATATTTAAGTTTTACTTCGGTGACTTGAATTGTTGACCGCGCAGCTGAGAAGGAACAAAATCTTATTGCACCGAAAAAGCTTAAAGATGTTCTATTAAATATATGAAAAAACATAGATAAACTCCGACACAACTTTCTCAAACTAAGTGATTTAGAAATGGTATATATATATTATTCCACGGCGAGTAGATCTGCTGATTAAAATTAGCTAAATTGATTGTTTGAGCCCCGAAGAGATGAAGTGAGCCATGTTGGAAAATGGTAAAACTTTTCTATTGAAATTTTAAGTACAAATCACTTTACTTGGTGCTTTGTTGGATAACATATTTTTATTTTAAGGAGACAAAACCACTGCAGCGTGTACTTAGTTAGCTCATTTCTCTTTTACGATACTTACAGACATGTAGGCTATTATAACGCATCCAACTATTTTTTCCCTAAAATAACACTTGGCACAATCTTATGGGCTCGTTTGATAAAAGTATTATTTTTTCATGTATTGGAACCATCGATGACGTTTCAAATGTATAGGCTGCTCTTGAATAAAATTTAACAACACTCACTGGATTAACACACATAGCACCGGTGTCAATGATATGTTTTCATTAAATGTTTCAATGTACATAAAAGTTTATTTGATTTTCAATCATTATTAGATAGCCAATGAGCAATTCAGCAATCAAGTATTGCGCAGTTGTTCTTAGGATATTCCTAGTCAAGGAACAAAAATACGATTAACGTTTGTTACGCCACTGGATACTACCATATAAATTAACGGATGGCAAAGTAGCCAGTCGAGGGCGGAGGAGGGTAAGTAAGTCACTGAGCAAATGGCTGCAAATCTACCTTTCTAACATTATTGGGCCCTGTGGTCTTACGATAAGAACTTTAACGCAGCTTTTAGATAGATCGAAATTCAGTTGCAGCAGGGTACATATCTCTTAAAAATTATATCTTAAATATTTGATGCTTGTGACGTCCCGAGTAGAACTTTTCACGTCTTAGAAAAATTCACGTCAAGTTTATCTCATATGATTTTAACCATCTAAACATTTGACACATTTACATTTTACATTTCGATTTTCGATTTTAAAACAAGCAAACGATGAATGTGTATAATCCATAAAGAAAGAAGATCGATTTATTCATAGTCAGCGACTTAGAAAAAAAACCAATAACTGTATTCGGCAATTCAAAAATAGTGGATGTATGTACAACAATTGTTTAAACAATACGTTTTGATTCCAACAACTTCATTTATATATTAAAGTTAGGTGGCGCAGCGGTTAGCGTTGTAGGCTTCCGTCTCACGGGTTCGAGTCCCAGTACGAACAGCATTTTTATTAATTTCTGTTTAAATACATGGGTGTTTGTGATGTCCATAAAAAAATCCGTCCCTGTTTTTCTGATCCTTTAATAACTGGGCGTAACGAGAGAGCGATTTGTTAACTTTGTACACGTTCTATCAAAAGGATGCAAGCTACAAATGCTGAATTAGTATCCAAATTTAGCTTTTAAGTTCGAAAAAGACGACATTATAAAAAATTAAAACCAAGAACAAACTGAAATAAAGGTTTTTCCTAGACAATTTATTTAATCAATATTAGATTATGCCAATTAAACACGAGTTTTGAAGTCTCCGTGCACTTCAGGGTTGTGTATAATTAATAATTTGCATATGTCCCAAAATCTTCAAAACACGTTTTTTGCGCCTCCTGTAAAATTCGATGTGTGGGCTACGTCCTTTTTCCTTTCCATATTGCTTTTTCGTCTTATAAAAATATATTTATATATTAAAGAGCCTTAATTTATTTTATTTATATTCAAAAAGTTAATAAATTGTTAACGCATTAAATTGTCATATATTTGAAGCTAACCACAGTAACAAAAAGGTTTTATTTACGTTACAAAAATAGTTTTAACATCAGCACACTAAAATATATTGTATGACCAAAATGCTTTGTAATGAGAAAATAAAATTTAATTATGATATTAAGCGTGGTGTCGTATTTGGATGATACTAAAAGCTTTTGATTACAACAATTATTATAAAAGCACGCATTCTGACAACGGAAAGCTGTAAAGCTTTAAAATATATCCAGGGGTCTCTCAAGGCAGGAATTGAAAGTCCTTGCAGCGTGCATGAACAATTATTGTGGTTAATGTTACATTAAATATGTGGTTGGTGAGATGGACCGTATTAGATGAGTGTATGCAAACTGACATATTTTATTTGTTGATATAAAATGGCGAATGAATAATTAACATACAATTAACTAAAAATAAAAATAATAAAAAAATATTTTTAGTACTTTTCCCACATAAAATTTATTAGATCAGGACCGGTTTCGCTCATTGTGAGTATTGTCAACTGATAAGAAATACAATGAAACAGTGATATTTATACAAAAGTTAAGTAAGAAAAACAAGGTATGACAAAAAATTGGTATTACAACTAAGCAAATAAATTGAAGCAAAATTAAAAAAAAAATAAACTATAAATAAAAAGTTGAAATTTAAAAGCAATTCAAACTATTTCATGAAAAATCAATTAAGTATGAATTATCATTAACAAAGTAAAAACCAAAATTGAGTGTATACAATAAATAAATAAATCTCATTTATTATTATTTATTTATTATATACACTCATTTTTCAAATCTCATTTATTATCTTAGTGTCTTCATAATCACTTTTGTTAATGTTATTCTAAAGATCTTTTCGGACAGTTTTTTAAGCATTTTTTCGAAGGTTTATTGACAAATGGAGGGGCCTCACGGGTGAAATAGCCTAAAGTCTATCTTTTTTAATTCACTTTTTTTTGTATCACAAGTCACTGTATACGTAGCAGTGGGTAGTAGTCTTTATATTTATGAGACCGCTTAAAATGTGTACATAAATATGTAATAAGGAAATGAATTCAAACATATTTTGGTATATCAAAGTAATTTGGATAACATGTTTGTAGGCTCACAGTTGATTTAGGTGGCACATACAACAGGTATTTTATGCACGCGATTTCAAGTACAGACATTACTAAGGTTTGAAGATGCTCAAATTTAAAATAAAAACATAGTGTGTATTACTAAGTTTTTATTTTATGTATATATATTGACTGTGGAAAGGAAAAAGGACGTAACCCACAGTTTTTTCAAAAGAGGTTTATTCGATAATCACAATGTATCAAACGTGATACACGTTCTGTCAAAAAGATGCAAGCTGCAAATGCCAAATTAGTATGTAAATTTAACTTTTAAGTTTGAAAAAGATGAACTTGTAAAAAATTAAAACCAAGAAAAAAGACTGAAATAAAGGTTTTTCCAGAACAATTTCTTTAATAAATATTAGATTATGTTAATTAAACACCACTTTAGAAGTCTTCGTGCACTTCAAGGTTATGAACAATTCATAATTTGCCTTGGGCCCAAAATCATCAAAACACGTTTTATGCGCCTCCTGTAAAATTTGATGCGTGGGTTACGTCCTTTTCCCTTCCACAGTCGATTTATATATTATAGTATGTATATATAAATTTATTTTTTAATATGATATCTAAAATACTAAAACTGAATCAACATCAAAATAAATGGAATGGCATAAACTTCTAAGATCATGATATTTGTATTTACATATTTTTTCAAATGCTTAAAACGATTAAAATATTCTTAAGCAAATGCATGAAAAAAAATATAACCTCTCTTTTATTTCTTATCCATTATTATTTATTTCTACAATGAGTTAATCCTAAGTAACATCAATGTTGTTTTGACAACGAATGAACACACTAGCCTAAGGAATTCAAAGCAAATAAAAAAGTTAACAACGCAATAGAAAGAATAATTGTGGTTAATTAACATCAGAAGACAAATCAACGAAATTCAATCAAACTGCATTTTTTTACAAAAGATGATACTTATAAGGTTTTTTCAACAAAAGGCAAAATAATCCTTTAATTAATTCCATTTTGAAAAAGAATTCATTGTCAAATAGCGAGGACCCCATAGGAAGTGAATTGAGCATCTTTTCCCGCGAACTTCCGCTTCGGCGGGAAACCGCTGTTCGAAGCTTCTCAAAACGATAATTATAATTGTAATATTCTATTGTGTGTGAGAATGAATTGCCAGCTAAGCATGCTTTTGACGGGTTGGAATGATTTGTCATCATTCTGTAGAAAAAGTAAGCAGCTAAATAATGAAGATAATTTACTGTTATATTGTTGTAGCTCAAATATCAAAAATAAGTAAAGATTATCTTACAAGATGATCCCACCACCAGCAAAAGTTATATGCAGGGGTGGGCTAGAGGTGGCTTGGAGGTTTGTTAGGTTTTACCACGGCTGCCGATCCCCTTGTTAATTAAAAAAAAAACAATACTCTCACATCAAATTAGTACGTAACTGCAATTTCTGACTTATATATTATCTATACGACAGTTTCAGTATACACAGTTGTACATTTTTTGTCATTAACCCGTAACATGCCATCCTAAAAAACTACGTTCCCTGCCATGATGGCATCTCAGTTTCACTGTTTATTGACAGTATTTAAACCTAAGTTAGAAGCTAAAAAATAATTTAAAAAAATGTATATATGCTAGAATACCTTAAATGATAAATACTTATTGATAATATTAAGAGAAATATTGAATGATTTAATGACTCAACTATTTATGATTGCATCATGGGCATGGAGGTGTTAAGATTGACAAGTTTATGGTAAATTGCATATTGTTACATATTGTTAGTGTATTAAGTAACAATATATTGATTATTTAAGTATTGTATATAACTGCTTTGAATGATTATGGCTAGTGTTCAACTAATCGCTCTCGCTACGCCCAGTTGTTGAAGGATCAGAAATAGTGGGAAGGAAATCACAAACACCAATACCTTCGAACGGAAATCGATAAATCGAACGTGCATATGCCAATCAGTAAGAAATGAATGAGATATAAAGTATACCATGCTAAAATAATTATTTATGCTGACCTATGTTGAAAACATATCATATTGCATATTATTAATTGATTTGGCATTTACTTGGTAGAACTCCATTTTAATAGGGTAAAAATAACAAAGTATTTCATATTAACATTAGTTATGAAAAGGTTTAGTATAATGTTCCCAAAAACCGCTTGATGTCAATTTAAAAAAAATAATCATGGATGTACAACTTTCTTGATATAACAGCAATTTAATCATTAGTTTGTGTGTGTTTTTTACAAACACTGATTCAAACAACAACAAAATATGATAAGTCTTGTTTATAAATCAGGCTTTTTCTACTGGTAAATAATATTTTTTTCGCTAAAAAACAAAAAAAGTGTGTTGTGCGGTTTACAGCTATCACTTTTTATGAAATAAATCAAAATCATTTGACAAGAAAGCAGTGTTTTGTTCAAAAAACATTTCACAAATTATCATTCAAAAAACTTTTGTCATACCGAAGCAGTGGTTTTTTTTCAAAGAACTTGTAAAAAAATAAAACGGAATATCAGATAAAAACTTTCGCACAAAGAAACGCCAATGCCTTGTTTCCGGTAGTACTTACTTGTTGATTTATTTACAATAGATTGTTTATCTGTACAAGATTTATTTAAAAGCGATTGCTCGAAATGAATTATTGTTGGCACTGCACTGGCAAAGTATTCTCATAAATAAGTAATATTATTATCGAAAAGACAACTTTTGCGAAAAGTTTTCCGATAGTTTAAATAGAGTATTGAAAATCGATTAATGAAATGTGTTTATTCGATGGAAAATAAAAATGTTTGTAATGCTTCAACAAGTAAATTATTACGTAAAAAACTATTTTCTTCGTATAATAATTAAATTTCACAATGATAAAGTTTTATTTAAAATTGAAAACTTATGAAACTGTACTGATGTGGAAACAATACAAAAAGTATTGTATTCATGAAATTATAAACCAGTTTTGATATATATTTTTTAAACTTTTATAAATTTATTATCTGATAATCAAAAAGTAATAGTATTCTAATTTTAGGTAATGTTCATTTAATTCGATTGCCAAGTTTCATAGAACAATAAGTCGAGATTTGATGTCTCGAGTTATCTAACCCATTATTTTCGAATACCTCCATTCTATAGCTCCACAAAAGTAAAACTAGAAAAATTACTAATTTTCTCTCGGTAGGCAGATGTGATGGTTTTGTTAACGTTTCAATAAATTTGAATTGAAATAAATAGGTGAATTGAATTGAAAAATAAAAAAACACATAAAAACTCAGTTAAGATGTGTCAAAACTTTAAAACAAAAAAAATCGCAAACAATAAACGAATTGGATTAGAGCGTGACGTTTCATGGCAATCAGGATAGTTGCGGTGCGCTCCTTATGCAAAAATATAGTGTGTACACTGCTTCAGAAACTTTAGACAAAATGTTGCGTCAAACAGTATCGTTATTTAAATACAGTGGAATAAGGGTATGTAGATAAAATGTGAACGTAAAAAAAGAAAAGAAAAATCAAGAAGAGAGGGGGATAAAATACCCAAAATCACATTTATGTACTTGTAACGGTATTTATGGAATTTATTATAAAACTATTAAAAGTATTATAATTAATTTCTTATTTTTTAAAAAAAGATAAAAATGTAGATAAAAAGGAAATTTATTTTAACTGAAAACGAATGGAATTTAGATTATGTTGATACTGTAAAGAAGTACAGATTAAAAAATGTTATTTTTTTCTTATTAAAAACACGTAAATAAATAATAATGACAAGGAGACACTGACAGTCTTATATAATATAATAATTAAGTAAAAAATTCTTGACTTATCTATCATCAAAAAAAGTGTTTTTATCGTAACTGAAATAATCTATTTAAGAAGATCATAACGGATTTACGACTTTTTGATTGAAAGGGAAAAAACAGATTTTTCAAACCAAAAAAAATGCTAATTATAAAAAAAAATTACAAGATAGAATTTATAATCAGAAAAGTATTTCTCCGGAAATGATTATAATAAAGGAACGCAAACGATAATTTCGAGGCGAGATGGAGACAGGCTGTACCCTAACCTCAACATGTCCAAAACACTCGGCAAAATCTTATGCGTCAATCTAGTGCATAATGCTTTGACAAACCACAAACTTTTAACATGCTGTCAGCCCGTAGATGAAAATAAAATAACTCATTTCTTATGATAAAAAAATATGAAAAAATCTTTTATTATTACTGCTGTGTTTTGAAATTCGTACACATACATTTCTGTACGTTACTTTGTCAAATTTTGATTAAAAATAATATGTACACTTAACTCTTTTTTATACGATTTTGAAATAACACGGTCCACTAAGAGTAAAAACTATTTGTTTCACGATTTTTGGACACATAAAAAAAATACTATGAGTGGATTACGATTCTCCTAATTGCACGGATAAACTTGAACTGACGCTTGGTAAATAAGTGTATCATGTATAAATGAGGAATAAATTTATCACTAAGTTAAAAACTATTGATGACGATATTAATTAATCCTTTTTTTACACGAAGGATAAGTACGTTCCACGTAAAACAGCCGTACAACAAACCGTGTAAAAAATATAAATGTAGATAAGTAAAAAAAAAAATAATTATATTTTACCATGTTATTTTAAAAGTACAAAAGGATTTGGTGTACATATTAACAAAAAATGTTTTTCTTGTTAAATATTTAGTTATAAATGTATTTATAACTTGAACGTCAACGCTTTGTCTTTGTAAATTTCAAACTAATTCCTAAGAATTTGACTTAATTTTTGAAGTATTAATCTGAACGTTCAAATCCAAATTTTTATCATGAAGTCTATTGTTATGCACCGATTTATCCTGCTTTATGAAGAAAAAGATTGCTCACATTAGGTAAGTTCCATGATTTATTTAAAAAAAAAAATGAAACATTCTAGAGCCATTTAAAAAATTCAAAGGGACCGCGGGCTGTGAATTTCTGGTTTAAATGGACAAAAAAGCCAAATAAATCCATATTTTTATTACAAATGCATACAATATACATTGAAATAAACAAATATGAATGCTTCCATCCAAGGGTTTCAACTAGGGTCTGCAATCCCGAAATCACGTCCTAATTTGTGATCCTGAAATCCCGGGATTGTAATGGTAGTGATCTCGGATTTTTTTAGGATTGAAGATAATAAGTGAAATCCACGAGTGAGCTAAAAAAAACGTCTCACATTAAAAAATTTGGGGAAAACTCTAAATTCACTCGGTAAATATATTTTTTAAGCGACAGAGAGATGAAATAAAGTCTCACATTTCTTCATTTACAGAAGTCCCAGGATTTGAAAATCGGTGACTAAAAATTAGTGAATTTTTTCATTTTCTTTTTTAGATTATTATTTTAAAATCTCTCAATCAAGATTCCCAAACTAATCCACGATTTTACGGTGAATGATCAATCCCGAGATCCCGGAATTTGAAAATTTTTGAATCCCGAAATTCTAGGGTAACCAAAAGCGTCCGAGATTCGATGCACTTGTTTGAACTCTCAACTATGCATTGAAGTAAACAACAACATAATTTACCCCTTGACAAAAGGATCAAAAGAAAGTTTTGTAACGTGGTGTAAGTTATGTTTTGACAAACAATCAATCTTCACAAGTAGACAGCAAGTATATAACAGTAGTTCTCAAATATGAGCGACCTGACTTAAATACTTTTTCTCAACATGTTGAAGCGGCTAAGAGGCCTGCTCGGTACATAGTTTGGGTATAATTAGGGTGTGAACCCACATGTAAGCCGCACAAAGGTCGTCAAAGGCATGCGACACTTTGGATAACACCATGTCTGAAAACTTTGAGAATATATCTACCTATCTGTCGTTAGGTGTGTAATATTTTCAATAACTTATAATTAGACGATATTTGGAGATACAGAGTTAATATAAAGTAAAACAAATATCAATTGAAAAGCATTTGATAATGTTACGGTTTGATATAACAATTCCTTTATACGTAAGATACAATTCAGCCAGTTGGTTTCCCATCATCAAACGCTATCGCTATCGACAGAAAAAAGGAGTCTACCTTCCATATTCATGGACCGAGCAGAGCTGTAGGGGACTGATTTTAAACCATGTATTAGTGTACCTGAAAAAATATATGAATAATAATAACAGTGTTATTAGCTTAGTAACTTAAATCGAAATGATACTAAGTATCCTGTGTATAATCCTTATATTGATTTTAGTGAAAAATCAAAGCTAATACATAAATTAGCAAACTTTTCAAACCGTGAAGTTAGCTTTGGTTGCAATCAAGTCAGCGTGGACTAATAGGCCCACGTGAAGACGGACCACAGCAAACAGTTATTCCGGAATTCAGCCCATGAAAATCTTTGCATGTGTATATTTTATAGGTCTTTTAACGTATTTGTTTGGGTAAAAGGCTTTGTTTACTGAGTTTGGCTGAGTTAACAATGGTCTCTCAGGCGTCAGTCGTTCATATTTAGCCAATATCCATTCCTCATGATTTTGTCAACCTTTTTCCTCCAGAAGTAGCTCAGAGGTCGAGTAAGCACTGGGGTTCTGGCATATAAGTGGCACAGTGAACTTATGTGTTGACTTAACGAAACCTAATTGAACAAGCGAACATTTAATGTATTTTGTTTTATTTGTGAGACTAAAAATACAGATAATTGTTTTCTAATAAACATATTATAATCAAACAAAAAATCCTTGAAGAATATTATTTATTAATGTAGAAGAAACTTATATTTAAATAATTTGAATTATGCCATATGTTTAAAGAGTACTGTTTTATTTAATTTTTCATTTCATTTCGTATCAAACAACCGTATAAAAATAATAGAAGAACAGAAAAAATAGCTATACGCGCTTTCCAAAGAAAAATGCACAAAGCTACGCACATGGCATGCAGTGCTACGCTTTCTGTTACACTGAACGATGGAACTGCTACGCAAAAAAGCCTATGATATATAGCTTTGGCATGTCATGTAAAAAGGTTCATTATTTTTTTGTTTACTCTTGTTAACATTAAAAATTCAAATGAGTAATGATTTAAATGATTTGTTATTCTCCCGTGAGGAATACATAAAATATCATATTATATATTAAATAATACTAATATATTTATTATACATATTGCGTTTATTGTTTACATACTTAAACTGGTTTTTAATCCAGTATAAGTGTAAAATAGCACTGCTGTGATGTTTACAATTCACTCTTTTGGTACTTTCCTTTTATCAGCCGTCAAAATTTTAAATTATAAATTATTTTTTCTCAAATAAATGTGTAGTATAATATAAATAAAAAATAAAAATACGATGATATTTTAAACTTTTTTACTTCAAGGCACACTGGTGAATGGGATTTGTTCCGCGGCACACCAAATAAAAATGCTTTAAAAAACGGAAATGTGGAAAATGTGTCGAGTTGATCACTATATATGTATATATGCACAAGATTTATAAATTAGATAACGGAGGTGGGAAATGTTTGAAATTGGATCCAAAAATGTTTCAAATACGTTGTTAGGTTAGCTAATATCAGCTAAGGTTAAATTGGGTAAGGTTAGATTGCATATAAAGTGTTTAGCCTCTTTCATGATATTCATAATTGAGTAAAAAAAATAATATCAATAATATATGTATAAAATCAAATCAATGTTTATTTTTGTATAAGTAGCAAATTTTAAACATAATATTGGATTGCCAGGTCCATGGTACAGTGTTCAACGTGGTTGACTTCCAAGAACAGCATTTATTTCAATCTGTTATTTCTGTTCGAAGGTATTAATGTTTGTTAATCCCTTCAGAGCATTTCACAACGGGATGTTGCGAGAGTGATTTTACTACTATTGCCGTATCCTTTTTATTTCAACTTACTGTCTTCTAAAAAAAATGTTACGCGAGTCAAAAACAATCCTCGTTGTCGGTCACATTGTAAGCGGGCATGGTTAAAAATAAATAAATATACATATTTTTTTATTGAAACTTAGCGTAAATCCTGCGAAACTAAATTTAAGTTTTTTATCCTCACTTCTATGTGTTTGCATATTTTTTCCTAATGAGGTAATTAAACAAAACCAAGCCAACATATAAGAAAAAAATATATTATTATCAATACAATATCACGAATGTAAAAGTCGATAAAGTTTGTGAACACCGTATACTTGTTAAAAGCAAGAATCGGCTTACCAAAGGCCATCCAGCTAAGACGAAGACGGAGACGTAAAAGCAGTCCTGGGTAGTAATTTCCTGTCACCCAAAGGGGGCCTAATGAATTTGTAATGACTGTGTAGTACTATTCCAAACTACTTATAGAGATGTCCATTTATTCGTTTTGCTTTGTAATGAAGGGTTTGCCAAATAACGATTTTTTTTAACGTTACAGTTCAATAAATCGGAATATCTCCCACATGTTTATTCAAAATGTAGAATTTGATAAAAAATAAATGTTTTATCTTTGATTATAATGTCATTCCACAAATAATTAATTTAAGATTTCCACTGAAAGTGCTTGGAGTTATTTAGATATTTATTTTGAACGATCCACAAAGGATTTATGGTTAAAAAAAAGATTTATCAAAAGTAAGCCAAATATTAAAATAAGTTTTTGCTTAATCGATTTTGACAATGCATTCAGTTGTATGATAAAAATTAACAGAAAAGAAAACGAATAAATCTGTTTTTTAGATTACAATTTAGTAACTGTCAGAACTTGTACTTACCATAAACCAGGTGTACATTAAATTTAAAAGGTGGCGTGAGAGGTATTTCGCAAACACCACAAACACCCGTCCCTTCGACCAGAAACCGATTAATCTGTCCATACTTGGACTTGCATCCGTGTCAGATTTGTCACGAAAGCCAACGTTATTGAGCACTGCGTTGCCGGAATTGATGTCATACAAAAAACTCATTCTATATAATATATACACGATCAAAACTATTAACTTCCAACCGTCAGTTTAAGTTCATACTTGCATTTTAATGACCGTAGAAGTTGAAAAAAAAACGTCATTTTTGACAAGCGCATGAATATGTTAGTTCCTTCAGTCGAATCAGTTTTTATTTTAATAACGTGCTCTGACGTACAACGAAAAGGGAAGCTGAGTGACTTAAGAATGACTATAATAAAGTAATGTAATTTATAAACAAAATATATAAATAATAAGCACCGTTGAGATGAAATTTTGGGTATTCGTTACCTTGATAGATATTTCTCGTATACGAATACTTGATACATGCGTGCACATCTCTAGCTACTTATACTGTGGTATACGACTATTGGCTTTATACGCGACTTGGATGTGGTCATATATATTGTGAGTTTGGTGTTGACAGGTTTTAATCTACTTTGTGATGTAAAGGGTTGAAATATTACGCTAGTTGAGAGTGGAAGTATAAAGACATATAAGCTATAACCGTTGTACACTACCTTGACAACTAGGGATTGCAAGTATGTATGAAAAAAAATGGATGTAGAAAATTATTACTTTATAGCGCAGTTTCTCAATTTTTTTCGTAATAACATGTTTTTTCGTGGTCTCCTTACCCATTATTATAAGTTTCTTGGATCTTGGGAAGAATGAAATACGACCTGGTACAGCTTCACACAAGCAGAATGTATTCCGAAGTCATAAGTGTTCAAATTTTTTTCAGAAATGTGCCAAAATGACATTCCTCAAAACTTGCATGTAAGGCATTTCCCGGCATTTAGGGTTTTACAATTTTCTCGGGACCCGAGACGAATTGAAAAATTTTAATCGTAAAAAGAAATTGAAAATCCCTTTCAAAAGCTATCTTAATAACATTAATAATCAAGATAACTAGTAGTAGTATTTAGCTGGCAATATTTGTATGTATCAGTAAAACTGTATTTGACAATAGCATGTACATAGTATCTAGCCTAACCTAACCTTATGCAACGGTAAAAATCTATGCCTGAACGCAGGCAAATTGAATAACTGCATTTAAATATTTCATCAAATTATTATGTAATTATATTGGTAATTTTCGTAGTATCTAGCCTAACCTAACCTTATGCAACGGTAAAAATCTATGCCTGAACGCAGGCAAATTGAATAACTGCATTTAAATATTTCATCAAATTATTATGTAATTATATTGGTAATTTTCGTAGCTACCAAATAAAGTTTCAATGATGTGAATGATGTTTCAATATGAATATTTGACTAACGCCTGTAAAAATTAAGTTAAAATTAAAATACAATTTCCCTTTCACGTGTGTATTACATTTATTATGACAAGAATTGAATAACCAAACCAAAATCATATCGAAGTCTCTTAACAAAACTCTAAAGGAACAAATAATTATTATAAAGATTCTTTTGTTTATTTGACAATATATTTGGCTACAACTCAAGCCAAAACACGTATAGAATAAATGCAAATACTATAACACATACTTTTTGTATTACTGTCAATTCTCAATGCAATGGAAAATTACAAACCTCATATGGCAAACATGTTAAAGGTAATTTCAAAATATTATTAAAACTTACTCGTCCGGAAAGTTTGTGTATACAAATTCCAGTTGTTATTGTGGTAAAGGCGAAATGCTTCATTCGGAATATTGGTTGAATTTTGCGAATTGTTAACCGTGCATGATATGATGTCTAATAATTGTTATGTGAAAATGATATAACGAAACGACAGTAGTCTTAAATTTAGGGTAAGACGAGAAAGCAATAATTAAAATATTGTGATGATTAAAAATTATCATTTATATTGTATACCAGGCATGATTTTTTTCCTTCTGAATATAATCGTTTTATAATTTAAGATTTCGACTGAAGGTGCTTGGTGGAATTTCAATATTAAATTTGAATCGTTCAAATTATGTACACTCCCACAGATTTTGTTACTAACGACCCGGGATTCGCCTTTCGGCATCTTCAGGCGTTCAAGTGCACGGATGAACTTGAACTTCAGTCAGTTCAAGTTCATCCGTGCACTTGAACGCCTGAAGATGCCGAAAGGCGAAACCCGGGTCGTTAGTGACAAAATCTGTGGGAGTGTACATAATTTGAACGATTCAAATTAAATAATCGTTTTAATAAAAGTATAATACAAGAGGGTAATGTCAAATTACTAACAAAACATGCTTTTATTGAGGAATATTTAGGTAAAATTGTTGTACTTATAATTAAAAAAATAATGCGATCTTTGTTAATTTTAAACTAATTTCTCAGAATATTTGAACCGGCAAAATCTATTCAATTTTTTTTATCAGTATGCTTATTTTTATGGACCGAATTGTTCTTCTTCGCCAACGAAAAAGAAATTCTCATATTTTTTAAAATCAAGACTTAAAACATGTGTACTAAATTTTAATTTTAACTAAAAATTCAACAGCCACGACAAAACCGATTGAGCCGCTGGTTGTGAATCTCTACTGTAAACATATAAAGAAAGGATAGGACAGGACAGGACATTATTTTACCATATAACTTAAATTATACCCCATTATAAAAATAAAGTGAGTGGCGTAAGCGTATTGTAGATTTGACTATATATTTTTAAAATTTTGATACCAACCCTTTGATCATTAATCGTATTTCGAGCGAAGACGAAGCGAACGCGACACGACGCGGTACGGGAAATATATAAAACGATCTCAGCCATTATTGAGTGGCCAACGTGAAAAATAGTGATTTGAAGCGGCGCGAAGCTTCAGCGATGCAATCAAATTGTTTGAAAAGAATGGTCGCGGCGGTGTCTGCCATTTCATCATGTTAGATGTAGAAATAATAAAATACTCCAATTTGTCTTTCTAAATAAATGTAATAACTTACACTTCATTGATATTGTTGTATCTATAGAGTTTTGTTTTTTTAAATATATGGTTTAAAATAAAAAAAAAAAGCATAATTAATGTGTTACGCCAACCAGTGACATTGAAGTGGACTATAGACACGTAAAACGCTTCGCATCGCTTCAAGCCGCATCGTAATCGCGTTTGCATCGACATCGCTTTCGTTCGACGAACTGTAAGCGATCGATTATAAATTAATGAAATTTCTTGACTAATCACCATATATTACAAAATCATAACATGAATCCGATGAAGGCACGACAACGCAAACTATAATAAAATAATATCGAACTTAGGTTTATTACAAAAAAAGACAAACAATTGAAAGCCATATCGATGTTAAAATTTTCGTGGAAACTTTTCTGGCCATATTTTCATCGCCTTAAAATGTAATTCAATTCAAAGGATAAAAACGTCTATTTTCTACATTGAATATATTTTTAATAATAGATAAGTGCTTGAATTTTCTGAGAAAAATAAGCGTGCTATAACAGATTATGTAATATAATCACTTTTAAGAAGTTCACTTAATTCTTGGCGAAAAGGAATTTTATTAAAAAAAAACACTTTTTGTTAGTAATTTCACAAAACATAGATAACTATAGATCAAGACAAATTTTATTCATCGCCAGCATTATTAACTGATGTAATATAAAACAGCACAGCGTTATTTAAACAAAATTACGTAAGACTTAGTAACAATCAAACAGTTGATAAATAAAATATCAAAATAATGACAAAGTTTATCCATAGTTAAATGATCTCTCTAACAAACAAATGGTACTAATTTTCAATTGAAATTACACAGGAATAAAAACGAATGGAGTAATAAAGGTACAAACAATAAGTTTATAAGTAATTAATTTTGAAATCCCAGCTGCGTGGTCGAGTGTCAACATCGTTGACTTATAACACGGAGATCGCGGACTCGAATCCTGGTAAGGAAAGTTTTTATAGATTGATTTATGAATATTTGTCCGAAAGCATGGATACACGTAATGTCTTGAATTTCCTCCCACTCATCCTATATTAAGAAAATGAGCGTAGTGAGAGCGATAAGCTGATTACTAGTAATGTCTTAGTCCTATCCCTCTATCCTTACTCTCTTTGAAAACAGGCCGTTCTAGTAGAAACACTTCTGTTGAGATAAACTCCATTATGAGTCCATATTAAGGTATCCAATCCCGGATTCTTTTCGTGATCCCGGGATTTCAGGATTGACAATCTTTCAATCAAAGTTTTGCTCGGCGATTTTGATATGATGGATTTTTTTAGGTCTTTCAAGAATTTTGAAATCCAAAATCACATGATTTACTAAAAACAACATAATTTTCTCAATCCCGACATCCTGCAATTTCGGGATCACAGATTCGGAAAAGATCCCGATAAAGAGCTAACATGGTAAATAAATAAAAAACTATCAGTATCACGTTAAGCTATAGGTTCCAAACCTTTTTCGGGTGGCGACTCCTTTTTATAAAAGCCACGTGACTAGCAACCCCCCCCCGAGAGATTTGAAATCCTTGATTTACTTTTTGCCCGGAATGTCTCCGAAGCTCCTTTTTTTTTAGCTCACCGAGGAATTTGAAATCCTGAATTCGCTATGCTATTTCAATCGAATCAATTTTCGGGATTTGCTAAAAATTTCTCAATCCCGAAATCCCGGAATCGCGACCATGTCAATCCTGGGATCCCAATTTCGGGATCAGAAAATTTAACGGGATCCCGGGATGGATGCCCTAGTCCCTACGTTTTGACGGATTATTCGGTTGAAAATGCTCGTGGAGAGCAAAACCGATCCTGTTCTTCATTACAAATTTCAAACTAGTACAGAAATGTTTTTTCATTTATTTAATATTTTAATTTTCTAAAAATATATTTATCTTACATAGAATTGACAACGATTGATGATAATTCACTTCGTATCATTTGCAGTTTACTTGAAACCGCTATAATAAAATTTGACTCTTGTGAGATGCCTAGAAAAGTTACCAAGTATTGTAGGACACGGCGGCAGTTGGGAAAATTTAAGAATGCTAATAAGACATATGAGACTTTTGGGAAATGATTAAAAACCTATGTCAAAATATAATAAAATATCAAAATTTTCTTCAAAGGTAGGGTAATTTGATACCGGCATCTCAATCCATCGAGAAAGTGACTGAGCGAAAAAATACGGTAGATATTATTTTTGGCGTTATTTTTTACCGTCATGATCGGATGAAAGTTTTCGTCGATGAAAACATCTTGATTTACGGTTAACACGTGAAGCCTCTAAAAATATTAACGCCGTACTATGAGCGAGCGGTAAGAATATAATGTTGTATGTATATTTCAAGTTAAAAATAAAACACTACTCTGTAACTAATGTGATATTTATTTATTAAAATCTGGGCCGATATAGCTTTTCACGAGCATTTTTAATTGATAAAAATATATTTGAATACAAGTTATTTATATTAATACTTGCCGGTACCCGGCAAGCGTTGCAACGCCACTCGAAGAAAGAAAGTGTTTGTCATTTAATTGTGTTTATTGAAGTGCATGCTTTTTTCTGTCTGCTTGACGTTTGCTGCCAATTGTCTATGGTACGAAACACGCGCCACCTGCTGTAAGTTAATTGTACTTTTGTTTAATTGCAAGCATACGTTGTCAAAATGAACTGTATGACAGACATACAAACATTGATTTTTATATATAAGACTGTAAGTTAATTTAATTATGCCTATAAGCTTACCGGAAGTGCAAGCAAAAAGTTTGTCAAAGTTTTATTTCAATCGGATAAGCGGTGTGCCAACGCATAAAATACGAACAAACAAACAATAGTTTTTATGTATTAGATTTTACACACAACGGGTGATCGTTGAAAACCAATTTCATTGGACAGGCCTATCGAGTATTAACAGAGAATTGCACACAATTAGTGAGATGAATTATCGAGCTCTTGTAATATCCAAATATCGACTGTTCTGACGTATTAAAAGGATGTTGCATGAATTGCCATACGCTTTATATAGGATTACATTCTTAGAAATTGCTGTGCTTTTTTGTCATAAATAGGGAATTGCATCCTGAGCCAAAATGTTGTGCCCGAGATTTCGGAACTATACTTTTATGATCTCGGTGCTGGTCCCGAAATTGAGTTTTTTGTAATGGTTTATATTTCATTTGTAGAAATGAAATTGATAACGCAGGTCAAAAATGAATAAACAGTAAAATTTATTTTATAATTTGTTATAAAACACATTTATTGAGCTATATGTTCATACAATCTTAGGCATAATTATTAAAAAGGAAATGATATTTTGATAAAATTTACATTTCAAAAAAAGTGGTTACATTTAAAAAGCAGTTTAAACATTATTTCAATAGTATGCTCAAATTTAATACCAAAGCTTTTTAATGTGTGTGTTTTGTGTGTTTTGTCATTTAGCCTGAATATCATTTTTGTGCGTATAACTGATGATATATGTATTTTTTATTCTGACTATAAAGGAACTGACCAGAGTGATTTTTTGTTGCAAGTAATATTTAAAAAAATAGTTTGTTATTATATAACCTCATCAGCTATAATTTTTATTTTTAAATTTTTAAAATTGAAATAATATATTAAGAAGAATGAAAAAATCAGTCGGGCTATGTATTAAATTCCTGGATAAAAACGAAGTGAAAATGGCATAAAATATATTTTAAAAAGTGTCGTGAGAAGAGCAATTAATGCCATAAAATAACGTTGCTACTGTTACCAAAAGCGTTTAATTGCAGTATGTTATTATATGATAATATATTACAAAAATAAATTTATTTAGCATCCATTAAAACTTTATTTCTAAAATCTAATTTTCACTTCATATTATTAGTGAAAGAAATTTCACCTCAAAAAGATTTTTTAATTGACCAATTCGTACTGTTGCATAGAATTTGATTCAATATATTATGAAAGAATTTGACGATTGGCAGCGTAATATTTGCAAATGATTTGATGAACAAAATCGTATTGGTTTTATAAAAAAGTTAATTCCGAATGTCAATTCAGGATTATGTTTTCTAATCTCGGGATTGGTTTACCTAGTCATAACCAATTACAATATTGAAATAACGAGACCAAATCTTTGACCGATAAAAACGTCCGATTATATGACATATTTTTATATTAATATCATAAAAATATTGCAGAATTCCCTATAATATTATCTTTATTGAAAAATCATTGATATCCGCTCATCTTTTGTGAAAAATGCTGATTCCATATAAAGTATATCGCGGCATGCTCAAAAGTTATTTTTTCGAAATTGTTTCCCAAGTTGAATTTATTACGGTGATTTGTTTGGTTCGAGCCGTGGAAGAAAATTTTCTTGATGAAATGAAGTGATCACAATATTCTTCTTTAATGTTATTGAAATAGTTGTATTATATGTATACTTTAAATATAAATTCACATCACTTTACCATCTTTAGGTACCGTCTTTGGACTTTATAATTACCACGTGCCTTGCATTTCAAAATAATTACGTAAAAGCTTCATCTCGACAGTTCTCGGTTACCCTCGTGTACGACCCATTTTTCCGATCCATTCAACGACTGACCAAGTGTTATCAATCCAGGAAGAAAGGGTCACAAGAGCAAAAGTTAAAAAAAAAAACGCAGTTGCGAAAATAAGTAAGGAAGTAAGGAAAAAATGTCAAAGTATTTTTGTTCTACATATATTATTATATGCTATTACGGCTTACCCATCACGACTACGCTTAAACTCAATAAATTTAGTTTAAGATTTAAAATGAAGGTGCTTGGTGAAATTTTAATTTTAAATTTGAATCGTTCAAACTATATACATTCTCACAGATTTTGTCACTAACGACCCGGATTTTGCCTTTCGAATCTGTGGGCATTCCAATAAGCTTATCCTTTTCGCCAGTAATGGCTCTTATCTCAATGATACATTTATTTCTTATATAAACTCGATTCATTCATTTACTTAGCGTCAGTTCAAGTTCACACTTGAACGCCTGAAGATGCCGAAAGGCGAAACTCGGGTCGTTAGTGACAAAATCTGTGAGAATGTACATAGTTTGAATGATTCAAATTTAATAAATTTAGTTAAATATATGTGTATTGCCTTAGAAGAAAACATAATAAATATTCTCATATATTCTAAAATCCTAACAGTGGTTCACTGTCAATATTTGGTGAAAAGCCATTCCAAAAAAAGCCAAAAATACTCATTTGTACTAATTTCACTTCTATTTAATAAGAATAGGACCGGTTTCCAAGCTCCTTAGTTTCAGCTTCTAAGATAAATGTTGTGTCAAAACCAATCTCCCCATATATGTACGCTGACACTTCTTTTTCAAGAATTTATTCTACAGCGGAACTGACCGAATAGAATATCGATAAGCGCAAGCCTTCGAATCGATGTTTTTTTCGTGTCGGTTCTAGTTAATATATAAAGGTTTGGTTTCGTTTTTTTTCTGACAAATATTATGGTTTTACCGGTTTTCGGTTATCAGCCCTGGAAAACTTAATCGGTTTTTCAGCAAATGCTCTAAGAGAAAATTTAGAATTGGTTGAGTGAAATTCTAGAAGACAATGTAAGCAATCTATTAAGTCAGTAAGAGACTGGGTCAAAATAAATTATGGAAGCTTGAAATTCTTGTTACGAATCAAAAACATTTGTTTATTGAACGTGTAAAGTTATTCTTATTAATTTTCTCATATACAGCATCCAGTTGACTGAATATAAATGTTGTAGTCCGAAACTCGGAAGCTATCTGAGTTAGAGGATAGCTGGACAACGAATACTTTTATCAGAAACATAATGATTATTTGAAGAATTTTATTTCCGAAAGTAACTCTGTAGATATAAAATTTTAATATGCAATTAAAATTAATAGCTTTTTTCATTGGTTATTTATGTCTGTCACTAAAATATTTTAAATAAATTACGTAGAAAATTTATTAAAATAAAATGAATGCATTTTATTTTGTCAGTTTGTCACCGAGCGAATTTAAATGGCTTTTTATGAAGTTGTTACATTATTAATAATGTGTTGCATGTGAAGGTGGAATAAAAAAATCTTTTACAAAGCCATTTAGAAAAAAAATAAATAAAATGGAGTAGAAGTGGCGCTTGTTTGAAAAAAAAACAAATCGTGCAAGACCAAAAGGTTTTTAAAAATGGCGCCCATTTATAAAAGTAATGTACCGGTAAGTAAGAAATAAACTACAAACGTGTGTAGATGAACTGCAGCCTCGTTAACGTAAGGTGAGCGCTTTTATAACTAGATAAGTACCAGTGAAATTTGCGTAACTAGGTTGGTGATTATTCCGTACATAAATTCTCTGCACAAGAAGACTTCGCACACCAATCATTGTGTTTATAATTATTAAAAATCAACAATATATAATATAAAGCAGTGGTCCGCAACCGGTGTGCCGCGGCACACTGGTGTGCCGTAAGCCGGATACAGGTGTGCCGCGGTCAAATACATAATGAAAAATTATTTTGACCCAGAACTTCGGGTTGTGCTGTCAAATATCGAGCCGAATATAGAACCTTTGTGTTGATATTGAAACAAGCGCAGGTATCACATTAATTAGTTATTATTTTATAATAATTATTAAGATTGCATAAAAGTAAATATATTATAGTTTTATGTATGCATACTTTTCAAATAAAAAGCGAAAATTTATTGTGGAATTCGTGTATCAATTTATTACCTATATATTTTTGCTTTTGGTGTGCCGCGAAATTATATGAATAATTTTGGTGTGTCGTAGGTGAGAAAAGGTTGCGGAGCACTGATATAAAGTATGAAATAAGCGTTAGCGTTGTGAGCTTCCGTGCCGGACTTCACGAGTTCGAGTCCCAGTACGAACAGTTTATTAGATCAGCGATTCCTTTTCAAAGTCATGGGTGTTTGTGATGTCTAAAAATTCCCTCCCACCCTTTTCGAACCTTTAATAATTGAGTGTAGCGAGAGCGATAAGCTAACCACTAGTCCTGTCCTAGCCTTAGAATTCTATCCTCACTGCTCTCTTTTAATAAGAGAAGTTGAGCGACTGAGTAACAAACAGTTGTCGTAGAGAAAAAATCTTTTGAGATACCTCCATTATAAGGCCATATACTCCATATTGGGAGAGGACATAGATTAAAAAAAAAGCATATAAGTACAATTACAGAATATAATGAAATATGGTTAATTTTTGATAGATTCGGCGGTAACTTTGTGGTAGCTAATTTTTAATTGATATAAAATTAGATTTGATAACTTAGTTATTCAACAAGTGAAATAACAAAGTTTATACAATTTTATTTTGTATAAAATATAGTTCAGCATATATTATCAGGAAGTAGTTGTATAGAATTGGTTGTAAGGGTCATGCATTTTAATCACGGATTCGAAAAATTGGTTTTTCAATCGATTGATGGATATGTTTCCAAAAAAATTAATGCTCTCCATTTGCTCATACCTCATGGCGAATACCCAAATACTAATCCTCAACTAAGGTTATATTTTAATTCGTTCTTTTTGTGTAAGAAGAGAAGAGCGATTGATTTACAATAAACGCTCGTTTTATATATTTGGTGAGCAGTGGCGGATTAAGCACATGAGAGGCCCAGTTTTTAGCATAACATAAAAACGTCCAAAAAATCTACGGTAATAATAAAAATAAATATAAATCATAGCAACAAGTATATGGGTTATATAAAATAGGCTATTTTTGAGGACCCTAAGATTCGAAGGCCCAAAGCGCGCGCCAAATTCGCTTATAAAGTAATCCGCCACTACTGGTGAGATTCAATATGTAATATTATTTCATTTGATTCGCATTGCGTTTAGATATGACTTTAAAAAAAGATACAGTTTGTAGCTCATCTTTTTTGATGCATCATATAAAAGCCGCGTATGGCTCTCAAACGCACATTAAAAAATATTTTGTTCACTCCTTAGTATTTTTGAAGAATTTTACATAAAAGAACAGTTCTGAATAGATTACATAGTAAATATGAAGCGGAATGTAAATATCAACGAACTCTCAAATAAAAAAATCTTCACAAGTCTACATCTTAAATCCATTAAAAAAAAATACAATTTATTGATCGGCTGTGTGTATTTTTCAAAACTTTAACTCGTGTTTCATAAAAAAAGAAAATACTTTGAAATCACAAATCAATCAAATGAATTATTGAAAAATAATCAATTGATCATATATGTCATACAATAAGAAAACATATAATAAAAAAACAATTTTAAATTAAAATTTGAAAATTTGAAAGGTGAGAACTTTCGATTATTGGTGTGAACAGACTATTATTTTTTTTTTTTTTTTACCATGTCCGCTCCCAATATGGAGCATATGGACTCCTAATGGAGTTTATCTCAACAGGAATGTTTCTACGAAGACTGCTTTTTACTCAGTTGCTCAACCTCTCTTTTTTCGAAAGAGATTAGAAATAGAAGGAAAGGGCAAGGACAGGACTAGTGGTTAGCTAATCGCTCTCGATACGCCCCGTTTATAGGATAGAATGATTGGGAGGGGGAATTTAAGACATCACATACATCCATGCCTTTGAACAGAAATTTACAAATCGATTGAAAAATCAATTTATAAAACTGCCCGTACTGGGATTCGAACCCGTGCCCTCCGTAGCGGTAGCCAACAATGTTGACCACTCGACCATACAGGCGGCTTACTATTATTAGGCGGGGGGACTATTATTAGAAAATCAAAATCTATTATTTTGTTATTCCACAGATTGTGTAAGCAAATATGACACGTGTTTCGCCTATCTGTGAAACATCTTCAGAAAAACTATCGTGAGGTTATATAATTTAAATTTGAATATGGAGGTTGGTGTCTTATCCTTCTACTGGAAGCATGGTTGTATTAAAAATGAACTTTTTTTTACAAAGCTGTATTCGACGCCATGCGAAAAAAGTGCTTTAAATTATATAATAAAACATTCTTTAGTACTAATTATACGATTAAAGTTTATTTTAACGATTTGAAATGCACGTTAAACCAGTCCTGATCTCAATAAATATTTACTAGAGTTTTTTAAAAATTTAAACGCACAAAGCAAGAATGGTACACGCAAGATTATTGTTCATTTTTTTTTGTGAAAAGCATAAACAATTTATATTCGGAGACTATTAAACAAAATACACGTTACATATTAATACATTTTCTGCTTTTTTCCGTAAATGAAAAATATTATGTTTTTATAAAGGTAGCATAAATATAATGTTATTGTTTTAAGTGTATGTACTAAAAAAATCGTATTTTGATTTTCACGGTAATATCTACGGTAAAAGCTCTGAATCATTTACAACTAAGACCAGATTTAAATACATCAAAAAATATGTTTTTTTTCAATCAACTAAAACGGTGTATAAATAAGTAATATTTCACTTATTCACTTTCGATGAAAATAAAGCAAACATGAATAATCGGCTGCCAAATATATACTACGAAAAAGGAATATTTATAAATTTTCATTGTGGCAAGCGAATAATAATTTCTCCTTTGTTTTAAGCTGTCGGCTTTATTTCCCGACCGAGTGGAACGTTTTGATTTTTTTAATACATATTATTATTTTATCTGGCAAGTGGCAACACCGTTTTTTCGCGAGAGACTTTTTGTTTTTTTTTTTTGTTTTTTTTTCTCTCCCATATCAGGCAACATATGTTGACAGGGGGAAGGATATTTTTTATTTGTTCTTTGTTTGAGGCGTTGCAAACAGACGACGTCACAATAAGGGATTGCGATTCCCTTCTAATGTATAAATACCGGTTTTTGATATTCCATATTAATTACCGGTATTCAAATACCGGTAATTTTGAATATATAGTTATCGTTAAGTTATCGTGTCGAAATTGAAAAATTTAATCCATAAGTAAATACAAGTAATATGAAATAAAATACACCAAAACTTGTTAAATTGTTCTATATAAAGATAAGCGCCACAAATCGAATCAAACAAAATAATCAAAATATTTGATTATTTGACTAAGCGTAAACCATTGCAAACAGTCTTCTTTGATGTCGCACCTCTATGATTCCCTGTCTCCCGCCTATTGCTTTGTCCCGCCTATTTTGCTCATCCCATGACATGCCAGTATCCCATAGTTCTAGTACATTCTATGGATAATACCCGACGGTCATCCAAAACGTCTGAATTCCAACGGCCGGAAGAAGAGGCAGGTCGGATACTCGGCACGTGACCCAGTCTGTTTCAACGTCTCTCCATGACCATTGACTTGACGGGGCGCTGCCTTGTACGTTCCTTTATCTTCAAGTTCCTCACAAAATTAAACTACCTCACCCATCATTATCCAACGCAAGTCACGGAAGCATACATTTTCAAAAAATCAATTACTAAGTGTAAGTGTAATAAGACACATGTGATTTCAAAGACGTCTACGACAGAAAGTGGTCGTTTAGTGGCTCATAATCAACAGTTCCATATTTTGTATACATTTAATGGGCCCATTATAGGTGAAATGAGCCGAATGGTATTTAAAAAAATAAAAAGTTCGATGCGTTGTAATATTCTACACGCAAAAAGTATCGTAAAAAGGAAGTAGCCTCAGTTAAAACACATCAAAAAAGTTTTATCTCCATAAAATAAAAATATGCATTCTACCAAAACATCAAATAAAGACGGGATTGTATTTAAAAGTTCTACCATTTTACTAATTCACTCACTTCATCTCTAGAAGGCCCAAAAAAACAATTTTGCATCATTTACTATGTCGAAGAACCGGTAATTCCATATTAAAAGACAGCGATGCAATCCCTTGTCACAATATGACGCGAGTTGAAGACTTTATGATAACAAAATCACACATTTGAATTGTTTGGTAGAAGATTTATTGGGCTTGAATTTACCAATGATGAAGTGTTTATTTTATGATTTATTATTTTATCATAGAAAATGTCACGAGCTTATAACGATAAAAACAATCATTGAACAATTCTACATCCACGATGAACATACTTGAATCTTTGTAAAGTGTTTTTTTCCAACTTATATTTTTGTACTGAAACTATTACATGAGTTTGCAAAGTAGGGTTAACTATTTTTTTATTTATATGATTATATGTACAAACAAACGAATGACTATAATTATGAGAAAAGTATCATCGAAAATCTACGGAGCCTACATAATTTTTATTTCCAAAAACGCATGTATGAGGAATATTTTTTCTTAAGAATGAATATTTGTTATTTATTTGGAAAGTAAAATTATTTCATATTACCATATTTGTATCGATTTTGAGGAAGCTTAGTAATTTAAAAAAATATAGTAATAACTTTGTTACCTTTGGTTCAATAACTGGGTTTGACACTTGTTTCGATTAGGGCATCTAATTCCGAACCCTTTTTGTGATCCCGGGATTCCGGGATTGAACTTTCAACATAAAATCGGGTATAAATTAGAATTCGGATTAAGATTTTTTTTCTCGGCGATTTGCAATTTGAAAAATTCTTTTTACTCTTTGTTCAACTTTCTCTAATGTTCTCAATTCTAAAATCCCGGGATTATTACTGTCACAATCAAGGATTTCGGGATCGCAGAACTGGACGGGATCTCAGGATTTCAGGATCCGGAATACTGGGATTGGAGACATTAGTTTCTTTGATAAACTTCTATAAAGTCTGATGCAGTTGAATTGGAAATTAAATCAATTTCGTAATATTATATCATATTATACTTGTAGTATAATAATTGTGCAAGTAATGCAGACTAGTGATGTTTTGATATCTTTATCACTATGAGTCAAATCAGAAAAAGTTTCATTATTTACCTACTGAAATAAACAATTTGACTTCAATAGTACATCAAACTTTGCTATACGAGAATTATTAATACACAGTAAACGAGGTAAAATTTATAAAATTTGCACACATACAATAGCACCGGCGCCTCGCCGTTAGCGAATGCTGGTAAAATTACCGTTTTATACAATATTTTTATGGGTTCTGTACTGCACGCCAATTTTGTAATCAATATTTAAATTTATTAATTAATATGGGGTAAATTTGTTTTCTCAGCCTTTAACTGCCGTAGATAATTAATTGTAATTACCTAGCACGCCGGCTATAATTTGAAACTATTAATTTAATTAGTTATCGACAAGATAATTCGTTTCTGTCGTGTTGAGCACGAAACATTTTACGGGATATCTCGTCTGTGGCAGTCATCAAGTTAATAAAAAAAGTTTAAAAAATGACACATTGATAAAATAGAAGACAGTCCTCCTCATAACAAAGGAAGAAAATGTAGAAATACCAGAAGTCATTTTTTCTAAGAGTCATTAGTTGATAAGTCCAGAAGATACACAAAATATAACGGATAGCTGTTTCACCTCACGGCATTATATGAACTGTATATTCTGTATTCAATATTTTTTATTTGGAACTCAATATTATGGTGTTTTTGTCATATTGCAGGAAAGTTTTCCAAGTTAATACCAATTAAATCAACTTTATGATTATCATCAAACACTCCTGTATTCTTAAAGAATATTTCTAGATGATTGTTTATATGAAAGCTTTAAAAGTTGGATTAAACATTGCCTAGATAAAAAATGAATGTATATAAATTAACTTTGTTTCACTTACCCAAGACTGTTAGCCGAATCTTTCTGACCATTGGTGGATGTGTGGACACCTGACACTCGTAAGCTCCCTGGTCTCTAGCAGACACAGGATGAAGTATAAGCCTCCAGTCACCGGGAGATGATGCCTGGAGAGACCAGCGACCATCGCTGGCCAATGTGAGCCGGCCTGCTGATAGCAGAACCAACTCTTCGCCTCTTCTGCGGACCCAAGATATCTGTGGAAGAAAATGAACTGCGATAAGAATGTTTAATTTGTATATTAATGTGTTTTTTTTGTCTGTATGTATTCACCCTCTTAAAGTGAATAAGGAAAATATTAAATAATATGTTCTTTTAAATTGTGAAGAGTCAGCGTAAGCTGTCTATCTCACGTGATTTAAAAGTGAAACGAAATATTCGTGGTATCAGGTAATGAAGTTACTTAAAAAAACAAGAGCAGCTTTTTTTGTATATAACTGTAATGCGGTGATTATATTTCTTAACATTGTAAATCAGTGCTTCCCAAACTAGGATACACAACATTTTTAAGTTAACTAGCTTGAAACATAATTTAATGAAAAAAGTATTTCAGAATTTTGGGTAAAGTGGCAGCAATAATATACGTCTATTGAAAAAAAAGCCGAAATAAGTAAAACCCTTATTCTATTTGCGTCTACATACTTAAACAGCATTTTGATCATTACGTTAACTAAATTATAAGCATAGATCGTACTTTTTCACGAGGATTTTAGAAGGTTCCTTGAAAGTAAGCATTTCAGAAATTGAGCCAGATATTGATTCGTAATGTAAAAATATGCAACCGCATACAACTTATTAAATTGTTTTTGTAAGCTTCATACATTTTATTTTGAAAAATCTAAGTTATTTATTTATTATTAATCTAAGATATTAATTTTATTTACTATTTATTTTGTTAGAATATAAAAATGTTTGTATTAATTAAAAGTAATAATCAATGCCAAACAAAGATTTTGACGGCTAAAATTTTTTTTTCCAGTAGGTCCGTGAATTTTTTTTCCAGATTTCCAGAGAGAGAATGTGTACATCTTTATATATTTAAAATACATGTCATTTTTATTTTCGTATACGCATAATTAAGAGGATGTAATAGTATTTATACAAAACCACATTAAACGTAAAAGAAAAATAACAACACACTGCGTTTAAATCTCATTTTATAATGTTTTACTGACGATTTTGTATTACGCAATATGAATTATACTGGTATACAGTGCTTTTAAAAAAAAGCTGCTGAAACACACTTCTTGTCAAGATTTTAAAAATACTTTTTTTAATCCATGTCCGTTTCCAATTACTCAGCTTCTCTTTTCTTTCGCATGTAGTAAAGATATATGAATAGATTAGGACATGATTTATAGTTAGCCAATCTCTCTCAATTTTCCTTGCCTTATTAAGGATTGGAAAGGTGGGAGGATTTTGAAAACTATTGAAAAAATCCTGTTCACACTGGGACTAGAACCTATGAGACCTATCACAGATGCCTTGTATTATTTTAGGTAATCATCGATAAACGAATTTTAAAAGATTGGAAAGTGTCGAAAACTGTTGCTGATGAAATCCAGGTGATACAAAAAGCACATTAAATCAAGCACTATTCCCCCCCCCCTGGTTAAGTCTATGAACATGGTATTGTTTTGTGTTATAACATTATTAATCAGTGTTACGTTATTCGGTACATTACATTAAAAAAAGAGACTGAAAATAAGGACAAACAGCCAATGGTTTTGCGAATATTGATTTGAAACACCAAGAATGCCAAGGAAAAAGTTGCCAGAACGCCGTCCCACAGAGTTAAATTGTAAAAAAAACTACACTATATGTACATAAAAATTGTCAACGAAGGATGAAACTCTTTAAACTCTCTAACAAACGATTTCTAACAGACATTAATATGACACCATGAAACCAATATTGAATAGGCGCTGAAATCGAATTGTCATTTTATTAAATGCCACTAGTGACAGTGAACGAAATGTTGTCAGACGAAAAGTCACAAGTGGTAGGAATCGGAAATTACAAACATATTCTAGAATATTGGTTTTGTACTGCAAACAAACTCTTTTTTTCCACGAACGAAATTATAATAAAACGAAAACTATATTTCAACACGAATTATTTGTTCTAAAACGACTCTTGAAGAGTATTTTCTCATTGTTGATCCCAAACTAGAACGAGCTTTAAAATTCCAACGGGACTTGCTGATTTGTCTGGCTGGATATCAATAAACATATATCGACTGTGGAAAGGAAAAAGGACGAAACCCACACATATCAAATTTTACAGGAGGCGCAAAAAAGTGTTTTGACGATTTTGAGCCATATGCAAATTATGAATTATACACATCCTTGAAGTGCACGGAGACTTCTAAGCTGGTGTTTAATTGACATAATCTAATATTAATTAAAAAAATTGTCTAGAAAAGATCTATATTTCAGTATTTTTTCATGGTTTTAATTTTTTACAAAGTCATCTTTTTTAAACTTAAAAGTTAAATTTAGATACTAATGAGGCATTTGCAGCTTGCGTCCTTTTAATAGAACGTGTATCAAGTGTGGTACATTTTTATTATCGAAAAAAACCTGTTTTGAAAAAACTGTAGGTTACGTCCCTTTTCCTTTCCAAAGTCTATACATGTATATATATATATATATATATATATATTTTTAATCCATGTCCGCTCCTAATGTGGTGTCTGAAGGTATCTCGACAGATTTTTTTTACGAGAACTGTTGTTGAAAATGCTGTTCGTACTGGGACTCGAAGCACGGAAGCCAGCAGCACTAACCGCTGCGCTATATACATTCGACAGTCAAAATAAGGGGGGGGGGGTCAACGTTTTCTTTACTGCGGTCTTATGTTGAATCAGATAAATAAATGTGGCCTTGGTAAATGAAAAGGTTTCCCACCCCTGCACTAGCCGTTGGAAAGCAACTACTTCATCAAAAGAAACAACCCCTTCCACACTTATATTGATTACACTCTCAGTAGCAAAGTGCTGTTAGTCTAAAATTGTTAGACGCTTAGGATTGCTTAATCAACAAGAGATATTAATATAAATAAAGTGGAATACGAAAATGATCAAAACAGAAAATATTATTTTCTCTAAATTAACAAATTGTAATGCGAACCATTTGATACCAAATAAGTAAAGAAAAGTTTCAAAGTAAGTTTCTTCTTTCGTCGAAAATGAAAAAGATCAATAAATTTAAGAAAACTTTCACATAGCTCCGGAAAGTTTCTAAGTGGTGCGCTGTATAGATAGAGGAAAGTCGTTATGTTATTATTTTGTGAAGATAGTGTTTTGTGTACATTATACAAAAATATTAGAATCAATATACGACATAATATATTATTGAAAGTGATATTTCCGATTTACATCGAGTATTTTTATTATATATTGAACCAAAAATAAATCAATTACTCAGCGGTGCAGAGTCCATGATTTATTTAACTTCAAGTGACAAGGATTCACTAGTTTGATAACCATCTTTTTACATTTGTTAAAATTTTTGTCCAGTCTTAACGTTGAGCATTTGACCTAGGATTTTTTTACGAGAACTGCTAGTTTCTCAGGTGCTCAAGCACACAGAGTAAAGCTAGTGGTTTACTAATCGCTTTTTATAGCAATTACAGGGGGGAAAGGAATTTTTAAACATCGCAATCACCCATGTTTTCAAACAGAAATCTGATTGAAAAATGCTGTTCTGAGATTTGAACCCATGAGATCCGTAACGGAAGACGACCACGTTGATCTTTGCGCCACGACTTCTTACACTCCCGCTCCGCTCCCGATATGGAGCATAAAGCCTCTAAATGGAGTTATATCAACAGAAGTTTATCTATGGGAACTGCTTCTTACTCAGTTGCTCAACATCTCTTTTTCGAAAAGACTAAAGATAGGAAGAATAAGGCTAGGACAGGAATAGTAGTTGGTTAATCACTTTCGCTACATTCTATTATTTTTAGGATTGGAATGATAGGAATGATAGATTAAAAAATGCTGTTTGTACTGGGATTTGAACCCGTGACGTTGAACACTATGCCATATACATGAATACATACCCATATAAAAAATCATAAATAATAGCAATCTTAAAAATACAAATGTCACATATCATGAATGATACCGCCTACATAGCTTAAAACAGAGTTCATCAAACTTTTATTATCTACTGTGTATAAAAAAGTAGTGCATACTAATTTTACATTAGTAATTAAATGTTAGGAGCGGTTTTGCTCACCGTAAGCGTTATCAACTATTGAACATATTAATCGATTCTTGACTATTTAAAAAAAATGTAATTTGTAATATATAGAATAACAAACTCAAATTTGTGAAGATGAAAGCAAGGTATTCGATAACTAACTTTGTATTAACGTGCAAAGCCCACACTGCTTTTAAGGAAAAAAATCATTTACGAGTAGGCGGTAGGGACCAAAATAACAAATATTTAAAATATGGTAAATAAATCATTTTGTTTAAATTATCTTCCCTATTAACCATCAATAATTTCACTCCCCAAAACTATACTAACTACTGAATTTTTACCAGACAACCTTTATGGGGTTTTTTTTTGTCTCGGGCGTTATTCATTAACAAATGAATTATTGTCTTATTTTTCAGGTATTATATTACTTTTAGATTTTGAATACATTCAAATTTGTAAGACGTATCTTAATTTATTATTAAAATTTATTGACAAATGTCCCACCAAAAGTTAGTATAGTCTTGTACTCACACTTAACTCATTATTCAGTAAAAAATGTATTCAGGTAATTTAAGATTTCGACTGAAGGTGCTTGATGGAATTTCGATATTAAATTTGAATCATTCAAATTATGTACATTCTCACAGATTTTGTCACTAACGGCCCGGGTTTCGCATTTCGGCATCCTCAGGCGTTCAAGTGCACGGATGATTTTGAACTTGAAACCCGGGTTGTAAGTGACAAAATCTGTGAGAATGTACATAATTTGAACGATTCAAATTTAGTATTCAGGTAAAATAACATTTGTACATTTACAAATGTACGTCAAGGAATATGTCTCAGAATCACCCCCCAAAAACTTCGCCTTATATTTGTTAATTTAACCGTCGTTAAATATTAACTGTAAACCTATTGACTCAATATGTTTTAAATTGGAATAACTGAAATACTTTGTAAGACTTTTCCTCCCCGAGTACAGAAACATCGAGTTTATTTCAAATCAAAAATCCGAGATTACTCCAATACCACGCTTTCAAAATTTCCACCGAAAGCCAATTGCGAAAAGAAAATTGACAAAGTCTTTAGACGAAAAATATTATTAGAATTTTTTCGAGATAGGGTAACGCATATTCGGTCCAGAGGAAGAAAAAAAAAACTGCCGCGCTGAGATAGAAGATTTTCCGCCCATGTGAATTTTTTTCCGCTTGTTAAGCGACCCGGCGCCTCTCCATCTCCCTTCTGCGCAGTCCCCCCGGCTTATTCAATTTATTTTATTTTTTCCACGTCACTGTTGCTCCACCGTCGCGCGATATATTGTTATATCGAATCCGTAGTGCTTAATTTATTAAATTTGTCATATTTTTTGCGCAATTTATATCGGCAAGTGACCGGCGCGATATCACTCGTGAGACAGAACCTCTTTGGAGAGTATTTGCTGTCGATTGATTCAATTGCATAAAAGTGATGTTCTAAATTTATTTTAAAAGAAAAAAAATATTTATTTATTCCATCCCACAAAGATTCAGAAATACGATAATTAAAAAACCCGTAAATTTATTTAAATTCATTTTAAACTCTAATATAATAAGTTCGATAAAATAAATTAAAATGAAAAGTTCACATAGTAACGTATAATATTTGTAAGTTGAATAAATCTGTTTTAATTGAAAATTTATCCTAGAAAACGAGTGATTCTGACATGAAATTATTAATTTTTGAAATCATTTCTTATAATATTTTAATAAGTTAATGCCAGAACCATCTTTTTAATTACATAAAATTTTCATTAACATTTATATCGTCACACGTCAATAAATAACTGCGTTCTCAGAATAACATATATTAAATTGAAACAAGGAAAAAATACAAAATTTCATATATTAAATATAAAAAACATTATCTACGTTAAGTATGCCTGCTTCAGATGACCAAAAAAAATAATATGTCGCCAAGTATGATGGGCCAGAAATGTAAAATAATGTCCGCACAAAATTAATTAGACAAATGGAGCTTAATTCGCGAGCGCAGCATTTCATTTTTTTTTTTTCATTAAATAATGTTACGTTTGTCATTTAATATTTTCTAGCCGTCAGAAAAGTACTACATTATTTTTATTTGAAAAATTTGCTATTTAAAAAACAATCGTCCATATGCAAGAGCTTCGAGTTTTATTTTTGTGAGCTTTTGCAGTTCATTAAATACCAAGTCTTTAATATAATATCTTCCCTAGTGTATTTAACGTTGTAGCGAAAACCACTAACGACGACCTGTAACAAATTGATTGAGTGTTGATCTAGAAGAGCTGGTAGCTGTCAAACTCATAAGTATCTGAATACTTATTATATTAGTCATAATAAAGATAAATACAATAACTAAAATAATAAGTTTTCTTCGAGTCTATGGCACAGTGGCCAACGTCATTGGCTTCCGTGCTGGACCTTATGCATTCGAATCCCAGTACGAACAGTATTTTTTCATTCGATTTTTGTTCGAAGGCATTGATGTTTGTGATGTCTAAAATTCCCCTCTGAAATTACAATCTTAAAATAACTGAGTGTTACGAGTGTGATAAGCAAACCACTAGTATTATCCTGCTACTCTTTTTGAGATGGAGCGACTAAGTAACTAACAAACTTTCTAGTCGAAAAACTTCTGTAAGATACCTCCATTAGGAGGGCATGTGCTCCACATTAGAAGCGGACATGGAAATGTTTTTTTCGCTATTTAAACTGAATTATCCATTTTTTGTACAACTTAAAAAACCGAATAAAACCGTTTTTTGCACAATATTGACATTCGAAAACCGGTTTTTTCAAAAGTCGGTTTTTGTATGAGCCCTAGTTGCCATAACAGCCAAAGTATTATGCCTAAATTCTTCACATAACAAAAGCAGTCGCTCACAGAAACAAATCAATTGAATCAAGAATTTCAATAATTACTACTCAGACAACCACGCGCCATGCTTCATGAATTTTCGTATTGAATGAAAATTCAAAAATATTTTTTCATGTTAAATAAAATCTCGGTTCTAAATCAATACACTCTTGCTGAAAGCTTTACTTTTACGAACATTACATTACAAAATACATTCCAGAAACCGGGAAGTAGAGAAAACGAATAGTATTGACACTTTTTTCTCTTATAAACTCATATTATATATCGACTGTGGAAAGGAAAAAGGACGTAACCCACACTTTCTTTCAAAATAGCTTTTATTCAATAATCACAATATATACAACTTGATACACGTTCTATCAAAATAATGTAATCTGAAAATACCGAAAAAGTATCTTAATTTAGCTTTTAAGTTTGAAATATTAAGGGCCTGCGAAAATTGCGATTATGAAAAAGTACATGAAAAAAGTTTTTTTAATAAATGAATTAAATGAATATTAAAGTTATTTAAAATCCAGTTTATTCGTTCCCGTGCACTTCAAGGTTGTGTATATTTCATAATTTGCCTTTGACCCAGAATCTTCAAAAAACGTTTTTCGTGTATCCTGTAAAATTTGTTATGTGTGAGTTACGCCCTTTTTCCTTTCTATAGTTGATATGTGAAATAGTTAAAAAAAGCGATATTTACAAAGTTCATTATTTGCGTCAAGCATTGTTTTTTATGTTTCAAGCTAAAAATCTGTTTTCAAGTCAAGACTTTTTCTATTGTATTTTATCTTAAAAACAAAGAACAACCGCGTTTATAAGCTGATAAACCATACAATTATATAATTATAAGCAGAAACAAATTGTACATACCAGATTGTGTATATTTCGATCTATAAATATATCGTATCTAGACTAGCGTAAAAAATGCAGTTTTTTTTTCTATATTTTGGCAAAATGTGGTTGTATCACTTTTTGTAACTGGATGCCTCATGTTTTCCATCACATCTTCTGAAACAACCGTTTAATGGTAAGCTAACAAAGAGTTCTTGTATTTTGTTCTGTAACGAGTGTAGGTTTATGCTATAAATTGGTAACGGTCATGAAAAATGTATAAATAATGAAACATGCCATAAATAATAATAAAAATAATCACATTTTATTCGATGCATTCATATCAGTTCCGTGGCTATCAATTCCGTTCTGAGTCTCACAGGTTTGAACTCCAGTAAAAACAGCACGTTTTTAATAGATTTATCAATTCCTGTTCGAAGACATAAGTATTTGTGACGTCTAAAATTTCCCTCCCAAGATTTCAATTCTAAAATAACGGAGCTTAGCGAGAGTAATTAACCAACTACCTGCCCTGTCCCATCTTTTATATATCTACTCTCTTGTGAAAAAAATTGAGCAATCCAAATAAAAAATAGTTTTTGTAGATAAACTTCTGTTTAAAAATCTTTTTTAGGAAGCTATATACTCCACATTAGAAGTAGATTTGTATCAAACAATTCAAATTATTAAATTAATGGTCATAAAACATGTTTATTTACCCCATATTTTTGTCCTCTTTTGGTGCGATCATCAAGGAAAAGGTCAAGGGCATCGTGGTGTTTAATTTCATTACGTTGGTGAGGGGTATAAACGGATATTAAATATTCCCCCTTTCCCTTAAATCAACGTTAGCAAAAAATAATAATACGTTAATATAAATCACGTGCGAAAAACGGGAACATTTATTTTGATACAAGATATTCTCGATCGGCAAGAGAATGGCATACATTGAATGATAAATTAATGTTTGAACTTGTTTTTAGTATGCCAATGAAAAATGAATGATTTTTAATTTTAAAGTATATTCTATAATTTAAAATTTCGACTGAAGGTGTTTGGTGGAATTTCAATATTAAATTTGAATCGTTCAAATTATGTACATTTTCACAGATTTTGTCACTAACGACCCGGGTTTCGCCTTTCGGCATCTTCAGGCGTTCAAGTGCACGGATGAACTTGAACTGAACAAATAAATGTGATTCTTAAAACCACTCATTACTCAAATCTTTGGGCATTCCCATGAGCTTATCCTTTTCGCCAGCAATGACTTTAAACGCAATGATACATTTATTTATTATATAAACACGAAACATTCATTTACTTTTTTTTTTTTTTTGGATATCAAATTTATGGAGCTTCAAGTACCAGGACGCGCCAGCGTCAAGGTTCTTCCAGTCTCCTTCATCGATAAAGATTTTGAAAAATTGTAAATTGCATCCTCTTACCGTCGTTTGCAGACGGAAGGGCGCGATCACTACAGAGATAAGAAGTTCACGGGAACTCCATATGCATTATTTTGCAAATCACATTCCATATGCTTCCTCCATACTATATCCATACATGTACACACACATGCGCATACATGTATGTACACACATACAGTACACAAAAAAAATAAGCAAAGAGAGTCATTTTCGTGATGCTAAGTTCGTTCTAAAATTGACAATTTTAGACGACACAGATCTATGGAGGGTCGTCGAGCAGAACTGCTCTGGGTCTAAAACGATTCTCAGGCAGTGTCTCGTCATATTTGTGGAGATTAGAGATCGTTGGGTTAAAAAAAATTCCTACCTCGCTGTGAAACTTTTGAGATATTTCACGAACGAAGTCGCGGATGGTAGGTATTTTCAAGTCTCTGTGAAGCAGCGAGCTACGAACGCTTAGCGTCAGTTCAAGTTCATTTGTGCACTTGAACGCCTGAAGATGTCGTAAGGCGAAACCCGGGTCGTTAGTGACAAAATCTGTGAGAATGTACATAATTTGAACGATTCAAATTTATGTATATTCTACTTTCCTTTTTCAAATCAAATTTGATACAAAGAAAATGGTCACAATAAATACTTTGTGCCGTACTATCATATTTCGAGAACATATTTAAGATATTTTTTTTATATTAAACATAACTACAATTTATATTGTATTACAAATAATGTTTCGATTGAGTTTATCTAATTCAAAATAAATTTTGAAAAACACACCACAAATGTCTTCATTAAAACATAAGATTTTAATTTAAGATTTAAGCTGAAGGAATCGATGGAATTTTAATATCAAATTTGAATTGCTTAAGTTTTGTAAACATTTCCGTTCGTTTTGTCACTTGTGACATGGATTTCAACTTTTGTATCTTAAAGCATTTAAGTGCACTCGAATGCCAGACAATGCTGAAAGACGAATTCAAGGTTGGTCGGGACAAAACTTACAGAGAGTTATTAGTTTACTACTAATAATTTCTAAATCTCATTAAAACAACAATTAAAACAAAGTTTCGCTTAAAACGAATCATCATGAATCAAAATACTCCATATTGGGAGAAATTTTCGTTTAAAGAAGGTGAAACATCTTTAGTAATATATCTGTGTGCATAGTACTTATTTTGAGCACTCTGAAATATACAACACAATCACGTTTTGAGTTTACAGACCGTCCAACAAAATCACGAGTAAACCATAGTTTCTCAACCTTTGAGGGCCTGTGTCCCCTCTTAATTCTCATATTTTTCAATAGCACTAGAGGTATTTAAAAATTCTTCACTGTCGGTATCCAATATGTCATTACAAATAAAGACTGATTTTGCGTCTATGATATGAGTTTGATATAAAACTGGAAATTGTTTTTACATTTTGAATTTAAGTTCAGTATTCATGCTTCGCTGAATGTCTTGTGCCAAAAGGTTACACCGATGACATTTGACAAATGCTCGAGTTCTAAATTTTTTTTTATATCGCGACTCGCACATGCGTGGAGACAAAAGATTGACAAAGTGTCAGAATGTGCAAAAGACGGGTTTACGGTTATGGTATCTAGGGCTGGCGACACGAAAACGGTTATGAAGAAAAAAAAAAAAAGTTTTGGCACAAGGTAACGAGAAATCTTCACTAAAATTTACACTGTGAAGGCAATAAACAGTATAAAAACTTGGTTGCTTAGCATTAATGGATTTAAATAAATTGTTTATATTAATATAGTTTTGGTTTTATCATAAGTTTTGACTTATGATAAAACCAAAACTTTGCACGCATTTGAAATGAGTAATCAAACAAAGCTGATTGCAAACATATTTGAATAAATGTCGATAATTAATCTTTCTTTTGCATATATTGTACATAGTTCATAAAACAATTAAAATTTTGATAAAATAAAAATATGGTAAATTCTTAATTCTTAAAAATAAGGAATTAATAGGTAAAAAAAGTCTTTCACAATCTGATTTTAACGACTCATTTGGTAAATATTTGAAAACATATATTTGGTATATTTGGCAAAAGCACAACAGAGTATTCATGAATAAAGGGTATTTTGCACTTAAATAATATATTTTGACCGTGAATCAGAATATGTTTGACCGTAATTTATTTTCTATATTATATTAAAAAAATGTATTATCATGTCCGCTCCCAATATGAAGCATATGGAAGCTTGTCCCAAAAAAGTTTATTCTATGAGAGCTGCTTGTTATCCAGTTGTTCAGGTACTCTTTTATATAACACAAGATTGGTGGTAAGCTAATCACGCTCGACATGCTCCGTTATTAGGATTGGATAGGTAGGAGAGAGTTCCGGACATACAGATATCCATGCCTTCGAGCAGAAATTTATAAATCGATTGAAATAAAAGTTTATACAAATATGCCGTTTTAGCATTCAAACCCGTGATTACCGTAAACGTAGCCTACTACGTTGACCACTCGACTACATACCTGATTAAATACATTATCTCCGGCATAAGTATTTATTTCTGTAAATTTTCTTTAAAACTGTAGTATTTTAATCAAATAGTTTCAATGTTCAATACGAAAGGTGCATCGAAAACCGTACTTACCAAATTTTTAATTTTATTAAAGCTTACTATTAACTTTTAACTATTCAATCTTATGAATTATAACTATTTTATATACATAAAAAAAATAATCGGTTAATTACTTCAAAAAAATCACGTTCCGGATATTCACAAAGTTAGGTTATGTGCCATCCCTGCTTGTGAATATATTGAGATTATTTGAAACACATAAATAAAATGGTATTCCACGCACATTTTTCTACGGCCTTTTAAAAAATAATATAAATATTTTTGATATATCAAAATCTTTATATACACAGTAAATAAATCCGATTATTCCAAACTAGATAACATTTTGCAGGGCTTTTTAAGGTTTTGCTGATATTGTTATTAATACCCTGACTTGGCAGATTTTTTCCCCATTCTTTACACAATGTATGGAAAACGGATTTTTGAAGTATAATAAATATGTTTTATTTTTCAATTTAGTTGATATACTACTAGTTTTGCTTATTTATCGAATTTGAATATTTTTTTTTTACTAACATGTATTCTTTTGACGAAAGCCTCAGAGAAAGGTTTGTATGAAACGTTGAGAATAAACAAAACTGACTGTATACAGAAGACAGTGACAAGGGTAATTCACAATGTTTCATAGAGTGGATTTGCAAAAAAGGTTATTTTTTCTATTACTAAAATCTGCACATGATCAAATCATTATATTATATGCCTACAATTTTAAATGCACTATGAACTGCATAATCTATCATCAGGTTTTCGTCGATTCATTCGCAGGGTTGAGAGTTTAAATGCCTGTTTAAACTCTAGAATAGAAATAGTTGTAGAATTTCAATCATTTAGAGTAAAATGATTTTCATTTCATAAAATGATTTCGAAGTTGGACACCTTGAATTATTTTCACAGTATCGGAACTGTATTTTTTTTCCATTTCGTCATCGTTTACTGGTTTTTTGTCAATAGTTAAAGTTAAATTAGTATTATTATAACCAAAATACAACGATACGTGCTCTTGATGTAATATTTTGTACGTTAATATAGTACATTAAAAAAAATTCATTTCTAAAAAACTTTAAAATCGCACAAAAAAACGCATAAAGAGAGGATTGACTGTATTAGAACTCCAATGTAATAAAATAAAAAAATAGTTTTGATGAAAGCGTACGCCAAAACAGCTATCAAATATTTTTTAAAAAATCGTAAAACTAAATAATTTGCTATTTTTTACTTTATTATATTTAGATGCTTAATTTAGTAATACATTACACATTGTATTGCAATATTAATTTCATACGAAATAAGAACATAATATTGTGTTGATGTTCACTGTAATATCGACCGTAGAAAGAAAAAAATGATATAACCAACAGTTTTTTCAAAACAGCTTCGGCACGATGTATACAGAAGCTTGATAAATGTTATATCAAATGGATGTAAACTGAAATTTTAAAATTAGTATCTAAATATAACTTTTCAATTTGAAAAAATAAGGGCATGAGAAAACTGCGACCAGGAAAAAAGACTTTAAAAAGATCTTTTTTTAAATATATAAAGTCAATTAAAAACCAGTTTATCAGTTATTATCCACTTCAAAGTTGTTTTTATGTCATAATTTGTCTTTCGTCCAAAATCAACAAAAAACGTTTAGCGTGTCTCCTGTAAAATTTGTTATGTGTGGGTTACTTCGATACATAATTCATACACAGTCGATATATAATTGAATATTTTTTGCACTAATAGCTTAACTTTGTGAGGTTTTCTTTAGCATGGATCAGCGGTGGTCTGCCAAAACATTAACAAGGGGCTCGCTTAATCTCCAAGCAATTCTCGGTGTTCCGGGGAAGGAGTGAATTTTTAAACACTCCTATGCAATTATTTTCAATATTTAAATAAGTAATCGTAACGATATGGAATTTACCGTAAACTAACCGTAAATGGCTAAAAATGTACTACTGTGTCTACTGAAGCTGTCGTAGACAATATATGCGTCAAAAATTGCAGTTATGAACTAGTTTGATCTGAGAATATTGTTTTCTCTAAAATTAACAAGGGGCTCGCCAGCCTTAGTCAAATTTAACAAGAGGCTCGCGTGAGCCCCTCCGAGCCCCCTCCCCCCCACCCCTGGCATGGATTATATGTGATATCGGTACAATGAGACTAAAAGTTCTCAGAAAACAACTTTAACACTCTCATCTCTGTAATTACTAGTATAAAGCAAAATATATTATGTATGACGAAAATTATAGTTTAATTTAGAAGCAGTGGTTATTTTAACTTAATGACGTTTGTTTGCAAAGTAATAGAATGCAATGTAGATGCAGTTAGTTCCTTGTTGACCACAATCATACAGTGCAAATTTATGCAGCAAACAAAGGCCTGTGGAACGACCCAAGTGCAGGGTAGAATGGTCCATGCAAAGGGAATATTAAGTAGAGACATGAGTGGCTGCTCACACACTACAATGCTCTTTGTTATGCCTAAGTAGTACGAGTCTAATGCCTGCAATCAAACCTTTCATTCGAAAAACATAACGATGACGGGACAATCTAATAAGCAATTTTATCGAATTTATATCGGTTTTGAACGATGCTTATCAAGATAATGTGAACGGTTAATGTTTAATATTACATTGCGAGCGATTCCTGATAAATATTGCAAATTTGTAAGAACAATGTTATGGATACGCTAAATCAGTGATGCACAACCTTTACCTTCTAGCGGGCCGCATAAAACAAATTATCGTAGGTTGGGGCCGCAAAGAAAAAAAAAATTAAAGTACGCTTAATCCATTTTTATACAGAACATATGTAAAACAGCCTTAAAATCACGTAAAAAGGTGAATTTAGATAAATGAGTAATAGGTTCCACTATATTATTTTGACCGTGTTATTTCGAAAATAAATAAGCCATGCAAAAAAGGATTATGAGTACTTGCTTATTAAAAATCGTTTCATTGTGAAATATTTATGTTTCATTTATATGCAATTCATAAGTTATTGCATTCTTGGTGTAATTTTTAACTATTTTTTTTAATTTGACATAATATTTGTAAGCCTGTTTTTATGAACCGATTTATTCTCCTTCATTAAAGAAATAGCTTGCTTACATTTATTAAATACATGTTTTACGTGAAAAAAATATGTTTGAGAAAAATATTAAAGGGCCGCCACAAAATTCAAAAAGGGCCGCATGCGGCCCGTGGACCACGGTTTGTGCATCACTGCGCTAAATCAACCACTGTGCAATGTTGATTGCCCCTGACATAACATAATTAAAATTTGTCCTATTTGATTGCAATCTATATTGTGTATAATTTCAATGCAACAATAACTTTTCAACGGACAAATAATTACATATAAGCTGTAAGCCCGTTGACCTCAACGGGGGGATTTTTGTTGCATTTTTAAGTAGTCAGAAAATTTACAGGCGTCAAAAATAAATTACTAACCTATTTATTGAATAATCCAGAAATTCTGATAGTAAAAGAAATATATCTGGGGGCGTATATCGACAGCCCTGCCTGCAGTATTTAAATTGTAAATTATTTATTTTTGGAATCATGTTCTAGTTTGCCAACAACTATTTTTCGTAATAGCAGAAATTTCGTAAGTTATTGAATTTTTGGAATAATGTTTAAGTTTGTTAACTATTTTTCGTAGTAACAAAAAAAGTCCTTGTAAATTACTTAATTTTTGAAATAATATTTAAGTTTGCTAACAACCATTTTTCGTAGAAGCAGAAATAGACCTCGTAAATTATTTAATTTTTGGAATAATGTTTAAGTTTGCTAACAACCATTTTTCATAGTAGCAAAAATAGTCCTTGTAAATTACTTAATTTTTGGAATAATGTTTAAGTTTGCTAACAACTATTTTTCGTATTAGCGGAAATTTCGTAAATTATTTAATATTTGGAATAATGTTTAAGTTTGCTAACAATTATTTTTCCTATTAGCAGAAATAGACCTCGTAAATTATTTAATTTTTGGAATAATGTTTAAGTTTGCTAACAACCATTTTTCATAGTAGCAAAAATAGTCCTTGTAAATTACTTAATTTTTGGAATAATGTTTAAGTTTGCTAACAATTATTTTTCGTATTAGCAGAAATAGACCTCGTAAATTATTTAATTTTTGGAATAATGTTTAAGTTTGCTAACAACCATTTTTCATAGTAGCAAAAATAGTCCTTGTAAATTACTTAATTTTTGGAATAATGTTTAAGTTTGCTAACAATTATTTTTCCTATTAGCAGAAATAGACCTCGTAAATTATTGAATTTTTGGAATAATGTTTAAGTTTGCTAACAACCATTTTTCATAGTAGCAAAAATAGTCCTTGTAAATTACTTAATTTTTGGAATAATGTTTAAGTTTGCTAACAATTATTTTTCCTATTAGCAGAAATAGACCTCGTAAATTATTGAATTTTTGGAATAATGTTTAAGTTTGCTAACAACCATTTTTCATAGTAGCAAAAATAGTCCTTGTAAATTACTTAATTTTTGGAATAATGTTTAAGTTTGCTAACAATTATTTTTCCTATTAGCAGAAATAGACCTCGTAAATTATTTTATTTTTGGAATAATGTTTAAGTTTGCTAACAACCATTTTTCATAGTAGCAAAAATAGTCCTTGTAAATTACTTAATTTTTGGAATAATGTTTAAGTTTGCTAACAATTATTTTTCTATTAGCAGAAATAGACCTCGTAAATTATTTAATTTTTGGAATAATGTTTAAGTTTGCTAACAACCATTTTTCATAGTAGCAAAAATAGTCCTTGTAAATTACTTAATTTTTGGAATAATGTTTAAGTTTGCTAACAACTATTTTTCGTATTAGCAGAAATAGACCTCGTAAATTATTTAATATTTGGAATAATGTTTAAGCTTGCTAACAACCATTTTTCGTATATATATAAATAAATAGTTAATTAAATTATTATATATTAAATTATTATATATAATTGAGCAGCCTTATATAGCCTCTCAAAACGCTGCAGAACGGTTCAAATTCGTTTAGTGCAAGATTTCACCCACAGATGTCATTATTAGTTAACTAAAACTTTAAATAGAGTTTTTTTTTCGTAACCATCAATTGGACTTGTGGAGCAGTGCGTTAGGTGTCCGAACGTCGCGCATGAAAATTGTGGGGCATGGTATCGAATCCCACAGCTTGAGAGAATATTTTTTGAAAATTAATTGTTTTTACACATCTATATATATAAAACAAAGTCGGGTTATTTACACCACGTATATCTCGAGAATTACTCCAAGGATTTCAATGATCTTTGCTTTATAAAATTCCTTTTTGCCTAGAATAGCAGAATAAGCATTAAAACATCGGAAAAATATCACGGAAAATAAATTATAAAGAAAATAAATATCTTCATACAGAATAAAATTTTCAAATGACGAATAGCTTCATCAAACGATAAAATGTCGTAAGCTGGTTTCAGAAAAATCCACCAGATCGCACTGTTTTCTATATTTGTTTGTTTTTGCTTCTTTTGCGTACTACTGACTTATAAATAATTTTAAATTTAGAATATGGATTAGAATAAAAGAAATCGATGATATGAAATTAAAACGAAAGAAAATCGGATAATATTGAAGTAAGGTTATATTTATAATTAGGTATATAAATTTTTGACAACAATATTTTGCACGAACGTTGTTTTACTCTGAGATGACACGTTATTACACTTGGAACGCTATATCGAAGAAATTTTAACGTCAAAAGCAAAGCGTTGCGGTTCCTGATCACCCGAATGACTATTGATGCTCTTGGTCGCATTTACACAGTTCATCCGAAAAATGACGAATGTTTCTACTTGCATGTCAAGAGCTCAATTTGCTTGAAAATTATACTTATTGGGACATGCCAATCACTGAAGAAATTGTTTCTGAATCTCCATGTCAGATACGCACATTATTTTCTATCATTATTTTGACATGCTTCACATCGAATCCATGTGAGCTCTGGAACAAGTTCAAGGATGACATTTTACATCGAATTCGTGTCAGTTCAAGGAATCCCGATCTCGAGGTGAATGAAGAGATAAATAACCAGGCTTTGATTTAGATCGAAGACATGTGTTACCTCATGTGAGGCATTTTGTTAATCAAGTTAGGAATGCCAACTTTAAACTAAATCGAAACTAAATCTTCAATATCCATTTAAAAAAAAAACTTTTAGGAATTTATGTCTCATGTTCATCACCGTCGCTAAAATATATACTGAAATGTGAAAAGACGAATGAAAGTACATAAAATCAGAAGGTATGTAAAAAAAAATCAGTATACTTTTCATGTATATTATATTGTTATAGAATACTATCAAATCATTATTTTATTTTTGATCCCCATATACAGTCAATCCTGTTTTTATGTGGTTTTTTTATGCGATTTCGAAGTAATGCGGTTTTTTAGAAATGCATTTTTTTAGATGTACCATATTTTACGATATAACTTGGCGAAGAAAGGTTTGATACCTTTAGCGAAAATTATATCGACGAATTACTTACAGATAAAGCTATAAGTGACGAAGATGTTCATAATTTAAATTTAATTATTGACAAAAAACCAGAAAACAATGACGAACTGAAAGAAATTCCAGTTTCTTCACTGCAAAAATAATTGAAGAAGGTATCCAACTTTTCAGTAAATTAGAAGATCATTTCTTTCTAAATGATTCAAATTCTGATCGCGCATTCAAGTTTCAACGATAACTTTAAAATATATATATATGGGTATAACAAACTGCATAACCAATTAATTATCGAAAAAGAAAATCTGAACAAACTCTGATCACTAATTTCATTGTTAGAAAACAGCCATAGTTTTATGAAATTGATGCGCATACTATTTCTTCCGAAAAAGAGTGATTTAGAACCACATGCTTTAAAACACACATAGAATTTTCATACAGTGATTATTTTTTAATATTTTTACGCCGTGGTTTTCCCCTTATTTTCATATACTTTGCGATTTAGTGTATATTTTAACTCGCTGTTTCAAAGTTATGCGGATTTTACAATTTAAGTAACGCACCCCAATTTTTGTATGGAAGTCAAGTTTTTTTATGCGATTTTTTTTTTGCGATATTTCGTGGAACGCATCTACCGCATAAAAACAGGATTGAATGTATAACTGTTGGTATGTGTGGAACATTAAACAAAAAAATAATATTTTTTTTTCTAATGAAAGATAATCTCATAAATATAATATTGAAGATTTAGAAAATGTTGCGTTCTTTGTTATAATGAGAATTTATATCATTTGGTAATATAAAAAATATGAAAATTTAGAATGAACTTTCGTAAAATTATAAAAAAGTATTATTTGAATAATTTTGAAAAGATCCCTGTCATTATGTTGGTGACATGCATAGAGAACAAATTTATCCTACCTAAATTTAATAGTCTTTGTTTGACAGTTACTGTCAAACAAAAGTAGTCGTTTGTCAACATTGTGAAGATGTAATTTTATTATTTAAAATACAGTGAAATAAAGAGGTATTAGCTATGCCAAGTATTTCTAAACCAATCAGTAAGAGTGCTCGGAATGGTTTTCTAAGAGTCTTTCAGTTCTGTGAACATGAAAAATCTGAAAAAAAAACAATAATTCCCTTCGGGTCGACATTTCGAATCATTTCGAACTGTCAATGGCGTCGTATTCCAAACATTTCGTGCCGCATGTCAATAGCTCAATTTGCTTGAAAACTAAACTCATTGGGACATGACAATCGCTGAAGCAATTGTTTCTGCGTCTCCAAGTCAGATACGCACATTATTTGCTATCATTTTTTTGACACGCTTCCCATCGAATCCACGTGAATTGTGGAAAAAGTACAAGGATGACATGTCCGAAGACACTTTACACCGAATTTGCGTCAGTTCAGGGAATCCCGATCTCGAGGTGAATGAGGAGATACATAACCAGGCGTTGCTTTTGATCGAAGATATGTGTTACCTCATGCGCTGCATGATGCGTCGCCAGATCGAGGAATGAACGACGCTTTCAATCGAGAATCGGAACGTAAACGTGAATATGATCGAGATGCATTGAACCAATCACTTCGAACGAATGTACCACTGTTGAACCCCCAACAGAAAGTGTACGATACTTTAATGAAGGCAATTGATGAGGGAAATGGTGGCTTATTTTTCCTCCGCATTGGAAGCACTCAACCGAACTATGAAAGATCAGCGCAATGACTCAAATGTTTTGGAGGCGCAATGATTCTACTATCTGGCGATTTTCGCCAAACACTACCAGTTATTCCAAGATCGACCGCTGCCGATGAAATAAACGCTTGACTTAAAACATCGACTCTGTGGCGCTATGTTAAGAAACTTCAGCTAACGACAAACATGCGAGTCGCATTTCTAAACGACCATCTGCCGCAGATTTCTCCAAGCATTTGCTGACTATCTGTAACGGCCGTGTTCCTGTCGACGAATCGAATGGATTGATTTCGTTTTTGCCGAATTTTTGAAATTTCGTCTCATCATTGCTAATCACAAACATCATAATTGGTTGAGTGAACGAGCAATTCTTGCAGCAAATAACAAAGATGTGGATCATTTCAACTTCACAATTCAAAATCAAATCGTTGGTCCACTGCATTCCTTTAAATCTATCGACTGTGCCACGTGAATAACATCATTTCAATGTAATTAAAATACTTTTCATTTTTAATTTTGCACATTTATTGAACTTAATTCATTTTGAGTATTCATTCAAACTGAATTTAACTCATCCAA